>VYXC01002534.1:616863-648374 GCA_013397175.1 Platysteira castanea | reverse complement strand
TTTTTCTTTCTTGTAGTCGAGCGGCCGGGAGAAGTGCCCCCAGCGCAGCGCACAGCCGACCTGCCGGCCTGAGGGGCAGCTGAGCAGCCACGGCAGGATGTACCAGGGACACATGCAGGTAAGCGGCTGCAGGCGGCACACGGCGAGCGCGGAGCGGGCTCCGCGGAAACGTGGCTCTGGGAAGTTTCGGTGGGTCGAGCGGAGGGGAGATGCCACCCTGGCACTGTGCAACAAGTGACCTGGTGTAGCGTGACCGTGGCACTCCAGCTCAGGGCCAAAGGGAGCAGCGTGCCTGGGGCTGGCGCTGCTCGAGGGGGAGGATGGCAAAGCGGTTCTGTCAACTTTGCAACTAGGTGAAGTTCTCTGTGTGTTTTTCCATGTATGATGCCTGCTTGTTCAAACAGATTCAAGGGAGTATTCCAGGGCAAACATTGTTATGGCATGCTTTAAGTGACACATGTCTCCTGCCATCCTCTTTGATGCATCTCTTCCTCTATGTCAAGTGAAGGGCAAACAATAAGGGAAAAGACAGAGCACTTGCTTTGAAAAATCTGCAAAGGTTTCACACCACACTAAAACTGTCGATTTGCTCAGTGTGTTGTGTTTAAAGGGGATGGATTTCTATTCTTCCCTCCCGACACGGGATGAGGATTGATTTTGCTAAGCCACGGAATGACTTTGTGGAATAAATTCAAACACATGGCGAAGAGACTTCAAGATTTTAGGCAGAAATCTTGTCTCATGATCCCACTGATCTACATCGCCTTGACAGAATACACCCCTCCCTGACAAAAACATTCTATTGCCTTGGACCTGATGGCTTTAACCTTGACTCCCGCTCTCCTTCACATGGCTCTTCCTTGGAAAGCCAAGTCTGTTTTGAAGAAGGAGGAAGTATCAAAGTGGAGTAAAGGTTTACACTGATCTCCCAGATTTGTTCTTTTGCTTTGGACCCCATCTGGCTTTGTGTTCATTGCCAGGAACGATCAAAAGCTTTTATCACATACAGTGGCACCGGCCTTGGTGTGGTGTTGTTAGCACTGAGGCTGTTTAGAGAGGAACTGCAGCCTTAGGAGGTGCGAGCTGACCACTTCTGTTTGGTGTGGCTGCACAGCATTTAAATACTGACTGAATGGTCATCGGGGACATCAGGCAGTGTCAGAGCCAGGTTTGTGCACGATATACATGAGAGTTAAGAGAGGACTGATTCAGCTCTGCCTTCTAGAACTGAATGATACCAGTTACTCTCATGTTTGTGTTATCTGATCGCAGCAGTGATAAATACTGTGTCATAATACTGCTTGTAATAGAGAGCAAACAGGTTTTAACAAGAGATGTAATCAATGGAGGGAGCACACTAATAAGAAGGTTAAAACACAAAACCAGTCCTATAACTAATGCCACTGGATTGGACATTGTCAAATAGGTGTTTACATCGCTAAGAAAGCAGAAATTCTTTGCTGTGAGTTACATATTGCAAGGTTTCAGCGCACATACAAGACTTTATAAAAGGAAGTCTAATGGAATCTTGAGGTGTCTCACAGCACTGTAAATTTTCTGAGTCATTAAAAGATTGAAATCAAACTTGCAATAGGAAATAAGGTCAAAACATGCAAATATGTTGTGACTGGTGTCCTTTAATTTTTTTCTTTCAAAATACTTCTATCTTTCTAACCCAAATATAATTAAATTCTAACCAAATCTTCTTAAAAGTCTTGCTGAAGTCGAAATACTATTCCTGTTGAGTGCACTTGTCATTGTTAAAAACAAAAGCCCACCTGAGTTCATCATCCAAACTTTTGAATATATTTTTGTCCTAACAGGAAGCATTAATGAGCTTCAGATAACATCAACAAAGCCTAAAGCCTTGGGAGAGATTTTCATGTTTAGTATATCCTTAATTAGAGCCTTTAAGTGAGTCAGACAAAGACAATAAAAGCTAATTTCTTTGCAATGAAATGATCTACTGTAATGTTTATTAAACCATGTTGGAACATAAGCTAAGTTACCATATGAATATGGTATCAAACCTCATGCTAAGAAAAATGTTGGCACATTTTTAGACATTACAGGTCTTTTCTTACTATCCAAGACTTATTGTTAGACTTGTACTAATTTAGGGAGAACTTTTTGCAGTTACCTGTTAATCTAAAATAAGGTGAACAATAAACCCATCCCAATTTGGGCGGATAAAGTCAGACACATAAATCAGCACCCTGGACTCCTGAGCAAAAATAATCTCATTTTTAAAGCACTGGGCCCTTAATAGAACTTACACTTTTTGAAGAGAGGGTGTAATGTTTAGCTGGGTAAACTACACTGCCTGGTTGCATCCAAATGCAAAATGATGGACCAATATATAATGCCTGATACTACACTCTTTAAAGCAATAGTTCTTCTGAAGTTATCGAGATCAAAAGTAGGATCTGACTTAGCATTCCAGTAATCATTTCCCTTTTTCCTACTGTTCTGTTCTCAGATGTAAAAGTGAAATCTGCAGAATAAATTCCGTAGTCCATTTATTTTAGAAGATGTTTGCAGAGCCCATGTTTCATTAATAACCTGCTGTAACTCAGCTAATTCTTGGAATACTTCTAAAATGGGAGAACCTTAACAACTGTAACAAGGTAATAAGCACAATTACAGAAATTGGGAATTTAGCAGTCTTGGAGAGGCATCAATCATTATCAGCTTCAGTGGGAAATTTCTAACTAAGCGCAATAAATGGTGCCAGGGTAGATTAAATATACTTTGCATTTAGCTCTGCTGAAGTCCAGCACTGAAACTACTTTACTACATCAGGCCGTAATGTGTGTATCTCTTCTTAATTTTTTTGTTTACAGTACAGATTAGGTTTGTTGGGGTCTTTTTTCCCCAAAAGCCAGAAAATCACTTCCAAAGACCTAACTTTAGATCCCCTTCTTACTACTTTCTAAATGAAGCCTCACAACATAGAAATACTAAAGAGGCCCTAAGCTAAAATTCCAAAGGCATTTAAAAAAGATGTCGAAGGAAGGTATGTTCTGCCTCGACATTTCCAGGTGCCTTTCTGTAGGGTTTGCTTTTGTGATACTTGTGCACCACATGCTTTCAGGTAAAACACCAGGAGAGAGGTGAAGTGGCCTTCCACAGAGGCAGCACCACAACCAGCACTAGGATGCAGAGAGGTACAGTGCCACGGGAGCTCTTTCAAAGCTATTTCACCATCCTAAGCATTTGATTTTGCTGTTTACCGACCGGTGCGGTTTGCGCAGTGACCGCGCGAAGCAGAGCAGGGACTGCCATGGGTCCTGAGGCACCAGCTGCCTCCTGAGCCCCGGGGGTGAGGCTTTTGCATGAGAAAGAGAACTTCAGATGAGATGCACGGGTTGTTTGTCTACAAATGCACAACCTCAGTTATGTAAGAAGTCCTGTTTAATTCAGTAAATGTAGGTTCTGACAGGATGGAACCTGATGGATACAGGAGCACACCCTGGGATTCACAGATGAGGCAGAAGAGCCAAGTCTAAATGCTAAACTGTACAGTTGAAAGAGAGTATTGGTCTCTTAGGATAATGTGTGCAATCCTGCGTGCTGTTTTCCATCTTCAACAAAACAGTAGCAGACCAGATGGAAGCAGAACATTCAACCCCCAATCACTGCTCTAAAATGTCTGTCATTTTAACAACCAACTATCAGATGTTTTAAAGTTTTTACGTTGTGCTATAGACCTGGTACCAGTCCTCCTGTTGACTTTTATGAAAGTTCTATAAATGAACAGGGGGCAAATTTCAATCACAGAATGGGATTTGCACAGCATTTGGCTTCCTATGAAATTCAAAATAAATGCTTTCAAAACTGTTTGTCCTGATGCTGTATTTAGTCAACTTTTCCCCAGCACAAATGCTTGAACAGAAGAAGTGCTTTGCCAAATGTTGACATGGGATTTTATATATGGCAGTGTTATGTTTCGAGATGTCTTAATTTAGTCAAAGCAGAAATCTTGACCACACAGGGGTATCAGAGTTCCTCTGGCACATTTCTGCTGGAGCAGGCTTGTTAATCATGATGCCTTGGCCAAGTTCCAGATCAGATAGTTTGTCTCCTAAACTTTTAATTGCATAAGCAATCAGCTTCGCGCCCTTAATTCTTATGTTGTGATATTTAACACTCAACCATTGGCATTTTGTATTAACATGAAATGATCCATATTAATCATTCACATTTCAGTAAGATTTCAGTTGTCAAACACATACCTATATGATCGTTGTGGGTCTACAAAAAAATAAGTATGTATACATGAAAATTCTTGCAAGATGGAACCTCAAGGGCTTCACATGTTCTAGTGGGCCTGAAAAGCATTGCTAAATATTTTATAAAAGACATTTTTGCACTGATTTCTTGGCATTTAAGACACAGCTAACTCACTGAGAAAAGGGAAGCAGAACAGTCTCACGATTAACTGCAGATGTAAATCCCATTTTGGTTTACTGGGTAACTTGTTAAAAATACAGTGTTGGTTACACTGCTACCTAAAATAAATAAACACCGAGCTATTAAACACTTATGAATTTAAAAAAAAAAAAAAGAAATGTTCATTTTTACATTAATGAAATGGCCTACCAAGAATATGCACAAGGTAAAATTGAATTCAATGCTAAATTGAATCTCTGCTCAGCTGTAATACCAACATAAAGTTAATAACTTTAAGCTACAAAATTTTAAAAATCTGGGCACATGGCTGGAATCCTCACTGATCTCTAGTGGTGTCTTTGATTCGTAACTCCTAGCCTAGCTAAAATTCCATTATGATAAACTGATAATATTTTATTATTACAACTCTTTTCTAAAAGAGCTCATAATACTAGGGCAGTGTTTATGGTGGTACGTTTTCCACTTTGCCATGGTATTTTCCAGTATTTCGGTAGCATCTCCACCACATTTTGAACAGCAGATTATGAACTGCTTATAAATTGAAAAAAAGGTAAAAATAATTAGCTCACTTTCATAGAATGAAGTTCATTCAAAGAAAGTAGATGATAAACTGTGTTTGGCGGAGGCATAGACAGAAACTGTAAAAATTGTGAGCATTTGCAATGCTAGTAGAGAGAAGTGTTCCTTGAAGCTGTTAGGCAGTTTTACAAGAGCCTAGTAGAAAATCTTGCAAAGGCTCAGAAATTCTTGGCTCATGCTGTATTTTTACTGGATGTAAATTAGGAAGAACTTTTACTAACTAAATAAGGATCCACCCCTCTATTCTGGAATTAAATTCATTCAAAACATAGGAAAACAACAGTCCCTAGCGTAGTCCCTGTCATATAGTAATATAAATGTTAGTCTAAACCCAGTGTATAACTTTCACCAAAGAGGCACTGCTTACTCAAGAATCATGCTGTACTTTCTTTTTTTAATCTACCACTATTGTCACAATTTACTATGCAAAGGAGGAGGATAAAAAGTTGGGATGAAATCCACCAGCTGGATCAGGATGACTTGTCCAGATAGGACAAGGGGCATAAAAGGATGGAAAAAGTAAAGCATATGGAAATTTAGACTTTAGGAAAGGCAGTCTCATAACTCAGCTGTAGGATGTTTTCTAATTTATAATAATAATATTTCTAAGCAAACTTTTAAAAAAAGTATTGATATACAAACCAAGTCCATTTAAAATCATCTGTCCAGCTTTATTTGCTACTCTTTTTGCAAAAGTTAAACATGAAAAAGGTAAAAACATTGAAATACTACTTAGAATGAATCTACCCAGCACACAAGTATGTACTAGTTGTTTGTATCACAGAATCTAATTTTGCACAGTCTGTTTCAAAAATAGGTGATACTGCAAAACTGAAAGAAACACTTGTCTTCCAAATCTGTGTCACGGCATGTAAACTAGGAGGTGACTTTCTGTAGCTGTGGATTTTCATCACTGTCCAGTAATACTACTAATAAAATATTACTAATAAAATGCCTACGGGTCATAAAGACCATATTCAGCAAATTTTTCTACCAGGTTAGAATTATTATAACCATTCTGATATTTCATTGCTCTGCTCTCAGGCTTTTGAAGTTCTGAGTCATTGGGACATGAGTTTTACTTCCAGTGGTTTATTTGCATATAAATAAAGTAAATTCTAAAATACCAAGTAAGTGAAACTCATTATACACAATGGGAAAAAAAATCCATTTCTCATCAGTTTACCCATGCCCAAAAATACACATCACAACCCAAAGTTTAATGGTAGTCCCTAAAGGTGATTTTCCCGAAGTTTGCACAATTAGTCATGTATCAGCATTGCTGCAGTTCCTCTCAAAGAACAATTTGTACTGAACTTCTTTAGGTTGGCATAGTAGATGTAAGCATTAAGTTTTCTTCCTCTACTTCTCCACTGCCTGTCACAACACTCCGATTTGCCACTGTTGCTCCTCTCAGTGTCCTGTTTGTTAATTTTCTCCTCCTTGCTCGAGTTCGAAGACTTTCATGAAAGGTTTTGCCTCCTGCCACATTTGTGCTGTGTTTTCCTTCCTGCTGCCCACGGCAGGGCACCAACTCAGCCAGGCCATGACTGCTGCAGGCAGCAGGGGCCGAGTCCCCTCTCGGCAGCGCTCGGTCACGAAACAAAAATGTTCCACAGTGAAGTTCTACGCACTGCCACAAGTAGAAGGAAGTGAACTGATGGTGGAAAATTTGGTTACCATCAGAGCTCCCTCTTCACAAACTCTATGAGGATTAGGAAAAAATAGAGGACTGCTGCGAAAAGGGAAGTAGCCAGCTTTAAAAAAAACCCTGAGTTTTATCTACAACACTTACAAAGTAGACCTATGCACATAAACTCACTTTTCTCACATGCTTCTCTATTTTGGCAATCCCTACAGGAAAAGAGCCACACTAAATTTTTTGTGAGTTTCCCTGTAAAATATGGAACACTACAATGTCATGTCCACTTGTCTTAGAGCAGTGTACTGTCTTCTGGTAACTTGAACTGTTCATTGCATAGAATTTCCTTTCTACACCTCTTATCCCAATATGGATGTTGAATACAATTTGCCAACACCTTTGGACAGCATTTTTCAATAAAATATGCATTTAGAGCAACAACAAAAGCACATGTGATAAGGAAAGTGCTGTGGAATGAATTCAGACAAATTACCTTTCTTGATTACATTAAGACTTTGTTTGCTGTTACGAAATACATAAAAGAAATTCAAATATTCTTGTCCACTGACATTTAGAAATGAGACCTTCAGAATTATTTTGACATACATTTATTATCAATCATTTGGCTTTATAGACCTTAATAGTTTTCAGAAGCTGAGAAAACCAACTTTAAAATTTGTCTTACCAAGATTAGAGCCAGCTGTATCTTAACCTTTACATCAGTGCATTTAATTGGAAATCACAGTGATGTGAAAAATACGGTAATTTGCTTCCAAGCCTTTTTCCCATTAATTTCTGTCTTCCCAATGTCACCAATCGGGTTCCAAAGCTACAGTGTCAAGTAGTGAATACAGCATTTCCTGGATAGGGGCAGGAAAGCTGTCACAAAATAGATTTTCAAATTCAGCATTTTCTGACTATTAGGTGTATCAATAAAAGGTCCAGAAAGTCTTACTTGCTGTTAATTAAAAATAAATTGAGGGGAAATACTTGCCCATTTAAGCCTACCCTGAAATACAGAAATATGTTTCTTGATAAGTAACGCTGAATATTAGAGTTTAACTTCATGGAATTTCCTATGGTCAATTTTGCTAATATTAATGTAGGAATAAACAAAGACTATAGTAAATAGAAGCTTTTTGAGTATTTCTGAGTATTATGTAAAACTGAGACTAAACGTCACATTTTGATATGATAGTAATCTGTCAGAACCTCTTAAAATCTTAATAGGAATATCTGAAAAAGAATTCATATTTTACACGAAAGAACTGATTCATATCATTTATGCTATGTAGGAGATGGCCTTAGTCTTCGATATGGCCTTGGACACCACTGTCATAGGAGTAATGACAGAAATGTGACAGAAGTGATTAATGAAATAAAAAATACAGCTTGGCATGTGTCTCATCAAAGTGACAGGTTATTTCTGCTGTCATTCATGGAAGTTTAACAAGGAATATAATTTTCTAGTTTCAGGCTTCAGATGTAGATGAGATCTTTCATCTTTTGCTATTTGTTGTCTAACGCTCTTTTCAAGAACCAGGACAATTTTAAGAAGGCTTTGAAAGAGGAACACAAGAAAGAATGATAGATAAAAGGAAGAGGGAAAATTATGATGTACAACAGAGAAAACAATGCTAAAGAATGGAAACTAGGAAGTAAGCAACTGCTAGTTTTGTTCTGAACAGTAGAAAACATTGTTAATGTTACCACTGTACTGAATCCATCTACAACACACAACGTGGCAAGTTTTATACAGCTGGAAGGGATGCATAGAATTGCCCAAACCTGTGCAATCAAAAGAAATCTGAATTATTAGAAGACAGCTAGAAAATATATGGAAATAGTGAAAGAACAATAATCCCTGGAGCACTCACAATAAAAGATGACGTGCTGTTCAGGAAAGACAGAAAACCAAAGCTGTTGGTCATATTAAGAACCTGGACCCAAAGCAAATGGGCAAAAAGCTTCAGAACTAATATTTTCAATTGTTAAATTGTTAAGGTGATGCCTTAACACAGGGAATGGAGAATACACAGGGAATGAAGATAGTTCCTCATAGGCAGAAGGAAAAAGTACAAGCTGCCTAAAGTAAAGTTTATTTAGATCTTAGGAGTATATTAAAGTATATTAAAACAATCATTGGAAGTTTTTTGGTTATCTGATGAAAAAGGGGGAGGGGAAGCAAAACGTACTCAAAATGGCATCTGTGTTATGGATAACCTAATTTATGGTGCAAAACCAAAATGTTTAAGAGGGTATGAATTCTTCGGCTATTACAAGTGTTTTATATTAAATTAGAGACTTGGTAGAAAATATGCTCCAGTCTTGTTACAAATCTGAACATAACAACAGAAAATATACCAGATTTAAGATAAGGTGAGAAAAATGGTAAGACAAATAACAGACCAGATACCCATATGGCTATCCATAATCTTCAAGGTTTTAGGGAACAGATTTTAAGGAAAACTAAACAAACCTAGACAAAAAAAAAAAGGGAAAATATGCTGGTTGAATTTATCAGGAGAACATAATGTCAGACTAACCTGACAGCATTTTCTGTAATCATAACTGGGGTTTTAGACAAGAAAGGTATAACTGACTTGATCTATATGATCTTTGGTAAGCATTTGTTAAAGCATTACAGAATAAATTATTATTGAAGCTGGACAAAGTAAAGAATAACAGTTAATCTGTAAAGAGGGCAAGAAACTCATTCATGGGGAAATGAAAAATAGAGCATTAAAGGAAGGACTGTCAGACTGAGGAAAGTTTAACAGGGAAGGTTTTTGTGGATCACTGTTGGAAGTGGTTGTTTACGATGTTTCATCCATAAATGTAGCAGAAACAGGAAAATGGTGGCTACATTTGTTGATTACTCAGTGCTGGAAAACATCATCAATATTGGAAAACATTCAGTACTGCTGAGCTTCAGTCACTATACAGAGGGACCTGTCTGTACTTCAACAATAAAAATACAATTTCATTTAACATACAGTATGGTGCTGATCATCAGTAACAAAAAAACCTACCCTAAGCCATGGACTATCATTTAGAAATTACTAAGAATGACTTGCATACACATAATGACTATAAGTTGTCGATAAAATACATCCATAAAAAAGACAGATGCAGTTCTAGTTTTAGAAGAGTTTTTTCCAGAATAGTCAGGAAAATACCAGTGCCAGTTGACAATGCCAGTAGCAGATTTTCAGTTGAGAATCTTGTACAGAAGAGAGGCATGGAAACAGGTCCAAAGAAGGATGATCAAGGAGAAGGGAAAGTCTATCTTACAAGAAAAGACCAAAAGATTTTGGCTTATTTCATTGAGCAGAATGACAGCTCAGCAGGACCATAATCACAGCATGTAAATGCATCAGGGAGATAAACACCAGATATGGAAAAACTTAAATTAGCTAAGAACAAAACTGGCACAGAAACAAATGGATATTTACCAGCTGTGAATAAATTTAGGTTGGAAATTAGAAAAAAGTTTCTGATCATTAGAGCAATCAAGACTTCCAGTAGCCTTCCAGCTGGAATAGTGGAGGCAAAAAAACTAATTACTTCAAAGATGAAACACAGTCAGTTTCTGAGAGATTTGGTGTGACATGCTGCCTATGAGACCAGAAGATTGAACCTCAGCAACCCAGGAACAACACTTTCCATGTCTTAACAGAATCACAGAATGGTTCAGGTGGGAAGGGACCACAGTGGATCATCTGGTCCAACCTCCCTGCTCCCACAGGGTCGTCCAGAGCACATGGTACAGGATTGTGTCCAGATGGTTCTGGGATGTCTCCAGTGAGGGAGACTCCACCCGTTCTGGGCAATCTGTTCCAGTGCTCAGTGCACAGTGAAGAAATTCCTCCTCATGTTCAGGTCGCACTTTCTGTGCATCAGTTTCTGCCCATTGCCTCCTGTTTTATTGTTTGGCACCACCAAGAAGAGCCTGGTCCATCCTTTTGACCCTTTCCTTTCAGATATTTATACAAATGAATAAGGTCCCCTGTCAGTGGCCCCTTTGAAGTCATCTTCAGAAGTTGCCTTCTCAAATTCCTCTGACTTCAGCAGAAACACATCCTGACTCCTGTTTAGAAAGACCAAAATACTGAACTTCAAGTCAAAAGTCTTCTTGTTACAGCTGTTGACTGTCTTCACAGCTTGAGTAACCTCCTGTTGAGAGACCCACACAGGCAGTGAGAAATTAGTGCCACTTTGCCTAGTCCAAAACATCATTTTGAGTAGAGCTGAGCTCTAAAGTTTGAATACTTTCTCTGCCAGCTTTCTTATCAAGTCTCCCACTCAGCTGAACTCATGTTTTTGCTTCATATAAAACCTTCATAATCAGAGGAAATGTATTTCCCCCATACAGCTAAACTCAATGGTTCATGTTAGAGACATTGAAGCCTTTCACCATCTCATATTCACGTTCCTGCAAGTGAGCACTGAGGGCTGGCAATCACCAGCTGTGTAACAATCAACATTGTGTAACAGGGAGCTTAACTTTATTTCAATAATAACCAAATTTTGTGTGCACAGGGATATAAACGAGAACCCATCCGAACCAGCAGGGCTATTTTCCCTGACGTCGGCTGAGCCAGGACTAAATTCTTTTTCATGCTATCACCAGCTCACTTTTCTCTCCTGAGCTTCAAAAACAAATGCATTGGTTATTATTTAGAGCAAGTGGTCTTAAATAAGAGAACTCAGTTTTCTGTTCTGCAGTCCTAGTCAGGAAAAACTACTGAACTTGCTTTGGACTATTCTTTTGGAAGGGATCACAAAGCCACATCTTGGAGTCAGTGCTCCATCCCTGTACTGAGTCAGAAGATTATTTCTGAATTGATTCCAGCTCATAAAAGTACTTCAGGATCTGATTTCTGGAGTTCCTGTCCCATCTCATATTTGTGATTTGCATCCCACAGTGTATCAGAGAGACAGATGTCCCTGAACACTCCATCACAATCTGATAATATCACTACAGCCTTGCAGCTCTTGGTGGTAATCAGTTTTGTGCTGTGGTGTACTGAGCATTACTCTGCTACTCAGATCTTGGAATTTCAGTGGTCACACCAGCAAAAGGGTTTCCAAATAGGTGAGATCACTGGATATTGGCTAGGCAAAGATATGCAAAAGCATATCACTAAATTTACTGAGCAAGGGAATAATACTTTTTCCTGCCATTGCACAAAAAAATGAATATTTATTTCCAAAGTGTTTTATCATTGTCAAAGAGAAACCAAATTTCATTGCCTTTTCCTCAAGTAGTCACTGACAAATGCCAGAAATAAAACTGCAAATAAAATTCCAGATAATTAACTCAGACTCATTAATCACCACAGAAAAACTATATATTCAGGTTGTTGCATATAGATTCTGTGTATTTGCTAAGCACCAAGCAAAGCAATTTTTTGTGAATTTACAAGCCAGTATTCACTATTCCTTCTTGCACACAAACAAGCTCGAGTTCCATCCTGTGTAATTGTCATTTGCAGAATGTGAGAGCAGATGTTGCTGATGTGGCCAAACAGACAAGATAGACTAGAGAAACCACAAATATCAAACCTAAGTTTAGCAAATGGCTAAAACCTATATACAGAGTGTTCCCATATCTGCAAATACAGAACAAAGGACTAGTAAGGTTTTTAGTGACTTTTATACAGCTCTATTCACAAGGAAATGGAATTCTTGGCTTATACTAATACACAATAAATAATCAACATTATTTTTCAACTATGTTAAGTTTGGTGTCTGCATGGTGCTTTCAGTATATCACGGCCAGCAGGCTGTCTTTGATTTCTGGTCCTGCTAAAACAAGAGTTCTGAAAATGAAAATCCCATCCAGCATTTCAGACAAGAAAGTAGTTGCTATCAACTGCACATTCTTTTGGACAG
The DNA here is from genome assembly GCA_013397175.1 of Platysteira castanea. Lineage (NCBI taxonomy): Eukaryota > Metazoa > Chordata > Aves > Passeriformes > Platysteira > Platysteira castanea. The sequence goes on along the minus strand of VYXC01002534.1, from coordinate 635,842 downwards.
CAGTCTGCAAGGAGTGCAATAGAAACACACTCACCTACAGGTAAAAACTTATATAACACATTCTGTTGTATGTTTTATTTTGAAACCACAGAGATGATGTCTGGACTATGATTACCATTTCAGCTGACAATTAAATACGTATCAAAGAACTGCAAATACTTTAAAAAGTACTCTAAATTTACTCGTCAAAGACAATTTTGTTTCCAAATTTTTTCATGGGTTTTTTTGATTCTTTATAGCTGACGCTTCTTGAAAAGGAGCAGAATCACTGCTTAAGAGTTCAACTGCACTTGTGATTTGTTTCTCCTCAAATCATTTTCATAAAGGAAAAATAAATATATTACAGACATTACTTTTAATTCTGCTCTGATTTATGTTTACAGGTTCTCACTAATTAAGAGGAGAAACATTTATTTAGTGTATCTGGTTACCATTTGTTTCTCTGCAGCTTTAGTTCTGTGCAGTCCCTCAGAATTTTTGTTTATTGACAGCAAAGTGATTTCTGAAATATGAGAAGTGTAGTTTCCAGAGGAAATCCGTTGTAGATTTCTGTCCTGTGTCACCTTCTTATTAATACTTTGTACTGGCAGACAACCATGGCAACATGTATGTTAAAAACATAACATCCAGTTATGGGAGCACTTTTGTTTTTAATAACTAAAACAATGTTTTATTCTTATAAAAATGAAAAGGCTTCTTAAAAATAACCTTTATATTTAAATCCAAACTTTTTGCCAGATTTCACTCCGAAATTATGGTGTAACCACCTGGTACAGGATTCAGTGCCCTCTATATAACTGAGTTAGTAGGGGAGTCAGAAAATACATACCAATAATGCAATCCCAAATTCAAGAGGAATTCAAAACATGGAAACCTGGCTAAGTAAATTTAACTCTTCCTTCTGGGATATTGCTGAAAAGACATGGACAGAACAATGATTCGTGGCAGGGAAGAGAAGCAGATGAGTACCACAATAACAGAGAACCCTGAATGGGTAAAGAAAACTAAAAACAGAGGAACTCTGGAGCAAAGTCCGGTAGGGAGCGTCCTGCCCAGTGAAAGCACAGCGCTGGGAGGGGAGGCAGGATGGCACAACTGAACCCCGACCACAGGAGCTGAGGAGGAGGAAATCCCATATTGAGCCAGGCTCAGCAGCTGAGCGAGGGGTCAGAGTTTTAGGAGTGGAGCTGGCTGAAAGTGTGTTCTAGCATGTTGCAGTCCGGTATGGCCTGCACTTCCCCTGAAGACAGCTTTGTCCATAGAAAGAATCAGGAACAATATTTTTGGTAGATATTCATTGATGTTTTGTTTCTCTGACCGCATGGCAGCCAGAAGAGACACAGACCCAGCACATGGTAGCCAGGCCAGGCCCAAAACCTCTTCCAACTGTCCCCCAAGACCCAGGGATCATGGGACAACCACAGTTTTCTGGGCGGGGCAAACACCGATAACCAATAACGAACAGGAGAACACCACGGAGCTGGGAAACCCCGCAGACCATGCTTCAGCTTCCATGCCCATCCCCCCGGGGGGCAGACCTCCACACTAGCAGATAGCACAGGAACCGCCCGTGATTTTATCCATTGGTTCTGTAAAACTACGACAAATCTTTTTGCATCACTGTGTCCCAGTCTAGTCCCGTCTATGTCAGGCTAATCAACTGTAATGCAATTCATTCAAGACATTACCTCATAACCGTTGTATACTCCAAATCCATAACAAAAGAAATAGATTCAATGGAAAAGCACTGTGAGGCCACTCTTGGTTTCAACAAATCAGTTTGCTGCGCTGGGCCGCACTAGCAGAGTCTTTAGGAGCAAGCTGACCTTGCTGGATTTGCTGATGCATACAGTGAAAGATTATTCTGGTTTCCCCATTTTTCACATATAATGCAGAAAAAATTACGATGTATTGCCCCTAGCATGTTTTCTAAAATAAGGTGATTTTGTTTCAGGGTGGCTTTCTAAGTCTAATAACACATGATATGATAATTATAAGAGGACAAGGAACAGACTGGTATTGAGCAATTGCAAAAAACCAACTCCTGTACTGATCTAGATATTCAAAGTGGCTTTTCAAGATACAGAGTTGTGAAAAGGTATGAAGCAGAAGAGTTCATTCAAAGCAGTAGAACCAGTCTGAAAAACTCTAAGAAAAAAGCCATGAAGGGGGGACTGTCAGAAACAACACAGCACACTACTTGGAGCATGGAAGGGATCTTAGCACAGTAATTAGCACACTTATCAACTGGAAACTTTGAAGAACATAGTGAGATAACCTTCTCAAAGACTGATACCTGATGAAAGAGTGGAAGGCCTCAGAAAGAGGCATTTTCTAGAGAATTAAGGTATTTTAATCTCCCTAACTATGTTCAGAGGAAACATTTTAGTGAACACCAGAATTAAAGACTAATTGCTTTATATTACATGGGACCCATCCTTGCCCATGTGATTTTCAGTTTGTTACAGTGTCAAAAAGCAGCTCTGAGAGGGGCCAGACAGTTGACACACATAACCCCGGTGGCTGGAGCACTTCTACAGGAGAAGGAATATGCCAAAGACATCCTAAATATCACTGTGGTCACCAGCTGCTTTAACAGCTGGTATAAATCTCCGCCTGCCCCATGGGCAGAGGATGTGTACATTCACTTCACCCTCTTTTCTCAAGCTGTGTTAGGAAAGACAGTTTTAACAAAACCTGCTGTTAAAGACCATAGTTTTTGCTTTAAGTTTTTCTAAGTTCTGAACACAGTTCTTTGTCATTAGACTGTGGGAGCTGTAGGCTACTGCTTGTAGAATCCCAGACCAGCTCTCCAGGGAGGATCACCAATCTCTCAAAAAAGGTAGTAAGGAAAGATGTAATGATACTTGGACCTCAGTTCCCTAGGGATTCTTGTTTAGGAGGAAAAAGGAGTCCCAAGTTCTTTTTCCCTCATTAGACTGCGCTGCCTTTAGAGCTATTACTACTAATGATACCAAAAATTATCTCTAGTGGATCTTAAGAGATGGAAAATAGAATCAAATCAAATAGATCTTGAATGGAATAGATCACTGCAAGCTGCTGAGCTATACCCCACCCTGACATCTGCACAGTCCCTTTTAGTTCAAGGGATGATACAGATGTAATTAGAAGAGAACCTGATGGAAGATATTAATAAAAGCTAAATAAAATAATGTCATGGATTAATATTCAGAAGCTATTTAAAAATAAAGGATTTTTTTTCACAAAATACTGAAATAAACCATTAAATCCAATCATTTTAAGAGAAAGCTACATAGCTTTTTTAGGAAAAAAAGAATAACAGAGGGCACTGCTGCTGGCTAGGTGTTTGTTAATTTTTCATGTGAATTTATTGCATATGTAAGTGATTGAATTAGTAGCACTGACAGGAACCCAGGCACAGTAAAAGCTTCCTGCTACTGACACAGCAGTGCTCAAGCTGTGCACTCCTGACCATTAGCAGTCCTGCTGTGGAAGCCCCGAGCCTGGCTGTCAGCACAGGCTGCAGAGCTCACTGGAACGGGACCGAGCGCGGCGCCCTCCGGAACCAGGGCTAGGATGAGACCACTCCACCTTTTTAGATTAATGACCTCATTTGGACTCTGATGCCAGGCTCCAGGGAAGAAAGTCCAGTGCAAGCTAATATGCTACCAAAATACTGCAAGGTAAGTTTGGGGGAGAAAATTGTTAAGAGGATTTTGTATTTTGTGGTAAAGAGACTAAATGCAAAAGGGAGTCAGGAACGGGCAGCTTGCAGGAGAGACTGTAAGGTACGGGAATCAGAATGTTTCCTTGCCTTTGAAAAAAAAAGGTCGTTTCCAGACACTCAGAAGCTGAGCAGTGAGATCTGGATCTTCTGTCACTGAGCAGTACATTGGTTCAGAACAGCAAGGCTTTGAGAGCAAACTAGGGGAATATAAATTGCATATCTAATAATTTAAGCATGTGAGTGTGTTGCCAAATATTACATTCTAAAAGGAATATAGGTATCATGGCTGCTGTGAAGTCCTTAGGGAGGCTCATAACCTTTTGGGAGCCCTTTCCTCCTCCCCTGCAACGTATTAACCTTTTGACCACGTCCGTACGTAGATGTACATAACGAAATGGTACCTGCAGACAGTTACAATTGGGGAGCGGTAGGAACAAAACATCAGGGATGCAGGATGTTGTGTGAACTCTGTATCAAAACCTCATAGCCAAGAATAGATACAGAGCTAAAAAAAAAAGGTATTTCTGATGTATTATGAATGTGCAGATGAGCAGCGATGGAAAAACGTTTCACCGCTGTCTTACAAACGATATTCCTGTAGCGTCAGATTGTGACAACTTAAAAGAACGAATATGAGCTTTTTGTATGAGTAGCACTGCTGGAGTTAATGGTGCTGCTAATGGAGTAAGATTTTTCTTGGAGTAAGGGTGCCATAAGCCAGCCCTCAGCCACCACTTCCTGTTTACTTGTGGTTTATTCTGTAGAGCAAACGTGTGTTTCTCTCACTGCAAATTTCTGCTTGTTACAAAAAAAAAATTATTGGTTAGTATTTTCCTTTTCATACTATTCATCATCATGGAGGGTGTTCTTTTCAAGTCAGTGGTTTGACATGTAGAAGAATGAATGAACGAACTGTTCTTGATTAGAGTGGTACTCTGCTCTACTCTGCTAAGAGGTAGAGCTTGACTTAACATGCTGTTTTTCAGTAGGTTTAGACAGCCTTTTCTAAAATTTCATTTAGATATCATTTGTAATTCATTTGACCAATTTTAGTCACTTAGTAAAGTTGCTTCAATATTTTCCTTTTTATTGAAAATTATTTCATTGCAGCAAGCAAGGTATTTTATTTTATGATTTTCCATATGGTTGATCCCAAAGGAGAAAGGAGAAAACACAAAAGAGTTCCAAATTAGATTCTAATCCAATTTAACAACAGCTGTAAGGGAAATGAGGACATACTAGCTACTCTAGAACCTCAGCCTCCTGGAAAAATGAAAAATGAAGCTGATCATACAGAAATGTTTACTAGTTTAAGTTTTCACCTATATGCAAATGTTTAGTGGGCTGGAGATGAAACCAGGCAGAAACTCCCACTGAACTATGACACTGTACCAATGAAAAGACTATGAATAAACATACACTGAGGTGCAAAACTAATAGCAAAACTACCAAATGTTTTTGACATTTGGACCACACTTGAAGATACAAAAAAAATTGTGTTCTAACACCCTGACAGATTTTGAGGCTGGAAGCATCCATTTACTGACACGTCATATGAACTGTAACGTAATACAGGCTGATGGACTTCACACACTTGACACAAATGATCTTCAAGATCATCATTTGAATGGGAACAGCACATACTCTGGAAAAGCATCTATTTTAAGTTTAAATATTTAAGTGATGGGGAATCTACTATCACTTGCTCAAGGTACTCCAGCAGTGATTCTCCAAACTGTTCAAAGTATTCTTAGCATCAGCAACATATTTCTTTCATACACACACACAATACATTAGAAACTACCTTAGAATAATATAATAAAGCGGATAATATTTTTAGAATTCGAATGTAAGCAGTACTGTAATGAAAAGACTTGAAATTATATTTATAGTCATGAAGAGTGTGGCTAACTCAGGACCTGTGTAAACAAGCACATGAAAGAATCAGTCAGAAGTGTCTTCTTGTTCCCAACTCAGTTTTCCAGTTCACTTCGAGTGGATAAATGTGGCAATTGGAGGAGTTGGAGGAAAAACCCTCAAGGCATCAGGAGCCTCTTGCTCTATGTGTTTCAAAATGATCTTAGAGTGTGTAAGTGTCCACTGCCTCTGGAGGAACCAGGATTTCACCTCCAGTCTTGTAGGAGGGAATTACGATCAACTCTTAGGAAACAGCTGGGTTACATAACAGGAGAACTGCTCTGGAGAGAAAATTTAGAATCTATTCACATGTATATCAGAAGTGTGTATCTCTGTATTACAGTAGGCAAAATGTAGACTACCTCCTCTGAGGTAGTCTGATCATACATCTATTTTAGCATTTTCTCAGAAAGTTCCTGGCAACAAGAGTTTTTACAGTCCAATTAACACAACAGGGAGTGACAGTCTCTAAGCCTGAAAACAATTCTCACTAACAGTGGTCTGGAGAAGGCTACAGATAAGAAACTCCTGTCTTATATGTGGGAAGGTAATAAAGTTATTCAACCAGTTGCAAAACGTGGAAGAACCATTTTTACCCACAGTAAGAATGGAAGCAAAAGACAAGGAAGTTTGTACTTGTCAGTGAAAGAAGTAGGTTAGCATGTGTCCCGATTTGGGAAGAAGAATAATCAATATTTAAAGACACTGAGCAGACTACAGTTGGAGACAGTCCTCTCTCCAGGAGAGTGTTAGAAGCCAAGAGAAGACCAGAGGGAGGCTGAAAGGGGAAAATTGCACCGTGCTGGTAAATCAAAGTGATGACAAACACAGGCCAGAATAGCAGAAGCACTGACTCCATGACCAACCTCTCATTTCCCTGTTCAGTGGAAAGGAGAAATTACATACAATGTCACCCACTGCCCCTGCTTTATTTATGATAACCAAGCCAATACTCCCAGCACTTAAAGCAATATTTCATGCTTTCCAGTTGCGTTCTCTGGATTTATCTCTGTCCTGTTAACTCCATGAAGACACCGTTTTCTTGGGTTAATTCCCTTCTCATTTGTTGACATAAATAATTGTGTTTTCTGTGAAACTAATACCAAAATGAAATGCACTGATTTGGAAATGTTTTGTGTACACATAAAACAGAAATAGAGCGACCTTGCCTGAAAAATACATTGCTAAATGCTTGAATATTTATCTTGCCTAGTCAGCTAGGAAATACGGAATTTCAGAAGCTTATATATTTCACACAGTATGACATTTAGTTCCTTTCACAGAAATTATTCAGTATCATTAATTCAAACTGAAATAGCATTTACCATATATTTTTAATGCTGGAGTAAGATTTAAGGGATGTTTTTATTATTCCTTCATGACAATACAAAGGCAAAAAAAAATCCCTCTGCAGGGACTCAGTAGATGAATCCACTTGTTTATGAAACAAAGCCTACTTGTTTTATTTAGAACAGACTCAGCAGACCTCAGTGCAATGAATCTCTGCCTGGATGCTGTCAGTCTGACTTAGCTAAAGCAGTGCCTTACCTTGAATTTTTAACATTTTGACCAACAACTTTTTTTTTTCTCCCAAGTACTTTATTTGTATTTATCCAGCAGCAAAAGTTGATAATTAATAATTCACCGACAAGAATGTGTGCCTGCACCTTTCCCTTGCAGCTGTATTTACTCAAAACAAAGCTATTCAAATGAGCCTTAATCAAGACACATCATTCTGCTCGCTGCGTGAGCAAATCCGCTCGGATCCCCTCGGCTGGGAATGCCAGCAGTGAAACCCCAGACAAGAATTCTGGCCAGTTCACTGGCAGGGCAAACTGGATTCCTTGGGATATGGCATTAATGTCACATTTAGCCGATTTAAGATTCCCCTGGGTCCCCTAAGTACTCAGCAGAAGTGTTGTTCTTTCTGTGCCTGTTGAGCCATTCTTTGGAAGCTGATGGAGGAGCTCCTTAATGTTTGACCCTTTGCTTGGGCAGCCCAGCTCTTCCCACTGGGCACAGTGTAGGTCAGTCTGTGTCCTGCCCTGTGACCAGCTGCAGCTGGGGGTCACAGGAACAGCTCCACGTGGAGAATAGTGTCAGTTGTCAGCTGGAAATTCCCAGGGAAAGATAATCTCTTTTTAAAGCTTACTTTGTTACAATTATGGATGAAATTACAGTTAAAAATACTGGAATACTGGAATTGCCAGAAGATAAAATAATTAGAAGCTTTATCAATAGCTACTGAGTGCCAGGTGTTTCGCTTAAGGGAGGCCTGTCTCCTAAATGCCACCCATCAGTGTTATTTTAATAACATTTTGACAGCTCAGCATAACAAGTTATACTGAAGAGTTTTCACAGAAACTGAATGGGATGTGTTAATAACCCAGGCAGCCTGTGAGGTGTTTGTGGTTCCCAGTATGTCGGACTTGTTGGATCCTGCCAGGCTGCCCCATCTAACAGTCAGAGCTAACTGCTCATGGCTGTGTGCAAGTTAGCAAAACACAGATGTTTTTAGAAAAAATATCACTTTACTGAGTAATAGTACATGTTCTTTTAAACACTTATACTCCACTCTCACTCCATCGCCTCCCACAAAAAATAGTGTCTGAAGTGCTTTCTGTATGGCGTGACTGTAAGCTGGAGTTAATTCAGTGCCTGAGACTTACCAATACATCAAACAGAGACTACGCAGCAGAAAGAAATAACAAATTTCCAATGGCTCCAACAAAATAGCTTGAACACCCTGCCATAAGACACAACCTTTTATCTTTTCACTTGAAGCTGTGGATGCTGTATATTTTGTGCTCTAAGCACTAAAGAAAAATTAGAATGGGCAGATGCCAGAAGGAAGAGAACCATTTTTTCAAACACGCCAGCACTGAGCAGTAAACTCTCTTTGCCAGTCTGCAGCTGGGGGAACTTTCTGGGTGTTGGCATCAATCTGCACATCGAGCTCGTGGCAATGAGTGGGCAAGGCCACAACTGCTGCAATTCACACTGCAGAGGCTGCACCGTTCTGAAACTTCTTAAAATAAATCCCTATATATTTTATCAGTATAGCAATCTGAAGTGCAAGTGTCTTGAAAGATTTCTCGCTTTATCTAAAATATGAAATGTATTTTTAAAATAAAGGTTTCATGTAGAACTGGGCAGATAATGTGAGCCATGTGAGTAATAAAACTATTTGTGTGAGGAACCTTTTCCAACCAGTATACTTTTGAACATACTCAGCTCTATAGCCACAGTTACTTGGAAAATGTGGCTTTAACTTTGTGACTAATCTCCAGTGGTACATTTAAGAATGAACTAGAGAAATCAATCAAAATCTGTTTTCATATGAAGTTTAGATCATTTGTATATAGGAGAAGTAAAGAACTTTTCTAAATAGGCAACTTGTATGACTAATGCTTCAGGCAGAGAAATGCAGGATTGAACAGAATCATTTGGAAGGTCACAGAAAGAGACTGCAAAAAAATTTCCATTCTCACTTCCTACCAGACCTATAATGGAAAAATATTTTGTGTTGTTATGAAAATTTGTAGGACTGTAACCTCTACATAATAAGAGTGCTCTTGTTCCCAGAAAATCAATAGCTGTATCTTCACTAGAGGTAATCACTAAGGCTAAAATTCTAAGTGCATTTTGGAAAAACAAGCTTTTATTTATATATGTACTTTTATATACATAACCAGATTTACAATATTAATGCAAAACTACCAGCAAACACCAGAATATCATCTCCAAAACAATCTGAAAATTCTTCTTCTCTTGTGAATAGACTTTAATTAACCCCTCTGTCTGGAACTTGACACTGGAAGTTACCTCATACAGACCATAGAGTTAACAAATCAGCAGTAAATCAGCATTTCATACCAGTATTTATTGGTGTGTTGTCAGCTAGGCATACACCACAGATCTTTTATTGGGAACCCAAGGTGTTTGAAGAGTGGGTGTTACTGGTCACTGTGCCTGTGAATACAATCTCCTGTTTTCTGAGGTTCTCTGTGCCTTAGTTCCTCTCTTTATAAAAACACCTCAGGGACAGTACCAACCTCTCTGACAGAGATAAATCATGTGGTTAAATTCACTGATGCCTGTCACGTTCTTCTCTTGGATCCTTTGATACAATCTGAAATAATATCTCGAAATAGTGGGAATTATTAGCTACTACAAAATAGCAAGTTATTTCGTTTTTAAGGCATAGGACAGGAAATACTAAATCCACCATTAAAAATTCTGTACATCCATAGCTTTAGTCCAAGATGCATGCACATACTTACACTATTAAAAATCTATTGTTTCAGCACATCCCCAGGGTTATGTGAGAAAACAGCTCAACCTGTTAAGAAACAGCTCACATCAGCACTTTCTGCAGTGTGACCCAGCTACTTCATCTTAGTGAGCTTCAGCCTGTTTTTCTGGCTGGCAGTAGTGAGCAAAGAGATACTGAGAAAGAAAAACAAAGTGAAATTTGGGGAAACACATTAGGCTGAGAAAGCTGAAGAGAGAATCTCTTTATCTCCATTTCCCCCAGGTTTGCAGGCACTCACCAGTGAACTGCAAAGGCCTGCTCATTTTCCACACATACATGCAATGAAAATTAAGTCACATAAGATTTAGTGTCTTTTTAAAAATATATGGGGACCCTCAAGCTACACTGTACTTAATTGGAAAATTATTGCAAAATTTCACCATAGCTGATAGATTTATAGACAGATGGCCTGGATACACTACCCCGTGGTCTCCTCCAAGTGATTGAGACTCAGACCCTTGGATTCGAAGAAAACCCTCACTGGTTTTGTTGCTCTGTGGCTACGTTATAAATACGAGTTTTCAGTGCCTTTAATTCTTCCATTTTTACCAGTATCACCATAATGACTTAGAAAAAATTGACAAGTACTCACTAAATACACACTGCATCTCATTCATACACAGGCAGAGAAGGGCAGCTGTGACGGTGATCAAAGGGCTCTGCCTTAAAATTCTGACGGGAGCAAGGAGTGAGTGGCAGGAGGGGAGCCCAGGTGTGGTTAGAGGCTGGTGTGCAATCACCAGGGGCACCGAGGTGCTGCAGAGACGAGTTTTGTACCTGCTGACCTTCTTACACACGTAAGGCTTTATCGGTAGAGTATCTTAAACAATTCTTGCTTATTTCCAGAATGTCATTGGGAATCGGGTCAGTAGTTTTATCTCCATCTTGTAAATGGTAAAAGGTACAGAAAGAAGTCACTTTTCAATTCTGCGCAGCAGACTGAGAGGTAAAACCCATCAGAACTTGTATACCTGAAATTCAGTACCTAAATCCCTGGGTGCCTTGGAAATCAGCAGGCTCCCTGTGAGAGCAAATGCAGACTATTCCCCTTACTGCACCAGTGAAGTGCCTCTTGCTGGGTTGTACAAACAGCCATCCACTGACTCCTGAATCCCACTCAATAATGTTACCTTTTTGATTCAGTCAATTCCTTCCTTCTTCGAAGAGTCAGTGCCTGCAGGAGACATGGCATTTGCAATTCCAGTAAGGTCCATGCCATATGTGAGTGAGGCTGATCTACAGAAAACTCCAGCAGTCTCCCACGAAGCAACAATTTGTCTGACAAATTCATGCTTTTAGAACAAAACCAATTTGTGGTCAGCAATTTAATCAAATATACAAGTTACATTTTCTACTGCAAATCTTAACATTGCTGCCTCTTCATTCTGATGCTCCAGTATACTGCAATTGTACCATAAATCTTTCTGAAACACATTGTCTGTCTGCTTTAAATGTGGTTCAAAAACACCAAGGAGAGCAGTCCTGAGCTGTGAGCAGAGAAGGCAGCATAACATGCAGCATTTTCCCACCTCTCAGGTCTAGACAGCAATTATATTAAAGTAGCCCCAAAGAGCTTTAAAGCTTCCTTTTTCAAAATCTAGCCTTGTTTTAAAATAATAACTCATAGATAGCTAACAACCTCCAGGCAGTAATCCCGAGCACAAAGTCTAAGAAATTAAGCTCAAAGCTGTTACCCTACAGGTTATATTAATGCTAGTGAAAGGTCAGGGAAAGGGCCTGGTTGCTGGACTGTGATAATCTCTGTTAGGCTGCCATAATGGTCCCTGGCGTGCTTTCACCTTGTGTTAGCCTGCAGTCTTCCAAACAATGCCCAGGCAGGATTCAGAAGGTGGCAGAGGACAGTGACCACTTCCCGTGGCAGTGCAGTAGGACAAACAAAGGAATGAGGCTCCAGTTCCTCAGTCGAGCCCAAGAGACTGTGTTTGGAATACACATTTCAGAAAACCAAGCAATCTTGACAGAAACAAGAGACAGACAAGTTGCTGCATTCCTCAGTGCATTCCCAGTTAAAGAGGATGCAGCATTCACTGCATGTGCACATGGTTGGGTGTGTTTTCAGCACTGGGACCTGCTTTGTCTAATTAGTTATTCCTAATTGTATATCCCAGCACTAACTTCATGGTAATGACAACTTTGGAAGGAGCTTTTCATAGCTGAGAGGGAGAGAAGGTATTTTGCTTTAAAATCTCCAAACTGAAAATGTACTCGTAGAAGTTATAGCGTGCCTATTATTCAAAAATATGCAGAATTATGTGAAAACGAGCAGTCAGCAGAGGGCAGGTAGACTGTGCTGATGTCTCTGGGTGATATGTATGTTTTGCTGTCTTAGCCATTCTCAGCAGTTTCTTTTGTCAAAAAAATAAGTGATGCTCTCTGGAAAAAAATCAGAGGCAGTCTAGTGCTCGTTGCAGATTTGTCACTAAGAATTTATTTGACATACCTTTTCCTCAGACTAGGACACAGGGAGGGTTTATTCCCTACATAGTACTCACCTGGAAAACACCGATACTACATGAACATTGGAGATTTAAAGACATGAATGTTTACAGAAAGTGAGTCCATAATAGTCCACGTATATAGTATGTCTCAAAATATCTGCTTAAGTTGTAGCAGTCAGCTAAAGACACTTATTGTTACTACTTGGCATCAGCTTTTGCTTTCTGTGCCCAAGTCCTGTTACCAGGACTTTTTTAAGATTACCTCCTTTCAAGACTGAATCTCACTCTTGATAATTAGATAATCCTAAAATCTACCCAGCTGTCTTCTAAAAACAGACAAACAACAAAAACAGCTGTCCAAGGGGTCTAATCTAATTTAACATTGTAGAGAACATCACTGCTCTCAAAGATATTCCTGCCTTCCCTACTGATGGAAGTGCTTGGGATCTCTCAGTGCCAGCAGCGGGAAGTAATGTAGCTACTCTAGCATAGAGCATGACATCAGATCTGTCACTGCAAGCCAGAAAATCCATCACATTGAGGCTTTGTTCCCTCAAATAGTCATTTACTGCATATCATTGAGCTGCTTATTTAATATTTCTGCAAATTCTTGAAGATATTGTACTGGGCCATGTATCAGAGACAATCTGTGCACAGGCAACTCATCTAAGAGGATGAGAGAAGTCCTAAATACGTAAAGGAACACTTGTATTTTCTCTAGTCATAAGTCCATCTTCAGTGTATGTCTGCTTTTGAGAGCTCCATGAGTGATATTTTGGAAAGCTGGTACCTGTCTTAGACTGGCATTTAGTGCTCCAGGTCTTCGGACTCAGAGTCGGTGATGGGCTTGAAGTCCTGAGGAGGGAGAGTCCAACACAAGGACAAAAGCAGTCGTAGAGTCATAAAACCAGAGTAATCTTTGCAGATCAGAAGGAATTTGGATGGCTCATTATGGGAGCAGTGCTGTGCAGCAGCATCACGGGCACAGGCAGAGTGTGTGAAGCAGGTGGGAGCTCCCAGCTAAGCTCAGGATTTTCCCGCTGATTCAGAGCCTGTAGACCAGATGTGCCGTGTTACAGAGGACGAGAGAAAACAGAAGGAAGTCCTTTCCTTTTACATTCTCCCCGTTCTCCTTAACAAACACAGTCAAACAGTCACCTAACTGTGGTTTCTCAGTTAGAGTTTGCTCTCCAGCACAGTTTCTAAACTGGAAGCCCAGGACAAACCCAATTGCCTTTCAAATTGGCTTGCTCGGCACAGCAATAGAAAAAATTCTCAGATGCCATTCTGTCAATCAGCCTGGCCCTTACACAACTGACAGCTCCACTCTTACATAAATGCCACAAATGCCATAATTAGTATCAGCTCATGCCATAGGAGTGGATCAGAATCTGTGTTATTTGATCATTTGTTTTTGATCAAAACTTACTTTTGGAAAAGGAAAAAAAGATAAAAGTAAGAAAATTCACTTTGATCCGGACTTATTTTGCATAATCTTGATTACAGGAATTCATCTGTGTTTGCAAACTCCAACAGTGGTATCTGACTTACACCTTACTGTACCAAGTAATTCCTAAAATAAGCATAAAATTAAAATCCCCTTAAATCGTGAAGTTTTAAAAGTATTTGGGATATAGACAGTGTTTAACTAACACCTTCCCCCTTGGAGGTATGATAATGATATTATTATTCCTGTCGTGTTCTGCCAGTTTAATTGGATAATAACTGCAGTCAGATTATTGCCGTGTAAGGGCATACAAGCACCTAACAATGCTTATGCAAAGAACCCCATATGCCTTCCTGGTTAAATGGGAACATCATATTTGGAATGTGCAGCAAGGGCTGGTGAGTTGCTTCAGGAGTGCAAATCACAGAGGAGAGAGCAGGACAGAGGGTGAATTGATGAGAACGCTGATATCTGTCCCCTGATCACTGCTGATAATGAGAGAAGTGAGAACTGATGCTTTACAGCACAAGCTCTGATCCCATGATCTGGACCCATGATCCGTCTTTTTCTTTCTTGTCCTGTGTGTGTTGGATCCACAGAGCAGGGAGCAGAGAGGAAACTTGAATATAGGCACTGGTAGTTTGGGCTTTCCCCTCCACAAACTGTGCCTGTATTGTGTTTTACAACACAACAGGTTTCCAGGTCATGTGCCAGGGCAGAAAAGGCATTTAGAGCTTTTTGCTTCCTAGTCTGGTAGAAATCACACAACACAGGTAAAGTGTTGTGACCTCAGTCCAGCTGCTGGGTATAGGCCAGACCCAAATCAAAATTCTCAACAGCTCTGTTGATTAATGTAGCTTATTATTAACATAGAAAGCAGATTATACACATTTCTTTTGTTGTAATGTCCCAGATTCGGAAGACACTGGGTAAAACCCACGACAGCACTTTACCATCATTTATATTAAAGTTAAGCACAATCCGAGAGCAATAGCAATGAGAGCTCTCACAGAGGAGTTATCAAATGCTCACTTTGTATAATACAATGTAAGTTTGATTTGCATCAGTTTAATATTTTATATATAGGGGAACTCTTTTCCACAGGGTTCCAGGTAGTTTCTCACAGAGAAATTGGGAGAGAGCTACAATTTTAATTACAATATCAACATAAATACTCTTTTCCCCTTTTTTTAGGATTTAAAAAAAGAAAAGGTTCAGTTGACACACTCTAAACTTATGTTTTCCCCAACTGAGCTCATTCTACTTCACAGAAGTCTGAATCCTGCTGGAGAAAACTGAAAACATAGACCAATCTTCAAGCACTAATGCAAATGATTGGTTCTGACACCAGTAAAGGCATGTTGTTTTCCCTCCAGGTTGCCTGTTTTGCACATAGGCAAGAAGGATTAAAGGCATAAGACTACTCTTCATGTGGGGAGTTGATAACCTGCCTTCTCAGAGGGGTTTGATTATCTCAGAACATGTGCAAAGAAAAAAAAGCACAAGCAACTTCAAGAAGCAGGCTGTTTTGTAAAAGGTTTTTTTGTCTTTTAGCTGAAATATTGTTAAGGGGAAAAGTGTTCCAGTATCTTTTTTGAGGATTAAGATAGATTTCTCTTTTAATTCATAGTAATCAAGTTGCTTCAGTACTCAATGCAAAATGAAAAAGTCCTCATTTGTTAGTTTAAATCCTGGTTTATTGCACTCAAGCCATAACTCTAATTGTGAGTTCCAAGTACCATGAAGAAAAAGAATTTCAGAACCACAAACACTACATATGAGGACAATACTCCATCCATATCTCTCATCGACACAAAATCTCTGGATAACAGGACAATGCATGATAGGGAGGTTCAAAATAAGAATATCTCTAAGAGATATTCTGCCAAATATCTGTCACAGTCATTTTGTGGGTATCTCTCTCTCTCCACAAGGCAGTCAGTATATGACCCAAAGAAATTTCAGGTCTCTGAAGCACGTTGCAGTTCCTGGTGATTAAGACCATCCCCAATACCACACTGGTCTCATGTTTATTCTGGAAGCCTAGAAGTACTTTGATTTCAAATAATGGACACCAAATCAACAGTTGGGGATGAACCATTTCGATGGCTTGTAAAATCTCTGGCATTCCCTTAGGTTCCACTTAAGAAGCTGAAGGGGGAGAAAAAGAGCAAAATATTGCAAATTAGTTATTTCTTTTCCATTCAAATAATTACAGAATAAGCATTTGTAAGGTTAGAACCACAACTCAAAATCCTAAATGTTCAGATGAGGAGTAAAAGGTTAGATATAAGTATGATTATTTTCATTACATTGAATGAAATTGAAGGGAATAGTGCCTTACTAACTGCAGGAATATGGATTAGTTAACACATCATTAAGAAATACTTGCTTGAAAGCCTCCAGCTTACACTGAAGAAATGAGCTTGTAATCTCTTTACCTGCCATGTATTTCATTTATTTACAGCAATACCGAAGTGTCGTGTACAAATCAAGCATACAAGAATGAAATACATCTGCAGTATCAGGTGGTGTGTGAAATTGTGCTGCTCTAAACAGTTACACTCTTAGGAAAGGAATCAGGAAACAATTTACCACGTCACTTTGCATGGCTCTAGGATTCACTGTCTGTACATAAATAAGTCATTTATGCAAAGTGAGAAAAGTTACATTCTAAAAAAAGAATTTCAGGTCCTTGTCTCTGCCTTACTTCTCTTCCTAGCAGTTGTCTCCCAGATGAAATGGTGCTGAGCAGATGTATAGCCAGATTCTTAAGGTATTTAGCATGGTGTGCTTGGGAACCTGCCACAAAACAAGCCCGGTTTATTTTTAGATACCTTTAACTTTATTTATTGATTTAGGAGGATATGAGGAATGGGCATAAGCAAAGAGAGTTTTGTGAAAATGGTATCTTTTATTAGATTAGCTGATACAGCTTGAAAAAAGCAAGCATGCTTTTGGCTACAAGCTGCTTTCTTCAGCAAAATCTAACTCAATACAGGCGATTTCACTTTAATCTTATTACATTGATAACAATGCTATTATGAAATAACTCTGGAAATGAGTATGAAAAGGGGTATTTTGAAGGTTTCTTTATTTATTTTGAAATTTCAAGCTTCCACGTAAAGCCAAATAAAATGCCTTTATCAAGACTGGGGTGGGGAGGGGGAAAGCACAAGACTTCTTTTAACGTCTCCTCAAAGATCTGTCTGTGGCTGTTGCTGCAAATGGTAATTCTTTAAAAAGCAATAGTTACTCTGAAGTTTCCATACAACAGCAAAGATTCTGTTGCCAGTAACGTTCCACGCTTACTAAACACATAAAACAACCAGTGAAATACCATTGCCTTGCACAGTCTTGTTCCTCCCGCAGATCCTGTTAGAAAAGGGCTGTGGAAACAGCATGTGGGAGATATCCAAGTCTGGATTGCTGGTGCGACTGTGCCAGACTGAGAAACAAAGTGCAGTGAATAAAAGGGCATCACTACTGAGAGATCAAATAGTCGCAGGGAACCTGCACTTAAAATCAAGAGAAGGAGAAGGAGCCAAGCAAGACTAGAGAGAAACTGCTGAGGCCAGTAGGGAAAGGTCAGGAGAGAAATAAAGGCAGATTGCCTGAAAGATAAGAGGTGTAAAGAAAGACTTATAAATTGATGAGAGTAGATAAAAATGATGGGAGTAGAGAAAACACCAGATAGCAATCCCATTAATAAGTGGAGACCAGCCTCTGTGGTAATTCCTGGCAGTGCCACTAATAGCTGACAATTAGATTTTTCCCCAGCAAAACATAACTGTACAACTAAGCAAAAAACCCCAATTTTTTATAAGTCAGCAGAAAAACAACCCAGCAGTGTCAGTCAGAATCATCCTAATTAATTTACATCTAATTAGATGTGAGAGTCCGAAGAACCAGGTATTTATTAGACAAACTACAGCAAGCAAATTAAGTGCAGCTCTGATTATTGCACCAGTGCAATGTTTTTATTCATCTTTTTCAAGCACAAGACTTTGTTGTCTTCTATTTCATTCTGACTCTGTTACTAGAAAACTCCTTCCTGAAAGCAGGACCATGGAAGTGGTATTTAGACAAAGAAAGGCTAGATGCTTTGCAACCTATCTCAGAAAGATCATCCTAAGCACACAAGGCTGCAGAAGAAGGAAACGATGTGGGTGAAAGAAAGGATCCAAAGGAGCATCAAAGCTGACGATTGTAGGACTGCATGGGAGGAATGTGGAGAGTGTCACTGCATACAGAGGGTGACACTGTTCTCTATTTTCTTTCCATCCTGTCCAGGCTTCAGCTTCCATCGAAGTTCATTAATAGAAAATATTTCCATTCACTATTCATTAAGTTGAAAATGAATAGTGAGAAAAACTCTGGCTGGTTTTATTTCTGTCTCTGGTATTAGCGAGCTGCAGAAACCACAGGCGAGTTATTTATCACCTTGTAATGAGACACCGCCTGAAATACTGAGGGAGAAGGCAGAGCATTTCAAGTGCCTCTAGAGGCTACTAAGGAAAAAGAACAACACTGCATCTAGGCGGGAGCAGAGACAGGTTCACTCAGCTCAGATAGGCCTGGTCTTATCTGGGTTTACTATAAAACAGAAATGGATATGGCCACACGTCCCAGCTCTTCTCTGCCCTTGTTGTCGTCCACATAGTGGGATTAATGGTATGGGTTAAAAGTTTGCCTCAGCTAAAAGAAACAAAGGATATTTTTGTATGTCCTCTGCTTTTGTACTTTTCTTTGCTTTGAATTATCTCATCTGTAAAACAGGACCAAAATAGTAATTATTGTACCTGCAAGTGTTGCTGTGGCTGTGCAGCTCAAGTACTGCAGAAGGTCATGTGAAGTGCTGCTTAACAAGGAAGACAGAAGTCAGAGGTCTTTATTTACAGCCTTTCACCCAACAGTGCTGTGCTCTGCTACCCTAACTGGTGTGACCTTTAGTAAGCTGTTTCATTTGTGTTTTGACATGTGCTTTTCAAATTGCATCATTAAAAGCACAGCTTGTTTTCTCCATGAACTATTGGCAGTGATTTTGATCATTTGAGCAATGATTCTATTTTATTATTGCAAATATTCTGAAAATTGTTGTGGATAAAACAATGCCTTAAGCTGAAAAGAAA
>VYXC01002534.1:489475-616851 GCA_013397175.1 Platysteira castanea | reverse complement strand
GAGGGAAGAGGTGAAATCTTTGGAAAACACTTGCTCATTAGGATTCTAGTCTTTCCATGAAGCACCTGGTCAGGGCAGGAGAAGCACAGAGGCACATTGGTGCTGAACAGGGTATCATCTAACACTGAAGTGTTGCATTGTGTCCTGAAATCCTCAGCTCAAGCTGTGCCCCAGACACCTGAGGTGAATGTGTGCCTGAAATCACCATTCACAATCACTTATAGCTGGAGCTGGAGCTGCTTAGGAAATCCACTGCTCAGAAAAGGCAGGTTTGGCTTATTTCTGAGCCACAAGGAACATTTCCTCAGACCCCCTTCCCGGGAATCCAATACCCAACACGTTGCTGTTAAACTGAGGTGGCCTAAGTTCCCCTCCCAAACTACAGAAAATAGAGGAGCAGCAGTGCCCTCTCCAGCACTTCAGGCTCCAAAAGAGATGTACCCTGTTCCAGAGGGTGTCTGCGGAATCCACAACAACATCTGCCACCTTCAAGGTGTCCCCAAGCCAGCAGATGTAGGACAATCTGCTGTATTAATGGAATTTTCATTCCTTCCTGCCGAATCTGCTCCACTGTGCACGGAGTTGATTAAATATTCATAGTGCCAGTCAGAGAAGGGATAAAAGCAAACTTGGATATAACCCAGCCGCCAAAGTAGTTATGCTGGAGAGAAAAAACACCTGAGTTTTAGTCTTTCTTTTGCTGATGATTTGAAAATAAAAAATGAAGTGTTCAGTAAAGCAAGGATCTGAAACTCAGGGTATTCTCTTCTTAGTTTTTCTCCCACTAGGTTTTCTCCATATTGATAAACAGGGCTTTCTACAGTCCACTGAAAAACATTTATTCCATACAAATTAGAGTTGCTTCAATAAAAAAGTAGTAAGAATGGCTTGCCGCTACATCAGGGTATCCTACAGTTTAGTATGTGAGCACTCTGATGGAGTGAGGAAGATTAAATAATTCTGGAAAGTGGAAATAATGGGGTACAGGATGATTATTTTAACCATGGCACTCCTGGGTGAAATAGAAGGATGCTGTGTGAACAAGATATGCTCCCCAAAGGCCTCCCAGATTAAACCAAGCAGGCAAAAGAGACACAAGAACATTTATTTCATGAATTTTACAGATGCAGAATGAGACCTATCCAGAAGTAAAACTTAGGTAACTGAGAAACTGCAAAATAATTAATTTTAGTGTAGGACCTCCTTCCTCCACCAAAAACCCCAAACGCTCTGAAACAAACAAAGAGCCTTTACCTAATTTAGAGGCTCTTTGGGCAAGACAGCATTTGTTTAGACAAATTAAAATTAGAACTTACACGACTAGAGTAGAAATTTTCTGTCTAAAATCTGCCCACCTAAAGGAAATTGTCACAGCAAAAGAAAGGTGGTGAATAGAGGAGATGTATACAATATATAACTAGTATTTTAAAAATTTGAAAAATAACCAGTCTCTTCTTGAGACTGTGTGAAGTTTAAGGGATATGGAGCATCTTGCTGTAAAGCCATGTAAAAGGGGAGAAGATCTCACAAGCACTCATGAGCTTTGCAGCACAAATGGGTGTCACACACATCCAACACAAATGGGCCAGTACAGACACAATAAAATCAGGGTAACTGATATATTGTTGGAATCTTGGCTGACATGGTGACAGGTGGGCCCTAATACCTGAATCTGACTGTGAAATACAGCTGTACCAAGGAGAAGAAATAACCTCCCTCAGCACTGTACGTTGCACACGCTGAACTTTAGTCCTGTATTAATTGCCCTCATTTGTCAGTGTTTAACACACAAAGTGTAGAACAAAATCATTTAGGCATTTCAGTCCAAGTAATTAGCTATTTTACATCCTTTTTATTGTGAAATAATCTAGGCCTTCATTTTATGACTTGGAAAACCATTCACTATCAATTTAGTGATAATATATTAATAATTATGTGCAGTTTCAATGGATGATGTCACATCCGCAGAACAGCTTATTATCAAGAGAACAAATCTGAGATGCAAATCAGTGAGAATTTAATTATGTTAAAAAAGACAGATGCTCTGCCATTCACCGAGCCATCTACTGACAGCATTCAATAAAACACAAATTGAATGCACATTTTTACACACAACTGTCACTTCCTCATCTGCATCAGTTGTCCCCTTCCTGTACACGTGCTCCTGGCTTAATAAACAAAATATCCACATGCAGAGAATGCCAGCTGACTTCCATCCACAACTGTGTACCACACAAAGGAGCTTTCTTCCATAAATTTCATTTTTATTGTTATTGCATCATTTTCCATTTTCACCAATTTGGTTTTTTGGTCTCATTCTGTTCTTTTTAAAACAGCCAGCTTCTAGAGTCACACCTCTTTTGATTCTGGAAAAATGTGTTTAGCTTTTTTGGTTGTGGAGAGGAACTTTAAAATGTAGACTTAACAAGTCACAAAGCAAGTAGAATAATTGACAGTTTTATTTTTACTATCTCATTATTTTTAATGAGTTGGTTCTTATTCCTAAAGAATTCAGAAATTCTTGACTTTCAGTGCCACATTAGGACAACACTGAATTTAAATCTGCAATGTTCTTTTCAGAGAGCAAATTTTCAGAAGATATAGGCCTGCAAGTAGGACTAGTTCAGGAATTTGAAAGTATAAAACTCCTCAGACTGAAAATACTTGCATGTGCAAAGGGAATCACAAACATATTCCTAGAGTGCTTAAGCATATACAAAAAAGAATTGTTTGTTTTTAAAAATAAGTCATGTTTAAGGTAATTTGATTTTGCTTCACTTGGAACTAAAATAAAACACACTGAACTTATTATAAAACAGAACTTATTTTCTTTTAAAACCAAGAGTGGAAGTGCCTTTAAGCTTAGTGACTGAAGAGAGAATGACTAAAGCAACAAAATATTTTGATAATGAGAATGTTCATTGAAACCTGACTGGTGCCACCAGTCTAAGTAACAGCAAGCTGAAAAAATCTCTTCTGATCTTTTTCACTGTAAATGGGCTTTTCCACATCCACATCTCAGTCAGCTGAAAATTGCCTTCACGGAGGTGAACACAGCATTCATCCTTGCCATGACACAACAGGACAGATTAATCAGGTTGCTTCTTCCCTCCCTAGAATTGCCTGGATCATTCTTTCCCTCTGATCTCTCCTAGGCCCCAGTTCCAACTCTGAAAAGCATCTTGTAGTAAACATCCCTTCTGTACTTTAGTCCGAAGTAGTCAGATGTGAATCACTGTTCAAGGATTTTCTGCAGCTTCTCTCAGCTGTTCCAACAGTATTTGGCTTTTAAAGATATCTCAATGTACATTAATCTGGGAAAATGTCTAGGAATTTATTACTATCAGCAAGCTGTAGATGTTTTTTCCTATTCATCCTGTTTAGTTTATCTTCATAACCTGAAAGACTGTGTGAAAGATTAGCCACATAAACTAATTAGCTGTTACCAAATCTGCATTCCAAAGAGGGATCTGCTTCTTAATGAAAGCTGCAAGAAGCAGGTGACTGGTGGTGTCTTTGAGCAAGTTAATTTATAATGGGCTTTAATCTGGAACAGTCTTTTAAGCCCTCACCTCTTTCTTGTGATGGGTACATAAAGCAAGGCACCCCTTGTTGAAGGAGACAGAAATGCCAATAAATGCAAATTACCCTGCTGTGAAAAGCTGTATCAGATTTATTGTAATACAGGAAGCATGAATGTTGAGATTTGTATTTAATATGCAAAACAGTTTCTATTAGTACAAGCTGAGCACATAAATTAGTGTGGCTTTTGGATATTTCTCTTTAAATATTTTTCAGTCGTTAATGTCTCCTCATAATCACCCATTGACTTTCAGCTTCAATCTGTGCTTTTCTGACCCAGCACGTGGTACCAAGATCCAAAGTTTCCAGCCCCTGCACTGTTCAAGTCCCAACCAGACACATGCACGTGTGCAGCAGACATCTCCTTTAATACTGCCTTTGCTCTTCTTTGCTCTCGCTGTGCTGAAATCAATAACAGGCCTTAATGTGAATCGAAAAAGCAGCATTTGAATCTGACATCAACAGAAAGCTTTAATTAGGATTGGAAGTACAAAATTTTCTCTTTTATGGCCAGAGTGTTCTCTCAGTTTCCACTCTTCCAAGATAAATCCTCGTGGACAATCCTGTATGATCAAACTTTGCAATATATGCATTAGGAGAATTCACATTAACAATCATTCAGCTGAAAATTAATGTATATTAGAAAGTTTGGTGTTTTATATATATTATTTTTTTCTTAGCAGAGTGGATATAGTTCAGTACATAGACTTCAGCTGGCTTAGGAGAATAAACTCCACAACTGTGGAAAATATGTATTCTTGCTATGCTTTCTCCAACATAATAGTGTGTAGTCTCAACAATTTCATGTCCTCTTTGGTAAAAACTGCAAAGGCTCAGTGTGTTGTAATCTACTGTGAATTCAGCATCTGGTTGTGATATTCTCAACAGGAAAACTCGTTTCTTTTCATCACCTGCAGATGCAATTATAGCAGCAAGGCCTGCAAAGTGCTCAGATATGAGATGTTTAAGCTTAGCAAAAACCCTGGAATGAAATGTTACTTTTGTCATAAAAAAGATCCCTTGGGTTCTCCTGTTCAGAGCCCTTTAGCTTGAGTGTAAATATCATGTAACTGTAATACTTTGCACCTTTGTTTCACCTCCCATCCAAGCCTCTCAATTCGCTTTGCAAACATATCTGGATTAAGTATTCCAACAGTGAGAAGCATCCTGCCAAAGCAGAACGCCCCAGAGGTCACACTTGCACATTGAGCTCTGCATGTCTACCACTGTTCACACACAAATATGCTAATGCTGTACATAAAAAAATAGAAACTTAAAACTTTTCCAAGATAACATGCATATTTTCAAAATAAATGTGAGAATATATGAAGATTTGGACCTGATCATCACAATAAGATCTGAGAGTTCATGAGGAAGTGTCGATGAACGGTTCAGGGAGGGTTCAGAGCCACATTCCCCCCAAATAAAAAAAGCATTTCCACGCTCACAGACTTTAGATTAAAAAGTAGCTGTATAATTAAGGACACTATGGGCTTAGACACATGAAATTGTCGTGAGTGAGTTAATCCACCAGGCTTCAAGGATTCACTCTCCCAGACTGCACCAAACAGAAAACAACTCAAGTTACTTCTTCATTGGTTTCACAGAATCACGCAAGTGTTGATGTTGGTGGAACCTCTAGAGATTATGTAGATCTCCTGTGCCAGGAGAAGAGTTAACTAAAACAAGTTGCCAAGGACGGTGTCCATCGGGATTTTGGATATCTCCAAGGATGGAGAGTCCACAGCCTCTCTAGGCAACCTGCTCTGGTGCTCTCTCCGACCATCCCTCATATTTAAGATTCTCCAGTTCTTTTCATTGTCTTCACTGCCCTTTGCTGGACTCAATTTGGTGCCCACTAGGAACCCCCAGGCCCTTTTCTGCCAAGCTCCTTTCTAGCTGGACACCCTCTGGTCTGTACTGGTGCAGGGGGTTATCCCTCACCAGGTGCAGGACCTTGCTTTTTTGGGCTCAGGAGCCCATTTTCCCAGCCTCCTGAGATCCCTCTAAATGGCAGCACAACCATTTGGTGACCCAGCCACCCCCAGTTTAGTGCCTGCAGCCCTGCTGGGCTCACCGTGACCCATCAGCCAGGTCATTAATGGGGGTGTTTAACAGTGTTCATCCAGTATTGATCCCTGGGGTAGACGAGCAGACGTGGAGTGTTTTCCTACAGCTCAAGCAATTTATTTCTGTCTGAGCCTTAGTCCCACTTCATTAAGTGCCTAAAGATGAGGCTTTGCAGTATTTACAGAATCACCAACTAGCTTCCCAACTTTCTTTAGGATCAGCGACCTAATCATTGTAAATAACTTTAAAAATATCAAAAAACCCTTATCTCCAACTTTTGGTAGCCAAAATCTTGGGAAAAATCTAACAGGCATTGTGTTTTAAGTAAAATGTCAGCTGCCAAAAAGTCTGTCACTTTTGAAATTTTTATTCTTACTTTGTAAATGGGCAAATAGGTACCACTGTCCATTTAGTGGTGACAAATGGAAACAATAAAAAATCTGGGCAAAGTTTCACAAAAAGATTATAGCAGAGCCAGGAGCTGAACCTAATTACATTGATTTAAACATCATTCCTCTCAGAATTAAGTTGTGGGGAAATGACTGAAGATATATGAAGGTTATGCAGGTTGTATATATCCATTCCTATTACAAGTAACAGACAAGTTGGGTTTGACTGAAATTATGTTTGTACTTTATCTTTGGACATCTCCTTGCTGCTGATTTTCTCCAACTCTGCCCTCCTGCCTCGTCTCTGGTTCACAAGCCTGCTACAGCCTGAAGTAGGAGAGTGACAGAAGGAGAAATCAGAGGAAGGTGAACAGAAAAGCAGGATACATTTGTTTGGTTTTTCGCTTGCTTGGTGCTGAGTTCACGTGGTTCCAGATAGAAAGCCCAGCCCAAACAAGACCTCTGAGAGCCCAACAGGCAAGTAAGTGAAGGACAGACTTTAAAGAGGTGAACTGGTGGAAATTCTTGCATGCAAGACAGGCGACTGTTGCGCACCTCCAGATTATGCAATCTTAGTAGAGCCAAAGATAGTTTTTTTCTATCACTAATTAAAACTACCCAAAATTCTACTGTCAGTTTTCAGTGGGATGATTCTGCAAAGATGAGTAAGTGTGAAGTTACAGGAAGCAGTGTGGTTTCTGATCAGATGGCAGACAGTTACTCTCAAAGATAGACGATTACTGGAGAAGACCTCATCTCATTTCTTGCCATGCAGTAGTGGTCATATGTAGATAAAAAACTGTATAAAGGGATTAAATTTTACCATAAGGGTAGTAAAGGTAAGGGTTTATGTAACCATTTATTGCAAAGGAACACGTGAGCCAAGGGCAGTGATCCAGAATGTCCAAGTGACTACAGAGCCATCCAGGCAGCAGTAGTAAAATACAAAACAGAGACAAAAATACCACCTTTACTTCTTAGTCCACACCAGTGGTTTTCTACCTATGGCCCAGAGAGAGGAAAAATTCGCAATGAAGGAAAGTCCATGGATAATATCTAGCAAGACTGAGAAATGCAGTTAACAAAAGCAATGTCTCAGTTGCTAGGCCTAAATTCCCTCTGCAAAGGTTCCTACCTCCACTGAAAGACACACACATCTACAAGTGAAAATGATTTACAAGCAGCACCCATGCTTCCTATCCAGGAGAGCAAGAGCAATTCATTGATGAGAAAGCGAGCTCATGAGCTGGAGAAAAATATTCAAACCCCTGCTTTGCAGTGCACTTACATGATCCTTAGAAAATCAATCCCTCTGTTCCCCAGCCTCTGCCTGCAAAACAGGGCGTGCACTGCCCTGTCTCTTTAGATCCCTGTGAGTGGCACTGAAGATGTGCACTTCAAAAGGATTATTGTCAATAGGTGTCACTAGGTGGAGGAACAGCTGTCGATCGAATTATTTTAGAAACATTCATAAAGGAAGCTCCCTGCAATTATCAGTGGATTTATTGGCTTTACCACACTGTGGAAGAAGGAATATTAGAAACAGCATCTAGTCAACTGTGTAGCCATTTATGAGACAGCTATGAATAAATGAAAGGTTTTGGTGAAAAAATACGGGGGGAAAAAAGCCAGAAGTATCCCTCAACTGTCATATATGAGATTAATCACAGGATAAAATCAGTCGCTCTGCATTCCACTGCTCAAACTCTTTATTAAACCAAAGAGCCTACAGGAAGTAAGAGAAAATCAATCAGTAGCTTAAAGTTATTTGGGATATGCTCAGTCACAGCATAAAAGAATTTCATTTTGCACTTGCAAGGAAGACAGTACTTATATAGAAAATTGTGGCTTCACTGTTTCTAGATAAGTATGATAATAAAATGCTTTTCATAACTATTTATAAGTTCAAAGACAGTCAAAGCCTCCAGTCTCTAAACAGTACTGCATGGCCAATTCTACTATACTCTATATTTCCTCCTCCAACAGAAATGTGGATGCCCAAAATGTCAAAAGACCTCCCCTGCTTTGTGCATTCATCTGTCAGTAAGGAAATACAAGCTAAAAAGGAGAATAAATTGCAAGATGTTGCCCGTGGAGTTATTACAGGTAATACCAATCAAAGGCTCTTTCCCAGTTGCCCAAGATGAAATATACATCTAACAAGTGCACAAAAATAAAAAACAACATACAGATATATCAAATAGGGGTGGAAGAAGTAATATAAGGTAAAATGTTTTGCAATGCACTAAATAATGCTGAGGATTCTGACAGCTTTGGCCAATTCAGGTCTTTCAAAAATGCAACTGCTCACTGAGTCATTCCAAGCTGCTAAAGACTTAAATATTTATCTTAACATTCCTGCCTCTCAGCTATGCTGAGAATTGAGAAATCTGTGTTTGAGCAGGCAGCTCTGGATTCCAGAGAAGGTGTTAGATAGTGCAGGCCAGACCATTAAAATTCAGTTTGTGTGATTTCCAGTGCCCAGGTAGGATGACTTCCAGTACCAGCACTCATGCTGAAACAGGCAGGGTTAATGTTGTCCTTGTCAGGGTCCAGCCAGATCTGGTAAGGGAATGCAAAGATAAATATTTGTGAAGCATTCACCTACTGCAGTGATAACCACAAGTAACAGAAAGGTGATCACAGGAATGACCTCACTCATAAAACATCTTCAGAAGCAATAAAAATCTCACTGAGGTTTATCTTGATTTATTCAAACAAAAATATATGAGTGCTATTACATAAAACACACAAAATTAAAAGCATCACTCAAATCTTTGAAACAAAGTACTGCAATAAATCATATTTACTCAGCAGCTTTATGCCCGAGCCTTCTCTAACAATCTTATTTGCTCATTTACTTGGTGGCTACATTTATGAAGTGGAACCATGCAGGTCTTCTGTAGTGAAGGTTTCCTGAGGTTTATCTCTGAATACAGTGTGCTCTGTCACTGATAAACTTCTCAGAAAATAGTCACTGCATCTTGGGCAACACTATTAGTTTCCAGTTCTATTTCAGATCATCTAATATAGGCTGGATAGTCGTTAGTAAGATGACAAGTCTTGGAATAACATCATTTTCTCAGCAGAAAAACAGGAAGAACATAAAAAGGTCTATAAAAGCAGAAGGTAATAAACAATGCATCGCTTCCTGAAGCACCTGCAAATAACTTTGTCATCTCGAAGGGGATGGTGCAGCCTGGTTTCACGGGGTTACCTGGGTCTCATTTTCCTGCCAAAGCAGGACTGCTTTTGGCATTGCACATGCAAATGGAAACACACCATAAAAGCTGCATACGTAGTCAATTAACACTCGTATTTGAACCAACAGAAACATTTGCCCACACATTTCCCTCAAAATTCTCAAAATTTTAATGCATCTGGAACTCAAAACCTTCTCTGACTTAAAACTTTTCAAGGACTAAGATTGAGAAGTTTTCTAATAAATTGCTAGAAATTGTTTGAATAACAATCCACCTGCTAACACTTGTAATGCAATCCACAGCCTAAATCACATTTCAGAGTCTTCTAAATCTCAGTAATTAATACAGCAATTCTTTCACAATGAGTTTATAAAACTTCAGTACCTTTCCTAGGAAAAATGCATGAAGAATTGAAGAAACATGTATTATTTTCTTGTAAGTTTGTTCAAAAAAAATCTATGTCTGATTCTCAATATAAGTGGTTTTAGAAGAATTCTGTACAACCTGGCTGGGTGTACAATAGCAACCTTGAAAGCCTTTAAGGAAAGATCACATGTCCAAAATATTCAGCTTCAATAAAATTTCATCCTTCTACAGGTTGGACAGTGGCAAATACTCAAAAATGTTTTAAGTAGGTGGAAAAATACCTATACTTGGAAATGGAAAAAAAAACTTACTTAACTTAACACTTTACTTGAAAGAGTCCATGTGTTCATATATAAAAAGTTGCACCAAGCCTGAGCCCTACTCATCCTTTAAGTACAGCACCAGTTTTGGAAAGAAAAAACTTGAAAGCTCAGTAGAAATTTGCATTAGGCAAATCAGTAAACAAATTGTTTCATAAAGTTTCTAAGGAGATAAATTCAAGGAGAGATTAATAGTATACAAGGCCAAGGAGAATTAATTTCTCGCAGTAAATTGTAAATTTCATCAAGAGCATCCTAGCACATCTCTTTCTCTCAGCTTTTGGCAACATCATCAACCATATCTTATCCTATTAAATATCATTTGCCTACTCCCTATATTTTGTCCCAAGGCAAAACAAAGTAAAATTCATACCCAAAAAGTCTGAATATAGATAGCATCAGAACAATACCAATATCTGTGACACGATGATGTGAATTGTATCCACAGAGTTAAGTTTATTTGCTTGGAAAACTCTTTCCTCTGTCGTGTTTTATCACCTTTAGCTTATAAAACTTGGTGGTGATTAGCAGAGCACTGCAGAGGCTAATGCTTAATGGGTTTAACAGAAGGGCTTGAAGAAGTGTCCTCAATGCCTGAGGCTTAAGTCCTGACACAGAAATGCATACGCAAACATATGCTTTAAACTTCACCACATCAAATATTATACAGGATATTTTCTCCTTGTAACAATGCCTCTAGCAAACTTCAGCCCAGGAAACCCAGAATAGAATATGTGAAGATCCCTTACTCAGCCAGCCTTCCTCTATCAGCTTTTTAAAAATGTTTATAGCTCTGATAATATTTCTCAAGGCTTTGCTAGAGCTGCATTCATCCAGCCACAAAACAGAGAGAGCCAACACCACATCCTGAAAGTAACAAATCACACAGGAGCTGAATATTGAAATCACGTTTGTAATTCTTCAGTAGGCTGAAATATGCTTACATGAGAACCCATTCAGTAATTCTGAATAAAAAGTCTGCAACTGAAAATGAAGAACTGACCACGTGTGACTTCTCAAGAAGGAGAGACTGAATACTCAACCCATCTCTAGCACCATTTATAAAGTAGTTTGTGATTCATTATTTATATCAAATGTTCACTAGAGAAAAAGGTTTACACTTCAAGCTGTTAGCCGTTTAGGCATGCTTGCTTTATTTTGAAGATCTGTTTTATCTCAATGGTTATATGGCTGACACACTACTAAGTCAAAAGATTATCCAAAATTTGCAGCCTAACATTGAGATTTTGTTAGTTTTAGGTTATACTTCATCATGAATTTCAAGGAGGAATGGAAACAGGGGCCAGTGCCTATTTCACTGTTAATAGGAGTGGAAAGAACATGATGTTTAGGAGAAGAGACAGAGCCTGGCTGCTCCAGGTACACAGGAACTGGGTAGATTCTTGTAACAGCAGGAAAATTCAGTGAGTGTGGGTCTGTCACAGTATTTCTGTGATAGCTTACATCGAATTATGTGCATTGACATGAAGAATTTATGGTCTAAATCAACTACAACACAAGAAGAGATGAAAATCAAGAACAGGAAGCACATGGCCATTTTCCTTGTTAGAATTTTACAAGTGAAAAAATCAAATTGATGTAGACATCAGTACTCAAAGGGCTACTTGAAAACAGTGAGTCTGGAGACATTATTGTTCTCATAAAAGCAATAGAAATTAATTTCTTCATTCAGTGATTCTGTAAGGTACTAAAAATTTTCTAGAAGCGTGAAAATGAGGATGATCATTATCTCCTAGGAGACAATAATCTTCCGTAGAATCATCCCCCTGAACATAGCTAGCAATTCTGTAGGGTTCAGTTATTTCAGAGGAAGAATTCAGAGTTTACCTGCACTTTTAAATGTTTCTGATGGGTGGATAACAACTGAAGCTTTAATATAGTTTTTGAAAGATCAGTAAAATGAAATTATTGGAGAGGGACCAATACCATTTATGATTATTTCTTGTTTATTGTCTTCTGACAAAACATAGAAACCAATTTATTTCTTCAGCAGCCTAGTTTTCACAGCCAGATTTCATGCTTTAGTCTCTAGAGCCATTATAGTTCATCAACTCCATCAAAAATCATGTAACAATTTCACTTTTCAAAACAAAGACACACATTCAAAACTCCCAACAGAAATCTAAAGGCCAGGCATTTACATTTCCACCAGTTAGCACCTTGCCAGCAAGAAGGTCCCATTGTCTGTTCAGCACATTCCTCATTTTTCTGACATTTTTTACCCTTTAGAGAATAGAGTGATATCCCTCTTTTAATGAGAATGTCAGTGGAAAGCAACTATTAAACAGAGTCATTTTTTCTTCATACTGAAAAAAACAGTTATGATTTTAAAAATTATTGCCTTGTATAACAAACACAGAATGTAACATTTCTGTCCACTGGAAATGCTCTAATGAGCCACTGCTGTTTCTGCACCAGAGGACTGCTCCTACCCATCAATCTTGAAATGTGTCAGAGACTTTTGTTTCTTTGACCCAGGCTAATCTTAAATCATCAGCTTTGACGCTGGAGAACGTCCTTACAAAAATTAATCAAAGTGACAGAGACGGGAAGAGGAGCTGATCCGACAGCGAGGCTGCCGTCTGCAATTAGAGAGAGCATTCCTGGAGGGCTGCTCCTGGGGGACCCCGTCCTGCTCTGGACTAAAAGGGCCCTGACCAGAGCAGGAGGGTGAGCACGAGGCGGGGAACCCTGGCGTCCTGCTGGGACTTGCACCTCCCTGTGCTGAACGGACTCGGTTTTTGCATTCGAGTTCAGTAAAAGGGATGGGGTTTCATACCCTTCCCTGTCAGGTAATTAATTACTCACCCGATCAGTTTGAGCGTTTTCATATTCCCAGCTCATTCACTTTCCTTCACAGCTGCTTTTCCCTGAGCCAGGACCCAGGGTGCTGCAGCAAATGTCTTCAGGATTATCACGCAGTACATACTTTATATGACACACTGGAGATTAAATACTCCCACTATTTGTAAGAAAGTAATTTGCCAGATGTCATCTGCAGAACAGGAACCTTGGACAACTTGGTAAACACTGTCCTTCAGTTCTTACCCAGGTACTGAATGCCTCACACCACGATTGGCTGTGCTCCCTCACCTTGGGCCTATTATTAAAATGTAAAACTTCTTCACTTAAAAGGAAGCAAAGATTAAATTCAGGATAAGGGAATAGAATCATAGAATAATTTAGTTTGGAAAGGCCTCTGGAGATCACCTGGTGCGAACCCCTTAGCCCTACCAAAGAAGGTATTTGTATCTATGTCATACTAAGAAGCCATAAATCTGCAAGAGATAATACAGAGTCACATATGATAATATCCCTTATAGAACATAGAAATCAATTGAACTTATAACAAGTCCAAAAAATTATTGACAACCTTTGTATTTTTGATATCTGGTGACTGATCTTATCATAGGCTTTATCTGGGAAATGCATTCAGGCTCCTGGGATAAGCATTAACAATATTCTTCCTAAATATGAATGATTTCCTGCCCCTCACGTGATGCAAACCCCACGGATCCCACTGACAGCAGGAATGAACAGTTGCACTAAAGGAACAAGTATTTTGCTTTGTCTTCCTTCCTACAGCAGGCAAAAAGGAAGCTTCATTCAGCAACACCACAGCACAGCTAGAAGAACCAAGAAGCTGTGTCATCCCACTCTTCCCCACACAGACAGCAACAGCCAAATGCAAACGACATTTAATTAAAACTCTCAAGTTAGTTTAAGTTTGGAGTGCTTCCACTGAAATACGTTCTCTGACATAAAAATAAAATTATAATCAGCCAGTATTGTGGGACCCACTGACAAGAGATCAACGGGCTTTCTGATGCTGCCTGCAGATTTCATTAGTGCTCTATTAAAAAGTACTATTTAAAAATTATTTTTGTGACAGAAATACAGCCAAGTCAAAAAAAAAAAAAAGCAATGGACAAGGTGGTTTTTAAAAATCCAAAGCTCCATCATTTACTGAGGCAATTTTGCTATAGCTAAGAATGTACCCTGCCACATTCTTAATTAAGTGCTATGAAACCAATAAGCATAATGCAAAGATCCAGTGCCAGGTACAGATCAGGTAAAGGTCATCTATTTCTTCTAGTGCAAATAAATTAAACCAGATTCAAAACAGAGATTAGGATCAGAGTACAGCACCTGAGTCAACCACAAGATGTTTTTGTGCCTACAAACCATAGCTATTGCACCAGCACAAATATTCATAAAATTGATTGTTAACACTCTCAGAGGGAACCCTGTGGAAAGCTGCACCCTGACACAGCTGTCTGGGCAACCTCTTGAGCTGCACTTTCTGTGGATCCACACCAAGTACAATGCTTTGAAAAAAATGAAACTCTTTACATCTGGGCACCACAGCGCTCTCTATGGCAAAGCAGATTTGATAACTCCTTTGAAGAAAGCTCTTGAGGAAGTCAGAGGAGCCACTGGTACCACTTCCCATGACTCAATTCCAACCCCAGGCTGCTGTGCCCCTTTACTTCCACTGAGCACAGTGCCTGATCACAGTGTTAGCAGGCAGGTGAGAGTTACCTAACGCGTGTTTAGATCAGAGGACAGCAAAAATAAACAGATTATTTGTGCTCTTCTTGCTTGCACTAGTACCTGGAGTTTTCCCAACTCACCTCTTCCAGGAGGGGGATATAGAAGACAAGGCTCCAGCCATTCCCAGAATCCACTCTGGGTAGTGGTAATGGTGACAGGGTGGCTTGGGGACAGCACACAGTTGTCTTTCAGTGTCACTCATGAACACAGGGGCTGCACATACCCACGAGCAGCTCTGACTTCAACCCATCCATCAACAGTTCAGCCCCAGTCTGGCTTCTATAAGAATGTCAAAGTCCACCTACATTTTCCAAGAGGAGGATATAGAATCACAAGTGCTTCAAACTGGTCTAAAAGACTGCAACAAAAGCACAAGTACATTTTCCTGACAAAGATATATCTGACACCTGAGAGCCAGCAGCTCCTAGAAAGGCATATTGAAAAATTACCAAGACAGAATCAGGAGGAAGGATGCACCTGGCCTTCCAGGTGTAGCAGATTCACAGGAGACATCCCATCACACCCCAGCCTTTCAGAAAGAGGATCCTGAATTTGTGACATATGTAAGGCTGAGGAGCCACACAATCTGGTGTGCCAAGACATCTGATTACATTCAGAAGGTGCAAAGATATAGATAGGAGAAAAAAAGGGGGAAGAGATGGGAAAACCATCCCAAAAACAAGCAAAAAAATTGCTCTACATTTTAATTTATGGTTTTTTCCTCCAAAATTAACTTTAATCTTTTTCAGTAAGTTGTCCTTTTGGGGAATCGGGGGTGGAGGGATGTTTCTAGAGTAGATTTTAAAACTTTGTTTTTTGGCATTCTCAGTGGGGTTTTTTTCAGCTGCTGGATACCATCATGAACAGCTGCTCCCAGCCACAGTGCACTTACTGCTGCCAGACTGCACGCTGAGAGCTGGAAATCTACTGTAAGAGGAGGATTGTAGAGACTAAACCTCCACAGATTACTTTTAAGGCTGATTTAGAATTCTAGAGGTTAATTATTAAATTCCAGTTTTTATTGGAATTTTTACTTCTATGTTTGATTACTTGGTAGACCTTTAGTCTCAAGAGGAGAAGTTGCCCTGTGCGACTTGTCTCTATTTGGTATTTGCACGTGCAATGGATAAACGCATGGCAGCACGAATCCTGCAAAATTTTGCAAATAATGGGACTTTTCAGTTGAAGTTTTTGTACCTATTTACATCCTTGTGTACATTTAGGAAAGCATGATGGAAAATGTGATCTATTGCAGACGTGTGCATGTTGTTGAAATACAGTCATCCAATAGTAAGAAGCTTTGAAACTCTGATATTCTGCAGATGCTGAATTTTCTTCCTAACGGGTCTTTTAAGAAGATTTCACTCTACAAAAATTAAGTGTCTCACTTCACTGAGTCTTTTCAATAATTTAAGCAGTATAAGAAGTTCATTATACAAGGTAGTTCACAAATGTTTAAAAGCTTAATTCTCTAGATTATAACTTCTGACAGGCTATATATAAAAATTCAGCTAATGTATCCCTACAGAGAAATGTTATGCCTCAGAATAGAAAGTCTTTTGCAGGCAGCAGCTGGAGACAATATTTTCTTACCACGTGCAGTGCATGGAGATGCAGAGCTATAGGACTGCTGCAGGCCATATTTGTGCAACACAGTTCTGGTATTTAGGACAATTAGTTTTCACTGTTCACTACTAATCTGAACTTCCTCAAAGTGGAAGTTCAGGTTCATTTGTAGTCCAGAAACTGCCAAAGACTGGATACAGGATGTTTTTGAGCTTTAGTAAATCACAGCAA
Organism: Platysteira castanea; assembly: GCA_013397175.1. Taxonomy (NCBI): domain Eukaryota; kingdom Metazoa; phylum Chordata; class Aves; order Passeriformes; genus Platysteira; species Platysteira castanea. The sequence goes on along the minus strand of VYXC01002534.1, from coordinate 600,549 downwards.
AGCTTCCATTGAAATGAGCTGATAAGAGAACTTGCAAAGGCACCTTTAACCATTATAATTCTTGGATGGTTGTGAACAAACACTGTCCCTCCTCCCTTGTGACAAGGTCCTGATGGAGCACAACTCCATATACTTGCATATGTCTGATAAGACTGTCAAACATAGGAGATCTACCTCCGTGAAAATACAAAAATACAATTAAAAATAACAGAAGAAAGACTAAAAAAGAAAACACATGGACTAGGAGACAAAATAGAAATTGCACAAGCAAATGTCAATTTCCTGTCCATTTTAATAGAATTATTAGTTATTAAAAACACATTCTTACAAAAGCCATAACAGGGAAACAGAGGCAATTACACACAGAACAAGTCCAAAGCCAGTCAGTTCTATTTCACCTTCCCTCAAAATAAGTACATAGGGCAGGTTGCAAGTGTGAGGTGCTAAGTCAGAGCAACGTGCTGTGCTGGTATTTCAATATCCCAGGTGCTGTGAGACTGCTCTAACTCGAGTGGAATTCAGAAATCCACAGGTTTTAATCATTACCCGTGAATGTAAATAGAAGTGAAAGTGCACTGCCATGATGCATCCTTTATAACACAGCTACATCTGCCAACCTTCACTTGTAGATTCCTGATTGCTCCCGATGTCTTTCAGGCTATCTGTGCTACAAGTTCTGTGGCAGACTCTTTCGGAAGTTTAGGCTGTCAAAGTCCACAGAAGAACTGGTTTTTTCCATCTGAGCCTTTAATCACAAACATTGAGAACAGCCCTGCAGAGAAGGACTTGGGAGTGCTGGAAATTCTTTGTCAGAAGGTGAAACAGCGGCACAGGTTGCCTGGGGGAGCTGTGGGCGCCCCATCCTTGCAAGTGTTGAAGGCCACATTGGATGAGGCCCTGGGTAACCTCATCTAGTGGGTGGCATCCTGGCTCATGGCAGAAGGGTTGGAACTGGATAACCCTTAAGGTCTCCTCCAACCTCAACCATTCTCTGACACATGCTAAAAAAAATAAATTGTGCTGCAGTTATGTGAGTATATAAGTAGAGAAACTTTCGGTGTGTGGTGTGTGCTTGTCATCTCACTTCATCATGTCAAACACCTTTGACATGACATACTTCATGAGGGCTGATGATCCCATAAGTCTTCTCCTTCTCTTTACTTCTGACATTTTCCATTATCTCTGTTCTCTCTTCCTCTGTCTGACGTTGGCAGTTTTCACAACAGCTCCTGAAACCAGGAGACAAGTACTTCTCTACAAGTGTACTTAGTCCCTGATGGTATTTGGAACAGGGACATGTGGTGAAACTGATAATAGGTTTGTGAACTTCATCAACAACTCTTTTTTTTTTAAACCTGTACAAAGAATAACTGATGAGGAGTATTTACCACCCAGCTCTGGCTTGCTGCAGCTGTGCACACTGACTGGGGCTGCCTCCAGGCTCTCCCAGTCCTAAATATTCCAGATGTTTCATTGTCATATTTCCCCATCATTTACAATACAATTATGAGCTTCATTTGCCCTCGGGAACCAAGCAAAGCCTAAAGTTGGAATTTTCAGTCACACATGGGTTTGTGCTGACTGAATACAGACTTTAGGGTGCTTTTCAATGTTTATTTCTAATGGATTCTGAATGCTTCCACTAATTCAGGAACTCAACTGATTAAAACAAGAGAAGGAGGACTTATTTTGCTAGATGTAATTCCTGCTTAGGGGATTTACTGAGCACCCCTTATAGGTGGAGGAGGCAATGGGATTGGGAGCGTTTAACGTCTTACAGCATCAAGACACAACCGCTGTCTAAATGCCTCCAGGTTAATGCTCTGAGGGCAGATGACAGAGCTGGCCTGTGTCACATCCCTAGCTGCAGATAGGGAACTATATTTAGGGTTTAAATGTATGAGATTTACTCTTTATACACGTCAAAGTAGGCTGTTACATCTTAGACAAGCTTTTATCTTTATGCGAGAGTCACATGTAACTACAACTACAATCCAGGGTATAGTTTCTGGTTTTATAATTGCATTACTCAGACTTAGGAAATACTTACAGAACACACCATACTCATGTTCTCAGGGGCTTGTAATGCAGCTGGACCAGCTGTAGATAGGCAGCAGCATAAAACCTCAGAACAGGAGAATCTGTAGTTTTTAAACTGGCTTCTAGCCATTTTGATAGTTGCTAGTTGATAACTGAACTGCTGGAGAACAGCAGCTACTGTTCTGGATTTTTCTGAGCAGAAACTGTATTCTATTTCTATAGCCTATTTTACAGCATAATTTCCCAGCATCCAGATGAGACAAAGCATTTCTATGATGCTCGTGGTTCTTCACTCTCATTTCAATCATTTTATATATTAAAGAAGTAGAAGACTACAGACAGAATTCTTGCAAGAAGTACAATCTAATCTTTGATTTCATATTAACAGCCAAAATTAGTTTAAAAAATAAAAGACTGTGGAAAAATATTTTCTCTTTAAAGTGGTGGGGGACAGCTGTGCTTATTCATTACTCTTTGTGCCACGGTCTCTGATTTCTTTCAGTTTGTCTTTCACACTGGAATCCTCTTAGCCAGTATGTTGCTATATAGGCCTCTGGCTGTCACAGTTCTGCACAACTTTTAAGAAGTTAATAGTCCTTTATAGATGTGTTTCCTTACATCCATTCCCCACCAGGACCCCAGGGAGAAAAACATCAAGCTCTCAAAAACTGTTCTGTTCTACTGTAGAGATGACAACTGCATTGCAAAGATTTCTTGTCGAGCTCTGAACATTGCCATAAAATTCAGAAATTTCTTTACATCCCTCTAGTCCTGCTGTTTTTATTCCACTTGGTGCCAACATTAGGTAGTTTTTACAAAATGAACAGCTGAGAAAGGAAGTACAATTTTTTCCTTTGGAATTCATCCATAGAAGCAGCAAGCCAAACAAAGGAAGAAAGATGCATCTAATGCAGCAAACACTGAAGTAGCATTGTTTAAAAAAAAAGCCAACAAACCAAGAAAGTCCTGTTGGTTGAATATATGTAAGTTGGTTTTAAGTCTCCGTATTTCTTTTCACTGAGAGGGATTGTTCAGCATGACTGAGAGGTGCATGCAATTTTAATAAGCATTCAATGCACATAGATTTTCCAGGAAAAATACAGCACTTACTAGGTTTATAGCATCCCCAGCTTTTGGTGACAACCTTCTCTGGAAAATATTTTGAGGTATCAGTTCCAAATATTCAGGTACTGATTTCTTTCTGAGCTATATATTTTTCTGTCACCTCTGTAACAGGAAGAATTGGACTTAGTAAAACACCCCATTTGATTCAAAGCTAACTACTTTCATAATTTTTGCATTGCATCAATAGCCGCTTTAGTTGTGGGTCAAAGAAACAATTTTTTATTGTGATTTTTCCAGTCAGCCAGTGGCCTCAACCAAAGCCTCACACGCCAGAACAGGTAGATGCAGTCTGGATAGGAACATTTACAAGGGTATTGTCATAGCCTTTATACTGGTGCTGGTGCCAAATGAGCAGAAGTTCCAGCAGTTCTCCCTCTACATTTATGTTTCAACACTGCTTTATTCAGATCATCTTGTAAGGTGATCATTATTCCAGACCATTCTCGTACATTTTTCTAAATAATGATATTAAATCAATAATAAACATGGTAGGAGAAATGTCAACACTGTACAACAGCTACTGCAACAAGATATGTGTCCCTAAGAGGCCACAGCTGAGATTTATTGGTCTGCAGTGTAACTCCAGCTCAGCAGTTTCAATAGAGAATATTTCCCAACTCACTACAAAAAGAGTATCTACTGTTTCTAGGTATGATACTCTGCATAAAAAACAGAATAGAGGGCAATACACATCAGGGCAAACCTCCTGGTAGTCACAAAGTGAAACAGAAATATCTAATTTTAGTTCTGTAACAGCATTTCTGACTCACTGAACATGTAATAGTCAGGGGATGAATTTCAAGTGTTGATAGATTTATTGCAGAGTAAAATTAAGGATCAAAAACTGTCCTTCATTGCTATTTTATAGATTATTTCCTAGGAGGATTTGTAGAAATCACACTTGAAGCAGACAGTGATTATCTGGACTTCAACTACTACACTGAATAGAACGCTACTGTGATAGCAGGTGCTCTGCTGCCTTCTGGGCTGCACTAGAAAGAGTAGAAAAGTAGCAGCAAAAAAAAAGAGGACATCCAGCAGAGAATCCTAAGGACACTGAAGGGAGATGCAAACTGAAAATCCATGAAATGCTCTCAGCACAACATCACACCTGCCCTGAAGTGTGAACCCGGGAGAAGAAAGGTACCAGTTTCCCAAAATAAAACATTTCCCTCCAGGTCAGTTGAGATCCTTTCTCCAGGCTGCTGAAATCCCTGCCCGTGGGATTATTTAGCATCATCTACTCCTGGTGGAGAAGTGAAGTGCTGACACGTTGATGTGAACAGCAGAATGGTTTTTGGGGATGTATCTCATGAGGAAGTTGGAGGGAGCAAATCAGTGTCTCAATGTGAGCTTGGTTTTCTCCAAGCTGAAAGGTCAAAGAGTCAGAAAAGATGCTCCTCTGACTTAAGGGCAGCACTTGAGCACTTCACAAACAGAAAAATAAAAATTTCACAAAATTTTTATATATATGTGTCTTAGAGGATATTCCCTGCAAGATACAAGTGATGTACAAAACAAAGAAAGACTTTTTATATCTGTTATATATGAGGTCAGCTAAGGTGAGAACAAGGCATATCATAACCTCAAAAGGTAGGAATTACTAAGAATTCCTGTATCACATGGTATCACATAGCCCAGAAATTTAAAGCCAGTTTCTTAATGGTACAAAAAAACCTTGGAAAGAAAGTCCTCCTTCTCTTGGCTTCCACAGTATTTGTAACAATTTAAAATGCCATTTATAATTTGCTGATCTGGTGATATCTGTAATACTCCTCATTAGAGTTAAGTGGCTAACTTGATATAGTCATAAACAAGTCATGCTTGGTAATAGGAGTTCTAAATCAGGCAGCTACAAGACAAACAAAAGACCATCTTTTGTTCTTGATCCTTGTCTTGTGCACAGAAAACCAATCATGCACAGAGCCTTTGGTACATAAATAAACCTGGAGAATTCAGGCTGAAATTTCAAATTTAGTCACAAAATGCAAGCACTTGATGCATTCATTCTATGTGTCTCTTGTCTACATTTACTCTCAAAAAGCTCACATTTGCACAGAACACAATGCCTTGTTTTAATTAACAATTCATTTCCAGCTATCTTTGTTTATGGAACATGCATATTTTTACATTTGCAAGCCAATATTTAAGAGAGTTTCTAAAGGCTCGCAGCCTCTGGTAATGTCAGGATATTTACAGAGTGCAAAAAATATGTATTCAAAAGCCTGTATATGGAAACAATATACAGTTAAACTGTATTGTCACAGGCAATAGAGAAATAAAAGGTCAGCATCTGGCAAAAACACCAACACAAAAAAAAACCCTTTAGAGAAAATAGAAATAGCCTCAGCAGGTATATGAGGAGTTATTCCTCTACTTTTCAGAGAAGAGGAGCATGAAAAGAGAGGGGTTTTTTTCAACACTTCCAAGATAACACAGTAACATTTGGAAGGAGTTGGTCTTTCACGTACTAAGATGTAAGTTCTCAGTCTACCATAGCCAAACTCTCTTCAACCATTGGCACTGCTACTGACAAAAACCTTATTCTATTAATGAAATGAGGCAAAATGTATGGAAAAACTCAAGTGTAGCTGATGAGTGAACAGTGCAATTCAGAAAGGAGTGTGTGAAAATGCTCTAAGCTATCCTTTCCACTTCACTGACCAGGAATCAACTGCTTGAGGTTTTTTTGGCTGCCAATGACTCCACAGGCACTTCACGTTAAGGTGTGAACAGGAGGAGGAAAAATATCCTGGTCTTGCTGTGGACGCTCTTAGTTCAGCTTTTAGATCAACCACAGCTTGGCAGGGTTTCAAACAAGGCCACCTTGTGACCCAGGTGTCACCCTCCCTCCCTTCCAGGGAAGTGCCGGTATTTTCCGATCCTACCGGGCAATTGACATGGTTATGGTGATTCTTCCTCCCCCCGACCAGGCAGTGCCCACACCGTGCCAGTGCCACAGGTTGCCTCACTCTTGGAAACTCTCATTCCCTCATCTCTGCCGGATGCTCTCTGGCACTGATCTGTGGGGACAAAGACACAAATTTCTCACTTCGCTTTCCGACTCATGAACACCTCCCCATAGGAAGGAGTGATTCGATTCACACTCTTTATGGATATGCAGCTTTAATTAGCTAATAAGCATGTTTCTTGGAGCCTGAGATTCTGGCAGTTGCTCTGGTGTGTTATCCTACCTCAGTAACTCCCCTGTAGCAAACTTGGAGTTGAAGCACATGTCACTGGGCCTCTCACTGCTATCACCATCTGCGGCAGCTTCTTTTATTCCTCAATTATGCTCGTGCTATCTGGGGTGAAAAAAACCTCCAGTCCTTGCCAGTCTAAGCATATGCTTGTGTATTTATTCAAGTAATTTTTAACGATCTGAGTTGACAATGACATTTTTCGTATCATTTCACTGGGGTTTCATTAATACGAAGCGTCTCACACTTAATGGGAAAGAGTGAAGTTGGGATAAAACTTCCTTCTTTACAATATTTTCAGAGCAAAATGAAGTAGCAGAGTGTTTCAGTGAATACAAAATTCAGAGTGCTGGCTGATAGACTGATTCCAGTCAATCATAGCACTGTCACTAGAGAAGCTATCTAAGGCCACTCTCTGTTACTAAATGCAAAAAGAGACAGGATGGTGAATTACTGCGGCACTACAACAGCAAAACTTTCCCTGTGCTGGCTCAGTTGCTCTCCTCTGGGAGTAGAAAACAAAGAGGTATATATGAATATATTAGACACGTATACATGTGTTTGAGACTCCACGACTTTTCCTCTACACCTAGGCTAACACCCACCTCACCCACCCTGGGGTCCCAGAAATACCCGAGCCCTCTCCAGGTATTTGTCAGCCACATCCTGGGCTAGTCCTTGGTACCAGTGGCAGACATGAGTGAGCTGCTACACCCCTTTCCCTCAGCTACTAGCCTGCTAATTCTCTGATAAAAAGCACATTTACTGAGGCTGCCTGCAAGCCATTTGGAAAATGTTTAACTCATCCCTGCTCTTTCACTTGATCAAGATCGATTTTGAAGTTCAAGAACAGTCTGTGGTAAATGAATGTGTTCTTGTGGAAGGAGACACCGGCAGAGTATAGCGCTGCACTGCACGATTGAGACAGATTCATTTTTTTTATGGAACCTCTGAGGAGAAATATTTCTGACAATAGTTGTCACGCTATTGTCAGGCCACTTAACCTCCACAGCTTTAGGTTACTGTGCCCTGGAGTGTGGGGGAGATTTAGTTTAGCTTTAACTACATAGGACAGACTGGTGCTAGATTTGACATCCCAGCTGAAGAGGCACAATCCATTAACTGAAGCAACTGTACATCCAAGGGGTTTTCTACCTACCAGAAGCCAGTTTTGAAATACAAGTAGCATCATTTACATCCCAAGAAAGTAATCTCTATGAAAGCTTCTTGAAAAATATAACTGATGATTCAGCAAATTTTCTGCGTGTGAAATCTTAATTAAGATATTTTGAGAATTAAGTATTTCTCTGTAAGAGCCATTTGCTGTTCCCAGCAGTTTTTGCTACTTGGTCACAGATATCATGCTGTAGATACCCACAGAGTTTTTATTAAACTAAATTGCTACACTACCAGCCAAACTAGGCTGCTGTAAAAAGTGTGGACTCACCACCTTTTTAATTACACTGCAGACATCCTCAAACTGGTAGTTAACAATTGAATTTTGGGATTCTGTTGAATTACAGAAACAAAACTAGAGAACTTGATTTCCTAATGAGGAACCTGCCAACCTAAGCAAAACACTGTGCACTTTATAAATATTATATACTCTTAAAGCATACATCTTAAAAGTGTGTTTAAAGTGTGTAAAGAAGTACGTAATTTTCTTTTTTTCTTCAATAGATGATTTTTACTTTATAAGTATGCAAAAATAAATAAAATAGGTAAAAGAGTTTCTACAGGAGAGGGTGAATGCCTATTCAAGCAGAACAGTACAGAGCACATCTGATATCAGTGATGTCCTCGCTATCAGAAATAGAGTTGTTGCTTTCAGCTCCTTGTCGAACAGGCCAAGTGCTAATCACTGTCATTGATATAAAAATGAAACTAAATCCACTGATGCAAAAAAGAGTACAGAACACTTGCGAATATTCACAAAAGAGCCGATTTATACAAATGTAACTGATGTGGCCCATTATGCTAAAAAATTATCTCAAACAGTAAAGATAGAAGACCAGGCCAGATGGACTCTGAGCAATCTACTCTAGTGGAAGGTGTCCCTGCCCATGGCAGGGGGTTGGAACTAGATGGTCTTTAAGATCCCTTCCAACACAAATCATCCTATGATTCTTTGCTAAGAATGAGCTTTGAGTTGTCCAAGGCAGCTGAACTTCTGATTAGGTCTAGAAGTAATTATCCACTAATGTATCTACTTTTTTTTTTTCATTTTCATGTTTGTAATTACAATGTATTTGCAATATTAGAGTAGAAAAGTCCATTCTCCACACTAACAGTACACGTCAGAGAATTAGGAACATCTTTTAAGAGCACACTCATAATACCTCAATTTTAAGAATTTCTCCCTGAAGGCTTTCAAACTGTGTAAATGAAAGGACAGTAGCATAATCCTCTCTAAATGGGTTTATATGATGCTGCTAATGCTGCTTTTATGTGATGCTGTTAAGGCTGCTTTTGGAACATTAACATACTTCAGTACTTCAGATGAGATTGTTCTGAAGCTGTAAGTGCATGCAGAGGCCATGTCTAGGTCAGGGACATGAAGTTATTTTGCAGCCACAGTGTTATTCCAGTTCCTCATCTATTATTGCCATTGTCTGATAAGTGACAATCTACTCTTTTTAAGGATTAAAAATAAGGGGGTAAACGTACTCTACCATACAAGTTAAAGATAGGGTTTTATTCTGGAGGTAAGTACACTCAGATTCTGAACCCTTTGTTGCAAAGAACACGCAGGACAAGGAATTCGGAATGAATTTTGGGTCAAGGGTACAGCATGGAGACAACTTATGACCAGTGTGCTAGAAGAGTTCTACTTTGACACCATTCGCTCTAGAAAGGACTCAAACCTTAAGATGGTTGCAAAAAAATTACATAATAAATTCAAGGGTATCAAGTGTTTTTATTGTGATGAGAGTCAAATGTTTGTATTACAGGAAGGGCTAAATTTACCCTGGCAGCATTTAGAACAGTGGCTGGAGAGAACTCTTATAGGTCAAGAAAATAAGTCCTAAAGGTATATTTCAGTCATAAACGATCCTGATCTGTTGTTTTCAAACCTGCTATCCAGTACAATATGATTTCATTATTTAATATGTACAGGTCTGATCACAGATGATGAGAAAGTAACATCAATCTGCTTCAAAACAAACCCAGTCACAAACCTCCAGCTACCCTTTGTTACTTTTTTGTTCCATTAATTCTCTGCCTCACCGTCTTTCTATCCTTTTACATGGTAGAATCACATATATTGTTATATTGGAATTAAATATATTTCAGCATTTCATGGTTATAAAAACTTTCATTGTTTTTAATAGCCTTTGAGTAAGGTGTTTAACAAGCGAGCCAAAGAAAAACAAAAATCCTGAACAGAATTAAATCTTGTATGATTATACACAAACCATGAAAGAACCTGTATGAAAACATTAAACTGAGGACATGAATTTTGATCACATAATGTTTACCCCATATTTATAGAACTCAAATCCTGAGATTTTCATCCTAATCTTCAATGAGAGTTAATAGTGATGACAATGCATTACAAACTGTCTTCAGTGCCCAAGCTGTCACCCTTCATAAACAAAACCAGAACAATCAAAATAAGTAATTTAACAACTAATACAACTATTAAATGGTTCTGAGATTAGGTACTTAGTAAGAGACATATACCAATTCATTTCTTTAAATACATACCTCATTTTTCAAAAGAGTGTGCAGAATTTTATCTGATTCTGAAATAACACGTCATCTGAACAGTCACCCTTATTCAACATAATTCCACCTTTGCTAAACAATACCTTCCTTAAGGACTTTCACAAAAAAGAGTAAAACCTTGACTATGAAAATAAGCAATTTGGACTCTTAATCTGGTAATGTAAAACAAGAGGAAACAACAGGCAACTCCTATGTCCCTCCAACAGTTTTAATAAACATTTCTGTTGTATTCTTTAGAGGAGTACCAATTCCTTTCTGTGCAGAAAACCACCATTTCAGGACTTTAAAATGATCTTAAAACTCTCGGAGAATTGTATCTGTAGGATATGATCAGATTCAGAGCCTTTTTTTAGCTCTGTCAGAGATTTCTTTATCTTTGAAATTGCATTTATTCCTTTGCCTGTCTTTTTCTCATTCTAAATGTCTGATAAATGTCTGTCCAATCTAGAAAAAGTCTACACTAACAAAAATATGGGGCTAATGGGACCTAATTCTTTTTCTGGCTACACAAGTGCACAACTCTGAAGTGCAGGGTTTAATAATATCTGGAACAAGAAAAACAAAGTCTGCAAACACTGGAAAAAACATACATTTCTTCTGTGTTCCAGGCAGGTAGAGCACAGGTTATATTATTTCAACATCAGAAACTGCATCACTTCCTCTTAAAAAAGAACTTGCATCATATTCCAGACACAGTTACACTTCCAGTTGTCTTTTACACATAAAGTATCATCATGCACTTTTCTGAGTCTCACTGGTCCCAAGGGAAGATGTAATAAAAGAGAGAACCAACCCATAGACTGACCTCATCCCAGAGATCAACCACTTTTTTCTCTGGAATTGAAGGCAGACTGTTTCAGGTACTTGAATATCACCTTTTACGTTAGACCAAAATACTTCTATGTTGCCACATCCACGTGCATTTATTATTGAGAAACTTTAATGATATGAAGATACAAGAATTAAGGCACAACAGCTTCTGGAAACAGCTGTATCTCTCTGGGTTTTTGTTTCTTTCTTTCTTTAAATAAACAGGAACTTTTAAGCTATGCCATGTCTCACTCATGCCATATTTTGCTCTGGTCAACACTGCCTTTGCTATATTAATACCAGTAACGTTTTGACTCTTAGGATAGCAGAACTGGGAATACAGAAACCTCTCTCACAGTGATGGGGTTAAAGGCAAAAATAATACAAAAGCAGATCCAAGCAAAACTGTCAAAAGCAAAATTCCCAACATCTATAAATATTTGTGACAAGCATGCAAAAAGTTAAAAGCTTTGTAGCTCAAGCCATCATCTGAGGTTAAATAAGAACAGCTGTTAATTTCACTGAGGGCAACCCTACTGCTACACCTATAAAACAGTTTCTGTAAGACGGGCTCAGAAACAGCTGCCTTTTAACAGCTTGCCTGTTCCAGTTAACTCGGAATAATGTTTTATATTCTGCAGTTCCTACAGAGACTATCCTGTATTCCTGCTCACTCATAAGCCTCTAATTTTTCCACAGAAAATACTACCACGTCTCAGTTTATTTCATTGTTTTTCCTAAGCAGACTGTAGAGTTAGTCTGAGTTCTCTGAATGTTTCATGAAACAAAACCATAAAAATTGTGTAGCAGGAGGTGAGGAACCCCTGCCACTTCAAAAAACAATAACATGTGCTGGGAGGAAATGAGGGAGCAAAATCCATCATTTACACATCATGTGTGCAGTAAACACACATTTAAACCACAGACAGCACGTTAGTCATCAACTGTTTGTTTTGAAAGTGATCTGATCTCCTGGAATTTCACTTGAACTAGTACCAGAGGAATCTCTTATTCTAATTCAGCATGGGCATTATCATGGCAATATAGCAACCAATAGCAAGTAATTCTATTTCTATGTGCGTGTTGTGATTGGGGCTCATAATACTGAAGTCTACATAGAAGGAACTGAAATTATGGGGGAGAAAATACTTCAGTATTAATTCTCTCCTGAAGACTACCAAACAAATTTAAAATTACCAGTTGCTAAATCCAGTGATTTTACGAAGTTCCTTGACAAAAACTAAGCAGAGATGAAAGAAACCCTGCAGCTATTCCCTAAGATTTCTCAAGTCATATACCATTGCACAGTCAAAGGACTCACCTCTTTGGTAATGCAATTCCAAATTATTAAGAAGTCAATCAAAAAAGTACTAAAAAATAGTTTCTACATATTCACAAAGGTCTTATTAAAAGATGACAATTGCAAAGAAAGAAAAGACTGCAAAACGTCTCATCCAAGCCTTCTATCACAAGGAGATATATTATATAACTCGTTCATAAAAGAAGCAGAACCTTAAACAACCTCTAAGTAGTTAGTTCTGTCCCAGACCTCCTTCTTCTTACCATCCCTGCTCTGTATTCCTGGCTGGATTTACTATTTACAGTTAAATCATCGTTACTGTTCCAGCATTACAGAGTGTTGTTACCTTGCTCAAAATACTCATTCCCTGTGTATACTCCAAACCTTTTGACTTAAGAGGAGAAAAAAAACTTATTTCACGTCCTCCTCCTCCTAGTAGCCTGCAGGAATCATACTAGCTTATAGAGAATGAGGTAGATTTGACAGAATTGTTCATTAATTTCCAGTCATAATTTGCATTTAGATGTGTTAAGTACAGTAACTTTGCACTCCTGAGAGTAAAATGGGTCTTGAGGAGGTTCCACCAGAGGTGCTTTGGAAGCTGTCCCACTTGGCTTTGGGAATGAATGTATAGGCTGAGACAGCTTCTCAAGGGAGCACACGTAATGCAACAGTTACTGAGAGTCAATAAACAGAAAACCTTACAGTGCCATTTCAATGCAAATGCTTCTCAAACTGGAATGCAATTTAACCACCCTATCGACATTTAAATGGATATAAGACGCAACCCAGTGAGGGTAAATGTGAATATTTATGCTGATTGCCTTTTATCAGCTTTTGTCTCTTTCTTTGCCATTTTTCTTGTATGCAGTAAAGTCTTCCTGTATTAACACTGAAATCTGTGACTCCATCAACACAAGGATGAAAAAATGAGGAAGGGAATGAAAGAGGACTAGAACACTGTGAACTCAGCAAATATGGACTTAGCTGCTGTACAGTAAATTACTTCTTGGGCAAGCCTTCCTGTAGGTACTTCCTTGTCTGTAGCCAGCTCTGTCTGCATTTCATCATAATCTTGTAAGAATGAACTACTGAAAGTCACGAGTCAAAAGAGTTTGGGTAATCACTAATAGAGAGCTTGATAAGAGGTCTCAAAGGATGCAAATACAGTATTAAAATAGTAGCTCAGGTTCTGAAAGCTGGTCTACCCTGATGATGCTGCTTCCAGTTCAGGACTGAGAGCACATTCACGTTTCATCACCACGGTCAACTGGGCACTACCTAAAGGAATTGTGTTCTCATTTATCATAGATATATACCTGACTTTATTAGGCTCATAATAAAAAACTCCCATGAGCTTTGAGGAAAGAGGGTTTTCTGTTTAAATACTGATCTTGTATTGGTCCATAAAACTGCTTCACTATATGTTTTCTCATTATTTTTAATTATATATAAAATGCAAGATATAACACCACTAGAAAAAAGTAGAGAAGTATAGATGAGAAGAATGACTTATGCAGAAAATATGAACATAAAAACCTGAGAAGGGAAAGATTTGAAGTAATAAACAGATCCTATGTAAATCAAGAGCTCACAGTTGTATTGTGGAGACTGGAACTCCCATGGAACCATTGCATAGCTCTGTGTGCTCATTTTGAGAGGTAAAAATCTTAGCGCTCCATAATTTAAAAAAAATAAAGCCAAGTTTTTCCCTTCATTTTTATTTTTAAGTTGCACAAACCGGGAAGATTTGTGGAGTATAAAGCCATTTTGAATAGGCTGCTTAGCTGGTACTCTAATACATCAGCTGCTGGGGGATCTGGGGAGCAGCCAAGCCACCGAAATTCAACACGTTCAGCAGCTCTCCCTGTTCTTTCTCCCAGCACAGGAGGACAAGAGCTACTAAAACTGAGAGTTCTCACTAATGCATCTTTCATAAAGTCTGCTTAACAAAGCCCCTGCCAACCTACTAAAGATATTTAAAGAGCAGATTGGTACTTCAAGATGTCCTGAAGTGGTGGGTTTTGTTGTTATTTTGTTTTTAAATGCTTCAATTCAATTGCCCAGTGGGAAAGTTCAGGACAGCTGGCCATATTTTTTGGCATTACATTCCTAAATACAGCGAGGTGTTACTCTGTTTCTCCTCAGCTAGAAGGGGAGATACCCATGAAACCAGAAATCCTGTCATACCTGTACCAGCACTGGCTGAAGATCAATTTTTTATCTATCAAATTCCTTTAAAGGAAAGCTGTCTTAAAATTCCTATTTTACAGAAGCTTAAATTTAAAGATGCCCATGTTGAGCTGATTTCCCATAGCTCAGTGAACAGTGATGCGTTGTAGTGTGTCAATTAAAGCTGAAACAGCTCAGTAGGAGCTTTAGAAAATAAATGGAAGAGCACAGGTCTGTGTAAAGAAGGAATACTTTCTCCATGTATGCATATTAAGAAGAAAAGAAAAATCTGATCACTCCATTTCTTTCTGCTCTCTTTCTCACATGAACAGGTGCTATAAATATTCCTGAAAAGTGAATTTGAGACTCAAGTATCTTAAATATTTGTCAAAAGCAAACTTCTAATTAGGAAATGGCTTTAAATAAAACCCTTTTATTGCATAGATGAAAACACAGAATTTCTGCAATTAATCATTATGGTTTAAATACTGTTGTCAAAATGTTAAACATTTACAAAGCACTGGCTGCTGGCTTTTCATATGCAAGAACAAATTTGCAAATCGCTGTAATGAAGAAAATAATTACAGAATTATGTAGTATTGCAGTAAATAGTAATGTTTCGAGTGTGACCATGTGTTCATTCTGATCTGCCCATCAGGACATGAAGGTCATCAGTTGGTCCCAAGTACTTAAAGATTTGTTATATATAAGCATGGTTACAAAGGTATATGCATCACTTATAAAAAAAAATCAACTTTATGCTGTCCTAGAAATTTACATCAATATGCTCTTACAGTAATTTAATTAAATACTCATTACTAGGTACCACATCTAAATAGTGTGACTTGTACAAAATTTAATTTGGAACTATTCAGAAACAGCAGCATGAAAGAATATTTCCCTACAAAACCCTGCTAATTCAGTATACTCCTATGAAAATGTCTATTACTATCCATTATCTGATCCCAAAGGATAAGCCTAGAGAAATTGTTATTAAGTTTTGAAACCGATGCTATTATAAATGTTTAGCATCAGGAAAATACTCTGAACTCTACTCCTTATTTTGCTTTGGAGACATTACCTAAAGGAGCTGTTGCATTTTTTTAATGTATCAAATAATGAAATACTGACACGTTTTTCATTTTTTCTCAAAGTAGTATGTTCCATTTAAACAAATAATACATTTTTTCCTTCATCAATTCATGTTTGTCATTATTTGTACGTGGGTTGTCATGTTCTACATCACAAGTATTTCCATTTCTATATTGCAAACGAACAGGGAATGATGAAGTTTATTTACTAAATTGTTAAACTCTGGTTTACATGAGAAATTAACTTACCTTGCAAACCACCACTACCAACAAACTGTTCATTTTGAAGTCCTGGCAAGTGTAAATTAGCTGTTACAGAATTACAGGATTTGAGCAATAAACTGCTGTACCAGGTAAATTTATACAACACTTTGGCTTGCTAGGAAACAACACTTAGTATTGAAGGAGGCCAAGTAAATAGCACCTTAAAAAAATAATAATTCTTCAACAGCTATTGTAATAAATGTGCTGGAGATTTTCATTTCAGCTGCAGTTCACAACAGTAACAAGGTTATCCTGACTATAGAAAAACTGGTTTTATTTCTCTCCAATTCTTTGGCCTAATTGCTTCATGGGCAAGTATTGGCTACATGGTGGTCACTACAGGGAAGAGAGACCAAAATTTTCAAGCTGACCTACCTTACATAGGAAAACAATATTAATTTCTAATCAACAGGATAGAAAGCTGCATATTCCAGTGAGTTGCTCCCCTGTGTACCTCTCCAGCAGAATCTGACAATTTAAGCTATTCCACTGTATTGGCTTTCTTTTTGGTATCCAGGAAATTGCTACCAACTTCTAGTTTCAAAATGTTTTACATACCATAGGCTGAGCAGCCAGAAATGTCAACCTGACTTACACACAGTCTTTTAGGAAAGTTAAAAAACTACCTTTAAAAAAATGTAGCATCAAATCCCTTGCTTTGCCTAGCAAATACACAAAGTCTGCTCGTTAAAAATAGCACAGAGGTATCCTGTGGGTTGCTTTTCTCCATTGTAGCATGGCCACTTTAAACTGGTGAGACAGATTTCGTATTTGGTGTCAGCCACTCCCAGGGCTTTGCAGTTACGTGTGTGGAGGATGAACAGCAGGCACTAATATGAGTATCATGACTCTTTTCAGGCAGTAGGTGAAACCTTGAAGAAAAAGTGGCTCTGTCTTCAAAAAAGTGACCTGACCTTTGCTTTGGTGGGTTTTTACTCTGCAAGAAATAAAAAGCACTGCATGCTTTCCAATGCATCCTTCCTAGCTGATGAACAGTTTTGTTCTAGCACTCAGCACAAAAGGACTACATTTTATAAAGACCAATAGCATGCTATTAGTGCTAGCTAATGATAGCTCATGTGCCATACTGGAAACAAGCTTCATAGACCTGGAATATGTCATATGAATCATGAACAAACACATAATTGGCCCAGAACCTTTGATATGCTTACCAATTAAACGTAATTCTCATTGAATTTAATGTATTTAATTTTACAATGACTTTGCAGTTCTTTGGATATCAAAGGCATCACAAATCCAGCATGCTTATCATTTATGACACTTATGCTCTGAGAATTTCTTGCAGCATGCAAAGAACTCTCTGTAGGGTATCTGTGATGTGTTGCACAAGCAAGCTAAACTAATATTGACCTGACCAGTAATAAAATCTGTTTAGAACCTGCAATAGTATGTAATGGTTTTACCTGCAATTGATGAAATGTTCCTGAAACAACCTGTAGTTCAGTATAAGCAATAGTGGGGGTTTACTTTACACAGAATACACTGCCAGAGAAGGTAATTTTTGTATATGATGTCTTAGTAAAGAACCCCTTCTGTCAATAGACTTTTAAGGATTTAAATATATTTAAGTCCAGTGTAAAATACTTCTTTTGTGGAGCCAGATCCTGCAGTCTTTGCACAGCTGAAACTTCCATGGGAATCAATGGGAACTTTTAAAGTATAATAATAAGGAGCTGCCCAGGGTCACTGGTATAACACAGCTCTGCTGCGATGCTTTATGTGTAAGCTCCAACCTTCTCTGTCACTTGCAAGACGTAGAGATCTAAATAAGATCAAAGATCAAGATACAGAAACCCATGTGAATTCAAGATGATAAAGACCCTCATTAAATAAAAAGAATGGCATCAAACAGCATGGCACATAATGATGGTGCAGTTTTTGTTTGGCTAATGTTTCTAAAATAATGTTAAAATATCTTAACTTTGTCCAGAATATTTACAATGTATTAAGTGAATTTTAAGAAAAGTGAAGTTTAAAAAGAAATCCTTACAGTAAGTTCAACAACAATGATCATTTGGGGGAGAGCTGTAGCAATGCCTACGACAGCAGAATTTGGCTCCATATGTTCTGTTAGCAAAAACTCAGACTGTTTATATGATGTAAATTACTTTTTAAGATGTTCCTAGAGCTATAAACTCAGTGGGTCCAGATTATACATTCAAATTTCAGGGAGAGTTTGCCTCAGTGAACAACAAGGAGCTGTGCTTTATTTGAAAACTCTGCATGATGCTATTTTAAAGAAGAAGAACCCAAAAAGCCATAAAGAGGTATTTTGGATATAAACTTTTGGATAAATGAAGTTAAATCAGGGGGCTGATCCTTCAATCCTTGCTACCCTGGGGATCCTACCCTGCGGAAGGCTAGCACCGGGGGAACTTCCAGCAGGCCTTGGCCCAGCAGGAAAATGCCGGATTCCTGTTGACTTCATTGGGGCAACTCTAACGAGCCACCAGACCACGGCTAGACCCCAACTGCCTCCTTAGCCATTGGGTTGATGGACCATTTGTTACATCATTATTATCATTATTATTATTATTATTATTATTATTATTATTATTATTATTACTATTTTTAAACAGTGTGTGTGTGTTCTGCTTCCAACCGAGCTTCGCTTCCAGGCGCAGGCGCGGCCGGCGTCCCGCCGGGCTGGGTCGGGTGCGCGTGCGCGGAGGCGGTCGGAGCCCGCTGCTGACTTGGCGCCATTGTTGGTTTCGCTGTTGTAGGGCAAAGGCGCTAGGGCGGCCGATAAGGCTGTGGCCATGGTGATGAAGGAGATTCCGAGGGAGGAGTCTGCAGAAGAAAAGCCCCTCCTCACTGTGGCATCCCAGGTGGGCGGAGCGCGGGGCTCTGAGGGGGCCGCGGGCGCTGCGCGAGTCCCCAGCCCCACTGGGTGACCCATCCCGCGCCAGTGGCGTCCCAGTGCTTCACTGAGGGGGGGAAGTAGCCCGGGGTAAATAATGGGGGTTTAGATGTTTTGACATGAAAATTTAAACAAAAATGATTTTTTTTCCCCCAGTTCAGTTACCAGAAAGTTGTTTAAAGCTAGTTTAAAGTCTCGGTTCTAATTCATGCCATCAATTATCACGCCATAAATATTCATTTGCAATTCATACATAAAATATTCCCATTCGGTGCATATGTAAAATAAGAAACAACCAGTTCACAATAGTGTCATTTCCAATGTCTCAGATCCCATTCCTAAGCTCTCACTGGGGTTCTGCTCCTGGTCTGGATCAGAATATGTGACTTTGCACATCTCATTGCTGTCATTTCCACACCTTCAGTCAAAGGAAGGACATATGTCCCCACACTAAACCTTACACATACCTTGGAGTAGACACCAAACATTTGGTGATTCCATTAGTTTCTTAAAGACAGCAACTGAACACTACTGTAAATCACAGCACTCGTACGAGAGTGGATTTTATTCCCTCATGTTGCTCACGTACATGAATTTGTTCCCCAGGCAAGTGCATTTAGTTTACTGCCGATATTTACTGCACACAAATACTTCCAGCTCATCAGGAATGGAAATTGCTGGAAGTTGATTTTACATGAGAGCCTTAAACAAAATCCACAGTCCTGTTTTATTGCTCTCATGATTTAGGATAACAGCTCCTGTACTTTAGAAATTCTCAGATGCACACACACACCAGCACGCACTTCTCTAGCAGAGCATTGCAGATGTGCTGCACTAATACACATTCTAGAATTACCATCTACTAATTTGGAAACCAGGTCTGGCACTTCCTCCTCAGCCCGTGTTGAACACCAGGTTTTGTTCATGGTGAGCTCCAATGCCTATGAAGAAATTGCACAGAGGAAAAACATGCTCTGTTTAAGGCATCACTTCTAATTTTCTACTAAGTGATTAGCAAACAATTAGAAACCCACATAAAATGCTGCCTCCTCTAAACTTTCACTGTACCCAAAAAAATTTGACATGCAAAACTTCCATTGGCTTCAACAGGGCCAGGAGTTCAGCCTGGGTTCATTAAATGTTTAACACACCATTTTAGTGGCCGTCTGTCAGTCTCCTCAGCAATAGTCTATGATAAATTTATGAGTAAAATGCTTGTGTCTGTTAGTCAGTGTAATTTCTTCCACTAAACACAAATACCTACTTCCCTGCTATGCACCAAAGGGGTGCAGAAGCCAAAAGGAAGCAGAATCAAGTGAAAAAGTGAGTATTTTCCATAGCCATCTCTGCATCATGTATGTGTGATGTGCAGCTGTGCGACCACGTTGCATACGTCCTTTGTCCCCTAATTGTCTGGCTGAAGTGTTGGTTTGAGATGCTGTCACTGCAGTGTGTCCGTGTGAACCCCTCATCCCCACCATCCATGCAGGATAACGCTCTGCTGTGTCAACCATCGCCATCCCAGTGTCTGTCCCTGCTCTTTACATGATGAAACAGATGGATGTGGTAGCTGCTCACAGGGTGGAACAAGCTCCAAATTGACTGCAAACTTCCCAAGACAGATGAGTCAGGAGAATAAAGCCTGGTCTTTCCAAAGTTCTCACCACCACCAAACCCAGTGTGGGCAGATCCACAGCTTAGAGAGTAATTAGGAACTTTAGGTATCTGTGTTGCTCCAACCTTACAGCTCCCTAAGCAAAAACCTGCAAGTGAAATGCAAGGATCGAGCCCAGACAGAGGAGCACTGGCTTTTCTTAGACAAAAACAAGTGAGCTCTCCCATTTCTAAAATCCTTGATGAATGGAGGATTAATTATGTCTGACTGTGGACACAGACTCCACAGGAAGCATAACTGGAATCTGATACACAGAGTCTCTAAAACCACTTTTTGATTGTGATATTGTACATAGGCCCCTGAATTTTTATTTTAAAATGTGTCTCTTTGCTCTGTTCCTCTGTAAAACATTAAAAATGTGTCCAGGACAGAACAAGACAGATAAATAGTCATATTTTATTGTAATGCTTCTAGCAAAGCCCAGCTTGTAAAATATGACACCTATCTTTTGACGTAAATACTGTGAATTAAATTTAAATGAAGTTTCCAATTCCCAGATTATTTTATATCATCAGATATGGTTTTATATCATCAGATCTGGAGGCAAATCTTCAAATAACATGAACCAAAAAAGTGCAGCAGACTCCTGTGGGGCTGTGGCAGTAGATGGCAGCTGGGAATCTCAATCAACATTCCAGCAGTAATGAGTGTGCTACAGTCAGCAGAGGGGTATTCCTGGTAATTGAATAGACCTTGCAGTATCTATTTTTTGTAATCCTGTCTTTCTGTCTCAATTACCCTCCATAAAAGTCAGTTTCTTCACACTTACTGGTGTGAAAAAGGATTCAGTAGTTGCCAAATTTAATACTTTAAGCATCAAGAGAGTGATCTTTCAGTTCTAATAGGATTTTGTAGAATATAACTCTATCCATGTTGCTGTCTCCCTTTATCTTTCAAGAGATAATTCATAAGAGACTGGGACAAATGAAAAAAAAGGGGTTTTTTTTATATGAATAAAACCTAGAAAATGTGTAAGAAAGCTTGCTGAAGGTTCAAAGGTTAACTGGATATTAAGCTATGAACCAATTACTTCTACCTGAAGAAGAGAAATAAATGAGAAAAATCATGCATAAATTTGGGTTTAATTGCAAAATAAAATTTTTGTTTAAACTCTTCACAGCTTCTTTGCATTTGTCAGGAGAAAAAAACCTTGCTTCAGAATTACTTTCTAATGAGAAATTTAAACCTTAATATGCCCTGAAGTCAAAGTTTAATTGTGCAGTAAGCTATGAAATTCCCAGTTTAATACAGGTCAGTGAACTTCAAGGGATCTGACTCAATCACTTACTTTGACCCAGGCCTATACTTTAAAATATGATTAACTGCTTTATTGAGCAGTAAAAAAGTTCGTGCTTAAATGCTTTGCTAGGAAAAACAAAAGGAATCTCACAGTGTCACAGGAGTTATTTGTCCCAGATCCATCACCCCTGACTTAGATTCCTTATCAGAGTACACAGGTTGGAAAGCTATTGATGGTAGGATCCCTATAAAGACAACAGAAAGGAAGAAGATGTGCAGGAGGGGATTCACGTCCATGACAATCCTGTGGCAAATATACTCTGGAGTTACATGGAACAGAAATGGGAGTCCCTGAAAACTTCACCAGTAGGAAAAAGAAATGCAAAGTGTATCTTGAGAGCTATTCCCCACTTGTGCTTGTAACTGAAAAATACAGGAGCTGCCTACGTGGAATTTACAGGACCCACACAGACATTGCTCAGAGCACAGTTTTGATCTCCAGCACTTATAATTTAAAAAGTTGACCTACAGAACATTTAGGGTTTAGAATTTGCAGTGAAAAGAAGAAATTTTACAAGTTGGAATTACATTATAAGAAACATGCTGAAATCAACCTCCCCTGTGAAAAATGCAGGCTACAGCACACGTCAGAAAAAGAGATATGTTGCATGACTACACCCCAATTAATTCCACCAGATGCCTAAGGCTTTTTTATGATCTATAAGGTATTATTTAGTATTCAGAGTTGGAACTATTATTTTTTTAAGTGAACTTCATATGCATGCCAATACTTAGTTGATCTAAGCACATTTATATTTGCTTAACGGCTTGTGAATAAAATACTCAAACATTTCCACTGCCTAAATTCCACTGTTTTGGTGTTTTGGTTTTCATTTGCTTTTATATATGTTTGTATGTGTGTATGTATGTATTTATTTACTTATTTTGGTGGTGGTGGTGTGTTTTTGCATAGGTTTAGCTTTCTTTTCTTGCTTGCTTTGTTAGGCTTTTTTAATATTTGTTTTGTTCTGGGGCTTTTTTGTGGGTTTTGGTGGGTTGTTTGGGGTTTTCTTAATCTCTAACAGGAGATTTTTAAATGCTTCCATTCCATTTTATAAAGGAAACAGATTAAAAATAGCTAATATTTAGCTCCCTGTGTTGTTAGTAGATTTTCTGATGTGTGTATCAAGGGCTCACTACATGAATTCGGTTGCATAATCACAGTTTTCCATATAAAGTTAACAGTCCCATTTGAATCAATCATGTTCATTCTAAGCTTCTTAGCATTAGGCTCGCACTGACTTCCAGCCCACTCCATAGATGTTTTCTCAGTAACATTATAACAGAATGGTGGGATGTCCCAGTGGGTGTAATTAGCTTCCCTTCTGTTTTACACCAACCTAAACCAGAATTCACTCCGTTTTAGCTAAGTGAAATACAGTCAGGTAAAAAAAGGCAAACATCATGCCAGTTTTAATTATTGTGATTGTCAAAGTCTGGGGTACTGTACATCCCAATCTGCCCTCTAAAAACAGTAGCAGTTTTCTCACTGATCTTAGGATAACTAGTTTTGAAATTCTGTTTTGGATTCTTTTTGAAGGATTCATGATAGATTCATCAGCATCATGTTCCATACATCTCAAATCTGATTTATTATAAAAGGTTTGAGTAGTTTATCAGGGCACACATCCTAAGTCCTTCTGATAACTCTTTTTCATCTACTATTAGGACAGGGTAAATACATGAAGAGCAAAAAAAAAAAGAAATACAGAAATGAATAAATGCATGTTTAGCAGTACAAATATTAATCAGTTCTTTACCTCTAAGTTAAATATTGCTCAACACTTATTGCTTTTACGGCCGTATGCATAATTTCAGCAGAAATATTCTCATGAGTACAACAAAATTGCCTTGACAATATGCTTTAAAGTCATAAGTTGGCTGCTTTCCTAAAGTTATGCAGATTTCTCTGTCACATAAATGAAATACGTTTTTCCATTAAATAACAATTTTAATTTGAAATTAACATGGGAATTGATGGTGTCATATTTTTCATAAAGTAAAAAAATTAACCGTATTGTTTCATACGTTGTAAAATGCCTTACTATTCCTTAAGGACAGAAAGATTGGACAAACTTTTTTGTGAATAATATACCAGTTTAACTCTGTTTTTTATATTCATTGATAGGAGTTTTTAGAAACTTGGCTTTTCATTCATGAATACTCTAAGTATGAATATACTGTCCTGATAAAGAGTTGCAAACCATGTGCTACAGTTCTAGATGCACTGAACTTGCTGGTTTTTCAGTGAAACTGTTCTGCTGAATTGCAATTCACAAACAGCTTATGAGTTTCAAGCTCTTCAATCTGCTGAAAACATCCCAAAGCAGCCAGATATTCCATGACAGATTCCTAAAGGGAAAGGCCATATAACAAGAACTTAGCATCCTGATTCCTATGATCAGCACAGTAGCACATCCAAAACCTCAGCCTAACTCTAGATATGCTACAGAACTTAGTTTGAGAAGAAAAATTCACAGAGAGGGCAAGAAAAATCCATATGTTTTCAAACAGTTACAGCCCATATACAAAGATACAGCGATGATCTCAACTTATCTATGGTGATGACAGAATGTCTTTGATCACTGTTGCAGATCTTCAGCCTAGATAGTGATATGGGGAGGGGAGAGGCTAAAACAGAAATCACCAGGTAACACCACAAAGACTCATGGCCAAATGATAAATAAAATCTAACACCCAGAAGGGGAAGCCACTCCATTTTAGATAACAGCTTCCTTTAACTTCAGAAAGTGCATGGAGCATGCAGGCATGAATGCAACAGGCAGAGTTACAATAAATCACATTTCTGTATGGGGAAAGGCCAAACTGTCAGTCACAGTTAAAATATGACAAGAGTAACTTTCCTCCTCTTCCCCCATGGCTCTGATCCAGCAGGACAGTTAAGCACGTGCTTAACCTTGAGTTTTGTAGAGCTTAAGTGCTTTGCTGGAGCCAGGCCAAAATGCAGGAGCCAGACACAACTCCCGTGTTAAACCTCCTTTAGCCAGACCAGGCTGAACAGAGGGAAGGAGATACTGAACTGTGAGATGTTTAATTTTGCCTTGCAACAATACACCATGGCTTGTACAGGTCAGCATGTGGAAACACAGGCAGGGTGTTGGTGTGACACAGAGATCACAACCAGAGCTGTCACCCAGCAATGCGACTGCTCTTCATGGAGGTGCAACATAAACAAAGGTTTTAAACAACACAGCTGGCACGTGAATTCAAATATCCAGTGCAGTGTCTATAGCAATCCTCCCACAGCTTCTCTGGTTCACACAAACCCTGACAGCCGTAAGCCCTGGGGGTGACTTGGCTTGTGTGATTTCAGGTAAGAAATTGCCACCTCTAATTCACAGGCCACTCCACACCCTTCCCACCACCTAGCAACAGAGCACTGGTTATCACCTGGTGAGCAGGGCTGGTCCTCAGAGAGGCAGCAACACCAGAGTGCTCTTTGCAAGAGGGAGCAGTGAACTCCTATCAGTCTTAGAGCTTCCCACCATTCACATGAGGTGGAAGTCAGTTACACCACGTGCCATGTGAATTGATTCTCTCTTCTGGTGAAAACCCAATATTTGGCTCTCACGTCAGCTTCATTGGGACATACATTCATAGTAGAGTGACAAAGAAAAATTAATGTATCACTCTGGCACAAGGATGATGTCAAAAACCAAAAAGTAATCCCACTTACTATACAAGAGTAAATAAAGTGTGTGAAGCAGTAATTTTGACTGTGAAATCTTTATAAACATACTAGAGAAGTGAGAAAAGAAGAAAAACAAAATTCACGCAATTTAACTTTTATCACAAGACTACTGGTTTTGTCAGGAGTTCCCTCTCCAAACATCCCTCCGCAACCAGGGGAGGAGGTTTTCCAGTTCTTACCCCGCCAAGATAAAGATCCACAGACATGACTGCCAGGCCAGGACTTCCAGTTATGCTCTAGAAAGCAAAAACCTCAATTTCTAGTTGTTGTTCCCATTTATCAGTTTTTAGAAAGAGCCAGGTAGTAGAAATCAGCTGATTTGTTTCCTCTTATCCCAGTGAGTGCCACCAAAGATCATGGGGTCCCAGATGTGTGCAGAGAACCTGTCTGCCAGGAAACCATTGCTGTGTATCATAAAAATAATTAGTGGCTGAAATGAGCTGACATCTCTGCCTAAGCAGAACACTTAGAGGCTGCTGGAATCGATCTGACTCTCTGACCTGTTTGTCTGGTCTCACTCAAAGAGCAGACAAGTTCCTCAAAAAAAAGTTCAAAAATACAATTTTTCCAGTAGAAAATCTGAGTTAGATGTTTCCTGCCTTCTCCCATGCTCATGCCCACATGTTCATGACCACTCCCTGAGCCTTCTGGAGCAGCTCATGTCACTGATGCAGCTCAACCACACTCTCACCACACTGTACAGTACAGGGAAAAGTCTCAGTGCCCAGGAGCAGCTTTGCTGCTGAGCTGTACAGGGGATCACCCAGTAGTAGTTTGGGGCTTCCTAAATTAGTGCCATGAGTAATTCAATCAGGCTCAGGCAACAAAATGGATCCAATCCAAAATCCAATCTAACTCACTTTGGTAGCAAATTACATCTAATTTTTAGATGCCTCTTGACCAGTCCTTCTAAAATAAATCCCATATATAGCCAGGGGGAAAGCTAGGTGCCTTTGAGAGCCTCCTGAGGGACAACCTAAATTGGGCAGGCACGGTCTCTCTCTGGAGTTGCTTTTCTAGGCATATCTCTCCCTGTTGAACATGAAGGGAATTTAAGCACTTAATTTAAGAGAACTAGTTCACTCTGTGCTCAAAACATAGGTGCTAATTAGGTGCCCATGCCTGACTGGACCCCCCCAATTTAGAGTCTAAATAATTTATCTTAAAGACTAGCATTATGTTATGCCCTAGTAAAATTTTAAAAAAGAAACAAACCAGCATGCTTTGTGCACTGCAAACAGATAAAGATCAGGAATGCAGTAAGAGGGTATATAAAATGGGGTGGAAGGACCATACCTTACAGTCACTGCTAAATGATCCTTGCTTTGAGTATTTTGAAGCAGTGGGTCTGATATCAGACACTTTGGACTCTCCCAGTGTCTCTCCCAAAGCACCCAAAAGCCCCACTTACACGCTTTTTAGAATGAAAAATTCCAGTATCAGTACTGGGGTAAGAAAACCACCTTTTTCTGTTGCACTGTTTCCAAAAGACTCATTTGAACTTAGGAGTATCTTATACTATGGATGAATGTCTTCAGATGTGTTGGTAGTAGGGAATATCAGCCTCCACAGATTTCACATATCCCTCAATTAAAGGAGCGTGTGGGCTTCTTCTTTAATTAAAGTGAATCTTATAAAGAGAATTTAAGTTCCCAGAGAGAATTATGAGAATTTATGGCACCCACTGGCTGAATTACAGAGAGAAACCCCCATTTTCCCAGGCTGAGTCTGCACCACTTGGCGTGTGTACAGATATTGGGCACATAAATCCAGAGCAGGATCGGCCGCGCTGCTCCTACCCCCAGTGCTGCTTCTCCAGCGCCCAGAGATGCTGGGTGACTTTCCTAATTTCACTTTGCTCCCCTCATCTACAACACAGAGATAGTACTCCTCAGCTCTGCGGTGGTGCCAGGTTTGATTCATGAATGTTTTAAGGCATTCTGTGATTTTCAATCTGAAAGGTGCTTGAGAACCATAAATTATTGGTTTAATATAGATCATAGTTTTCATCTCCTAAATCTTTTATGCGCTACTCCAAATTCATGCCTGATATAACTCTAATAATCTGAGCAGTATTAAGCGAGGGCTAAATTTGGTACGGTATATGAGGCAGCAAAATGAAATTCCGAGTGTGAGACCAAGGGCTTAACAAGTGGCACTCCTAACGCAGTAATGTCAGAAACCTGCCCCGCTGCCCACTTCCCTACAGGAAAAATATCATCTCATGGTGCTCTTACTTGTTAACTCTTAATTCATCCTTAAATGTCTGCTTCACATCAAAATAGTATTTTTCTAATATTTTCTATGGCTATACACACGTGATTTCTGTTCATTGAGAATTAGTAGATGTGGTCATGTATTTGTTATCTGTTTTCACCCAAATATTTGAGTTAAAAGCAGATTATTTTTCACAGGGACAAACCTTTCAATAAGACATTCCTGCAGCTTCTAGTCCTTAGCCTTGGGAGCACAGGACACAGGACTAGGAGGGATCCTCTAGGTCACAGTCACATCTTAAACAGCAATGTAGAAGGCTTGGCAAAAGCCATTTTAAATAGGTGGGCATTTTATCCCCCTACAGCAAAAAATAAAAATACTGTTCATAGAGTTCACTGCTGTGATAGCTCAGTTCTTTCAATTCCTAGACCAGATGTACCCACACCCATTTTAGAACTCTGTTATCGGGCCAACATTTCTCTATAGCTGAAATAACTTTCCTCCTCCAGTGTCATCTGACCACCCTCCCTTTGTGTGTACGTGAAGAATAACTACATTCCTACTCAATCTTCATTTTGTTAGCCTAAGCAAGTCAAACTCTTCTAGTTTTCCTTGAAAATGTAATAAATTTAATACACATAATAGAGACAATTCTAAGGACATGATAAGTGTCTTCGACAAGAAAAAAAAATATCAGACCTCATGCTTCAGTTAGACCTTGGAAGAATTCAGATCTTTATTGATTCTTGTCTCCTTCCCCTCCACAACTCTGATTCTTAGCATTATTTCTGGTCTTCCCAGAGCTTATCCTCTGACCTCTGTAACAGGTTTGGCCAATAAATTGCCTTTCCAGTTGGTCTTCAGATTTTCTATTTTTCACTGTCTGCAATGAGTGATCTTGGGTGCTTTGGTTCTCATAATCTTTCTTCATTTCATCCTTCCCCCACTCTTTCCTACTAAAGAAAATTTCCATGGAATGTAATGGGAAACTTGATAAGCCTCTGAATCTTATGTGATAATGTACCCTACTAAGTGTCTTACAGATACAGAGATGGAGTATTTCCTATGAAGTTTTTATATTTACACTGATTCCTAGAGAACTTCTTCTTTCTTCCCTCCTGTCCCTCTCCAAATGGTCTAGGACTTTTCTTTATGCTGTGTAAATGCAGAAAGAAAAATATATACAAGCAACTTTTGCTGATATTGGATAAAATTTTAAAATAGCAAAAGTAGTCTGGATAAGACTTAACTTAAGGCATGCACATTCATGTTTTTTCAAAAATAGTCATGAGTAAGGACTGGCACCAAACCATAAAAAGAAAAAATAGGTCTGCTTAAGTCTTAAATATCAGCATTAGGTAAATTTGTAGACCTGGGGATAATGGAAATCAAAGGTGTGTAGTTAATAAAAATGCAATTTCCAATCAAGTGATGAGATTTACCAAATTAAGCAAGTGCCTTCTGTGCACTGAATGAGACAGCAACCTGGACAGTCAATCCAGAGTCAAACCCCCCCCGATTAAGTCCCTGGTGAGGTGCATCTGCAGTCTGGGTTTAGCACATGTACATCTGGAATTTGGGATAGATTTCTAAATTCAGAGCCCACATTTGCACGTTGTGCTGCACTCAGCTGGACAGGCAATCACTCATCTGTCTTCCATGGTGCTTACGGAAATTGGTATTTTAGTGCAAAACCCTGAGGTCCTGAGCAAATGCATTTGTGCACACACACAGCAAGTCAGTGTTAGATATCAGCTTAAATGTTTGATACATCAGAATAGTGAGCTTGTTATTTCAATAGCTCCAGTATTTTTCTGCAGCTTTGCAATGCAGAAATCAAGTACTGAGCAGCAGTAAATCTAATCTGGTTTGCTGTAATAACTTTAGAGATAATCCTCTGCTGGAGTAGCTCAGGGCCAGTATTTAAAAAATGTGAGAATGAGTAAATACTCTTTTTGACCACTTTTATCCATGTTAACATCCTAAATTTAAAAATTCAAACATGTCTGAGTGAAAATTTTGAAAATTCAACCATGGAAAAAGAGTTAGAACAGAGGGGCGAGAAGAAGAGTGGAGGGGATAAAATAAAGCTGAAAGAGCTCTGGACAAAAGCAACAGTGGGAAAACATTTTTTCAGATAAAGAAATTAAGATGCTAAGATAAAATAAGTGCAGGGCACACCATCAGACATCCCTCCAGCTCGGCTTAGGTCTTGATCCTCTAATGGGATAGATGGCAAAGAAGAGACTTTTATTTCTGAGACTTGTAGTCTTCTGTCTTTTTAATTCCTCACACATTAAATAGCCCGTAGTACAGAGATTTTTGTCAGGTAGCAGAATATCAGTGTATTCATGCAGTTAAAAATGGAAAACTGCTCCTGAATAAAAGGTGTTTTATGAGTCTTCCCACAGTCAGAACTCATGCAGGAGGCTCACACACTCACCAGGCTCCATCCGCTGTCATTCCCATGTCGTTGTCTGGCAGGGAAGTGGTTCCTGTCTCAGCAGGTTACTGTTTAATGGGATAACGCTTATTTGCAAGATGAAATGCTATTGTGGAAGTTCTATGGGGAAGCATGTTATCTGGGGGAGAATAAAAGGCCACTTCCAAAAAACAAAGCCCTGCTTAGCCTCCTGGTGATAGAGAAGGGCAACTTCACCATGGAGTTGAAGGGAGCTGCATCTGGCCCTGTAACTTTAGCCCTATAAGCAACAGTACGGAATAACTGCTAAGGAAAAATCATCTTGCTGCTTTATTTTTGTGTGATTTGTTAAACTGGAATATAATTTTGCCCCAAAAGAGTAACTAAACCTTTTTTTATTTCAATCCCAGTGCTATTTGTGCATCTTCTAATTGCAATATTTTCCTCTCACAATTAAAAATAAAGCACACGATATTGTGAGAATATGTTTTATCTCTGTAAATTTTGCATCCCAAGAACTCTCTGTGACCTGGGGTTCTTTGTTGCTAGCTGGTGAACGAGCAACAGGAGAGCAGACCCCTCCTGAGCCCCTCCATTGATGACTTTCTCTGTGAAACCAAGCCAGAAGCTGTTGCAAGGCCTGTAACATCGAATACTGCAGGTAAACAACATTCTTTACTATCCCTCACTAGAGAAAAATAGTTTTAGTTTTAGCTTAATAATGGCACAGTTTTTTCAAGTGATTTCTTGGTTTTTTACTGTTTGCACAAAATCATAAACTGGCATTAAATTATAATTGCCTGACCTGTTAGTAGAAAAACTTTGTTCATTACATTTTAGGGGAAAGCTGATGTGATTCAAATCACATCAATTCTAGCAGATCTTTGGGGCTAAAATTGAGGCAATTTGTATAAGTTTCACAGGACGTACATAGGAGTTTGAATCAATTCTCTATATTTGGTTTTGCAAAATTTTAGCCTATGGACAAAGCCACATTTAGTCTGGTTTTAATCAAACCCATTCCTTACTATAGAAAGGCTTTTTTTTAATGAAAACTTGGATGAGGTGTTAAAGAGAAAAAGGGGTGAGCTATCAAAACACTTTATCCAGGCTGAGTTTAGACTCTTTGTTAGTGAAAGGATCTAATAATTTGTTTACCTCCTTTGCATTACGATGTGGTAGTAGAGAAGATAATAAAAAATAAGAGGGAATCCTGAAAACCTTTTGAATTACACTGAATTCTATTTGAAGTATGTCGTCCTTTGGAAATATTTTTAGAAATTGGCCCCCTCCTACTCGGTATCTGTGCAAAGGTAATCGATGCTGTTGAGCAGATCAACTGAGAGACAATAAAATCAGCACAGCATTTCTGTGTTCTCTTGCTGTCTCAAAGAAGGACTGGGCTTGTTAGAAGCCATATAATTAAAATTTATATACATGCAAATTATTAAATGAATAATTGACAGCTGAGTGATTATCTTCATATCTAATTGATGTGTCTAAAGCAGCATGCAAGTTCTAGTAACAAAATCTGAAATACTGGATTAGATAACAATTGTAAGTAATATTTTTTCCCTTTAAAATATATAGCTGAAGATATTACAGGAATGAATAAAACTATTTCCGATTGTTTAAGAATAGTGTTTGTTTTAAATGTACCTGTACATTCTATACCTGCCTTGAATATATTAGATGGTGGGGGGGGGGGGGGGGGGTGGCTAATTAGATTTAGTTAATAATAAAATAAAAATTTATTCTTTGAAGATTGATGAAATTCAGTGATTTCCAAGAATGCAGATAAAGCACTGCAAGAGATAATGCAAATTGATTTGTCAAAAACACCTGCCCTGTAACACGGTGATAAAGAAGGAGTTTTTCTACCTTTTACATGCTAAAGAATTGTAGATGTTACTCTTTAGGCAGCTTTTAAAAGAACTGAAATTGAACACACCTTTCATACTGATACATTTCTTAATAGAAATGGCGTTAGACTTTATATTCAGTATTTATGCCCCAAAGGACAAGCAGCAACAACAGTAGAAACCATACTAAACATATCTTCATTCCTTTATGACCCATGTCCACCCCGGGAGCTGTGTGCTCCAGCTATTCCCAAATGGATTGGGGCACAACAGCAGTGCCCTAAGCAGCTGTTACCAGCACTTGATAAATCATGAGATTAAACCAGATCTTCTCTAAAAGCTCAGATTTACAGGGAAACATCGCAACAGAGGAAAATCTATGAAGGTCCCAGCCGTAAGACCTCAGATGTCTTAAAGATTTTCAGAGGAAAAGCCTTTTTTCCTCTGAACTGCATTCAGTTAAGCACCTGAAATCCCCAGTCATATTTTAACATACTGGTCATCATCTTTAGCCAAGAAATACACACCTACACTAGCCAAATGCAAACACATCAGTAAGTTTTTCCCCAATTCAAACAAATCTTTAAAAGTGAGCTATTTGAATTAAAACAACATTGAATTTTAACATTTTGTCTCTAAGTATTATCAGCAGGTCTGGATCTCTTGGATCTTAGTGAACCTGTCTTACAAACCCAAAACAAAGCAAAGAAATCAGAGAATCCTTCAAGAAGTGAAGGCTTAAAAGCTTCAACCCACAGAAAGAAGACAGAGAATCCTGACCTGATCAGTGTGGATTCTGAGCAGAAAGTCCAGGCTGTCAGAGTTGCAGACAAGTCTT
This sequence comes from Platysteira castanea, assembly GCA_013397175.1. Lineage (NCBI taxonomy): Eukaryota > Metazoa > Chordata > Aves > Passeriformes > Platysteira > Platysteira castanea. The sequence goes on along the minus strand of VYXC01002534.1, from coordinate 567,912 downwards.
CTCTAGATTTAGGTAAGAGTGTAGCTATTTTATCAGTGCTCCATAGCCCTGCTTAGCACGAGTTTCTCCTGGCTACTGTCACAAAACAATGAGCAACACCAGAATTTTTGCTGCACATTTCGGCAGTGTAACCTTTGCTCCCCATTATAAACTACTTGAAGCACTTTAAACCTTAAACTCTGTGAACACATTTTACATTTTGCCTTTGCCATTACACCTATTAAGTTGTCACTAAATGTGCTAACAAAGTTTCGAGAGTTCTTTGTAGAAAGGAATTTAGTCAGGGTGTGTAAAATGGTAGAAAAATCTGTAGGAGTGTGATGAGAAATTGGTAAAGGACACAAATGAGAGACAGCCCATACTGATGTCCTTTTCAAAACTGCAGGTGTCAGAAATGTACATTTATATTTTTAAATACTGCTTTATCTATGCATACCAGAGAAAAAAAAATCCATTATTGACAAGAGAGATATATTTATACGGACTGGAAAAAAAATCCCCAAAACAACTCAATTTCCTGCCAAGCATGATCTATCGACAAGCTTTGGAAAAGGTGAATTTAATTTGGTTCCATCCAAACTAAATTACTTGCAGTGCAACTGAGAAATTTGCAAGGTAAATGTAATTTATACCAAGGCAGCAAATTTTCCATTCATCAGCACAGAAATTCTTTCAGAGACCTTTATCTTCAAACGGGAGCTGAACATCTGATCCTTGCAAAGTGAGTCTGGCATATGGCTGAATAATATCAGTTGCCTACATAGTCATTTTTACATATTAGTCTCTAAAAGAAGCTTTATTTTTACAATTTGACTAAATTACATACAAATCACTGATTTTAAGTCAAGAGTTACACTGACATTCTGGCCATGAATGCTAACAGATTTAGAAAAATGTTGTGAGTTTCCAAATATTTTCACAGTATATCAACTAGAAAGGTGCACAATATTTCTGTATGTTGGAGCTTTATTAAAATATAGTCTTTGGTGGCATTATTTTCTCTACAACATAATTTAAGAGGAGATTAAAAAGTCAGCAGTAGTTTCTTTAAAAGATTCATATATTCTATTCTTTATTTTTCAGTTGATATTCAAACACAGATAGAGAAATGGGATGATGTCAGTTTTCATGGAGACAGGAGTAGCAAGGTCCACCCTTCTGCAGAGCGAACATCAGCATCATCCAGAGCTCCATCAAAAGAGATTTTATGGTACAACTTTTTGCTTTCCTTACAAAAATATTTCCAGCCCAGCTTTCTTACATCACAGAAATGCTTGCGTGATAACAAATCATATTATTAAACCTGTTATGATAACATTAAATGTGTTCAAGCACATCTTTTGGACAGTGTATCATAAGCAAGTACACTATAAAATGACATTGTGCCAGCAATTTTTAATATCACGGAAAGTAGCAGGTGTGATTATCTAATAAATGGTGGTGAGAGTTCTAGAGACATGCAGTGCAGTCCTTTATTGTGGTGATTGATTTTTAGGCACTGACTGAGGCACAGTCCTGTGTCTTTGTCTAGCCTCAGTTTCCCTGTCTATGAAATAGACGAGTGAGAACACTGAGAAGGGTCCAGGCACTTTTGATAACTGCAGGTTAAACAATTCAGTTGAAAGAAATAATCCAATTAATCAATGTGTGCTTATGAACCTGAAAGACATAAGGCAGCGTGTCCTAGTGCTGAGTATGTAAATGCATTATTTCTAGGTCCACAGAAAACAGATCACAGTCTGAGCTGAACAATGTCAAGAGTGCCTTGGACTCTGATTCAGCATCAGAATTAGAACTTGCACCTGCAATACAGGTAAGAGGATTTGGTAGGTTTATTAACAATAAAAAGGCAAGGAGGAACTTCCCCTTGGTTAACCATTGGCATTCTGGGAGAACTCTGCAAGGGATATTTTCAGGATCATCAGGGAAAATATCTTCACATGCTTCTGAAATGAATAGGTTGTGAAATTAACTATGTCAGCACCTGAAACATTCAGAGTTTAATACTGCAGTGAACTGTGACCTTCCTGTACAGAGGGAAGAACTTCGAACTACAGTTTACAGCACCATCTTTTTTCCCTTCCTCCAGTTCTGAAATTCAGACTTCTGGTCTGAATTCTACCACATTAAATATCTTCTACCCATGTTAAATATCTATTCTTTAGGTCTCTTAGTCAGGCAGGAATCCCCAGAATTGGGAAATTGCTAGGGAAAACAGGAAGCAATCATTACACCAATGTTCATTAGCAGTTTATCTCCACAGGTGGGAGAGCAGTGTGGTCACAGGACTTTTTTCTGCTGGAAAAGGAACTCTAATACGGAGGGCTCTGGGCTGAAGGTTTGTAGATTTGCCCAATTCCACTGTTGTACTGTGTCTTGGACAGGTCTTGCTGAAAATTATGACTTAGAGTTGCATGTATGTGTGCTCATACAGGTACAAATATTCATGTATGCATTCCGATAGATCAGCCTGTTCACACTCCTTCTTTGCTGCTTCTTACTTTTTAACTGAAAGATTTCAGCCATTGCCACTGGAAGGGGGAGAGAGAGTTTTCTGGTGGATTAGCTTTCAGCTGAAAATAATTTTCTCCCCTTGCACAGCTATTTTTAGGTCTGGACTTCAAAAACTTTCTGTCACATAGAAAATCTGGAAATTAATGAAAAATAATAGCCTCATTTGAAAATGGATAAATGAGGCGCTACTTCCCAAATGTGTATCCTGAGATTATATATGTTTTGGGGGTTTTTTGGCAGAAAGTAGAAATAGAACCCAGTTATCAGATCCATTTCTGGGTTTTTCTTTATTTCCCTGCCATCTCTACAATACAAACAGGGGTTTTTTCCCCTCTGGAATGCTTCACACAGTTGTAGTGCATGGTATCTTTCCTTTCTCTACAATAGATTTGTACATCTTAGTAATGGAAAAGATCTGTTGCACAATGTCATCCACTTGAAATGGATGGTGTGTTCTCCCGTACTTTGTCCAGCTCATATTGGAGCAGCTCTGACTCTCTTTTAGGAAGCTGTCCCTCAGCCCAGTAGATCTAAATTCCAGGACATTTGTGCTCAACCAAGATGTGTGTAAGTCAAGTAGACAGTCACAGGATTTAAATGTTGTGGCTTTCTGTAAAAGCAACTACAAATTCAGTGTATATCTACTTAATATGGTCTATTTCCTGTTTCTCTTCCACTAGAATAACTGCAGATGCAAGAATCCACATTTTCACTCAGTTTAAGTTCAGTCAGTTGAGGCTCCATAATGTTTTGTAAAATGACTGATACTTCAAAATAAAAAACCATGAAGTTGAATATGCCAACTTGAAAAAAAAAGCAGAGACTAAATTTCTTATCTGTTGTCTTGGTACATTTCGTGTTTTGTTTCGGTTTGTTGTAGCCTGCTTGTTTCAAACTTGTGGTCCATTTGAGCAACAAAATGTTAAACTAGTAATTATTAGTGTAGAGAAATTACCTCAGCTGAGAATGTGCTTTTATTCTGGGTAGGTTACTTAGAAATGTACTGGTTTTGTTCACTGCCTGCTTCATCCTGCTTGTACTTGGACTGTCAAAGTTGTCAGCTCCCAACACACAGGCTCATCTGTCTTGACCGAGTTCTTAATCTGCTTGCAAAAGAAATCACATTAGGGCTTTTATCAAAGCATATGTTTTCCATACTTTGTCCTCTGTAGGTCTTGTCTATCTCATTTAAAGGCAACCTTTGCAAATGCAACACATTCTGCCATACCCTAAAGATTTCATCTTGTCAAACTTGCTGCAGTTTCCCATCAGAAGTTTCCCAATCACCTCATCACTCATCTTTGACATGTCAGATTTAGCTCCTCAAAGTGAAATGCTAAGTAACTGGGTCATATTTTCATTAAAATTATGCAACCTTCTTAACAAAATCCTGTGTTTACCAGCACTTGTGCCAAAACAAAATCCAAAAGACAAGCGTTGAACTACTAAGGGAGAAATGTGTTTGAAGGCTGCAATGGGCAGTGGTCACTGGTGGCTGCCACTGGATGTGGCTGTCTTGCTTCTCAGCATTTACTCACGTCATACTTTACCTATTATTAACTCTTAAACTGCATTGGCCCAAAGTATCCTAGTTCTTTCTTTTATCTGCCATTCTGAAAAGTTCATTGTTATGCTTTTATTGGTACTGAGATGTCCTACGGTGTTTGGCGGGGAGGCTGGGGGAGGAGGGGGGGGCTGGTTAAGGTTTATTTTTAATCTTAAAATTAAAAATTGCAGGGGGAGATAATATGTTCCATTGCCTATGCATAAAGCCTGCTCATGTTTTAACTCTTTAAGTATTTTCTTGGGCATTTTAAATATTTCACTGCTCACACAGAGTAGACAAAACCCCTGACATGCTAAAAATCTGTACCTAATTCTAGTATGTCAACACTCTTAGACAAAAGTGTAGCTCAAATCTTGTAAAACTTAGAAACCCCCTGTTTGAGGCAACAATATTTAGAACATGAAATTAACTCCCCACTTCTCCCAAATAACTACAGAAAGACTGATGGCCCTAATTTTCCTTGGATGCGCCTCTTACTCTAAGGAAACGAAGAGCTACAAGGGAGAGATTTAGCTCATTATTTGAAGACTTGATCAAAAGTTAAGACTGTAATTTAAGCCTCTCACCAACATTTGAGGTCCAACAGCTTAAAAGGAGAATACAAGTGCAGGAAAGTGTGTGCAAATGCATTGGAATGGAAGGTTTTGCCCCTGCACACAGAAGCCACGATCAGCTGTAGCAGCTCCATTGTAGAGAGGTGAGAATATCAAACCCCAGTGTCCAGTGTCCAGCCTCGGACACAGCCATCCCACCCTGACCGACCCTTAGGGAGGGCAGCTGCAGAGTCCCACCCCGTCACCTCCTGCAGATGTGAGATGGGGAGCTCTCCAGTGCTGGCACCCCACTCCCATCCCCTCTCCCTGCACCAGCAAAAGGCAGCGAGTTCGGGGCTTTTCATGGGGCTCTTCATTGCTGGGTGTCACAACCCACAACAGGACTCTGCATTGTCTATATGCAAATAAAGCTTATGTGGCTTTTGGTAATGACCTTTTTCCCCTCCTGCTGTTCGTTTAATGGGGGAGAAAGTATATTTCTGTGGGGATGATGTGGGGACGAAGTGTATACTCTCTCATGTGGCAGAGGAGGGGACCTCTGTGCTTCTTGTCCTCTTCCCCCTCACCTCTGTGCTTCCCCTACAAGCTCACTCTGCCCTTCTGCACCACAGCTCAGCCTGAACATCCTCACTTACAGGATTATCCTTGACCTAAGGAATGGCAGTCACTGGAAACAAATGGGTACAAAGCGGAAGTAATCAAACTGTTTTCAGGAGCCAGCTCATAAATAATGGAAAGGCTAGGAACATAATTAGTGCCTATCAACAGAGCCCTGTGTCAAGAAAAACAAATTTAATTCTTTGATCAGATTACAGGTCGAGTTGATAAATGTTGGTGTGTCATATTCTACAAGAGTTTTGAATTAATGTCAAATTCTGGTTGTAAAATTGGCACCATAGAATTTGAATAAAGCAGATGTTAAACAGAGTAAAACTGGCCAACCTGAGGTCTCAGGAGTTACTTACTAGGAATTGTAATCACATAGGGATTGTTCTGGGATTCCAAAGAGAAACAATGTTCTTCAGTATTATTGATCTGAAAATAAACATGCAAACCAATTCCTCAGAAAATTTCCCTATGATGCAACAGTGGAATGAAAGAAATGAAAATAAGGGAGGCGTAAAAAGGAGCTGGTGATCAAGGCGTCTGTATAAATATGTATTGCAGTACAGTCCCTTGGAAAATCATGTATTTCAGAGCAAGAAGGCAGGTTCTGCTTACAACCCTATGCTGGAAGGCAATTTGAAACAACAGGAGCGTTCCCTGTGCAGTACTGGGGGAAGAGGAGAGTGTAGAAGCAAACATAATTAGTGGGAGACAGGAGATCACCTGATTTCTGTACAGAGAATTAGCAAGACAGATGCTGGAATAAAGGGTTCACTTTGTATCGCTATAAAAAAATAAGAGAGAGATTAAAAGGTACGCCAAAAAAAAGTTAAAATCTGAATGTTTAATATTGAAAATATTTAATATTGCAGTGCTTTTATATAAGTAAATGTCTTTATATCAATAAAACCTGATTAAAATCATCAGTATCTTTCTACAGAGAACATAAGGAGTACTAAAAAGTATTTTAAGCTACTGGAAAAAAATAAGTGATAGTTGGAAACTGAAATTAAAATTAATACGAGAAACAAGGAGGGCAGTTAAACAAATTGCAAACAAAGTGATGACATTAAGGTCTCTTGATAACTTTAAATTAAATCCAGGCAGCTTCCTCAAATACATTTATTCCAGACAATCTCAGTTTATTCTCTCAAGAACACAATTTTGATTCCATAGGTGTTGACTGACAAATGCCATCATGTGATACATAGACAAAGGAATGATCTGAACCAGTTATCTTCTCTGCCCTAAATTCTATTAATCAGTCAAAATGAATCTTTCATGTATAGAACTGGGTTTGGGGTTGTTTTCAATGACAATCTGAAATCTCTTCCTGGCCCCACTGAAGGAAAACAGTATTTTCCAAACATGGACCAGAGGCAGAAGATGTGAAAGCAGAAACAACAAATCCTCAGTGCAGACATTCCCTCCCACTCTGAGCTTGCTGTCCCAGCAAAGTGCAGAGGCCAGCACAGGAGAGCACACACAGAGCCCACCACCACCACCTGCTTGTCACAGAAATCATTTTGTATCTTTGTTTTCTTACCTTATGTGTTTCATCCACTCAATGTGCATTCTGCTCACCAGTCTCTAACTGAGACACCAAAGCCTCAGGGACAAAACAGAAACCCTAGGGCTCGTTAGACAAATGAATGTCATCTTCCTAGGGAAAAACCCATGTGTGTACAACCACAGACAAATGTGTTTGACCATACACTACATGTGACATCTGCGGGACCTCAGAAATGTGTCAGATGTTCCATCCCAGCAGTGTCCATTCCAACATTTGCAGACACAGCCCAATGAGAGTGATGTGAGCAAAATTAACCTTTTAGCAGTGTGGCTCATAGAAATTGAATATTACAAGTACAGTCATCAGAAATATAATCAGGGAAATTAATGCAATTGGAAGCATGGGCACACAAGTGGCTAATGAGTTTAACCTCCTGACAAACACTAGGGAAGGGATTAGCAGTCAGAGCTTTGCTTAGCAAGATTAGGCCACTTTGTGCTTTTTCTGCCATCCTTAAATATTGTTTGGTTTTGTGCAGTGCTTTTTCTTAAAAAAAAAAAATAAAAAAAAAAATAAAAGAACAGGGGAAAACTTACTATGTGTTTCCAATAGAGTATACCAATAGTGAGGTACATAAGAGAGGTGCTGATTGTAAAGAGGATTTGTCCTTCCAGTGAAATCCAGGGCAAACCTGGCTCTCCAACGTGATCCCAAAAGAAAATGTGAAAGAAAACCACAAAATGTGCAGGGAATAAAAAAGTTTTCCTCCTGGATGATAGTCAGTGGAAAGCATTCCCACAGTCATAATGCAGAAGGAACAAGGAAGGTGAAAATCTTACACAAAATAGTCAACTCTCTCCTTTTGTTGTCCAACCCTTGCATTGCCTTTTCTTGGATGTCTCTTTATCTTCCACACATCTTGAGTGAAAAATAAAATCTGGACAAAAATTACTCTGCTTCCCATGAGAAGTGGTCTCTGCTACAGTGTAAGAGAATTCAGAGGAATTCATGCAGGGAAAACGAAGTTTTCCCTAAGAAAAAGGCCATTTGGGGCTTTGGCAATTAAGGAAATAACTCAGAAATGTGGCAGAGAGTCTATCATGCCTTTCTGATTTATTCTTTTATTTTTTAGGCACGGTCAAGTAAGGAGCAGCGTTGGGGAACACCTCTTCTCTCCAGAAATCACTCCTTGGAGGAGGAATTTGAAAGAGCAAAGGCAGCTGTTGAGGTATTATTTCATTTACTCTTTTCATTTTCAGCTGATGTTCTACAGATTTCTTATTTATCTTGCAGCACAAGCAGAGGAAAAAGTTTGAATTGGATTATTTAATGCAGAGAAAAGATGCAGTTCCTGGAGTTATTAATTTCTAATAGCACCTTGTCTCTTTAAGAAAGAGAAATCCAAAGCCCTTAGCTATAAACAAACATTAGACTGAACCAAGTTTTTAAGGTGAATTTTTAGTGCTAGAGCAAATGGGTAAATGCCCCGTAACTGTAGCTAATTCCAAAGCACAAGTTAAAGAGGGAAACATTTCTCCCCAGCGATTGTGTGCAATCAATTCTTTAAGCCCGGACACAAACCAAGTCTCCACTGTGAAACCAGAGTTCAGCATCACTGATGAACAGCACAGTCACCTGGTGCAAAGCAGAGCTGGACATAAGCACCAAGCACGCACCATCTTCACATTTTTGCAAATAGTGGCAGAATGTTAAGCACAGGAGTATTCTTGTTTCCTGGTAAATCAATTTGGTTTGAAAAGATAAAGGTATTTGGGTAGTTCTCCTATTGCACTTCTGGTTTTTTTCACTAACTTTTATATTTCCAACATCTAAAACATCTCTTGAAGTGTTGTCCTATACCACTAGTCCAAATTGATCCTGTCTAGACACATAGTGGAATACAGGTTTTTTAGCAGAACTCAACTGCAGAAGGAACGTAAGCATCGATCTGGAGCATCATTATCTTCTTAGGGGTTCCATGGGCAACCCCTCAAAATCCCATCACCATAAAGAGCCAAGACAACTCCATTCCAGCAAGGACAGAATTTCAGGCTGAATTATGTAACAGCCACTGAAATGAGTTCTTAGGGTGCAGAGGATGAAACTGTGAAAGCAAACCAATTCCTCAAAACTGTTTTTTTTAGCGAGGACTGCAGGCTCACTAGTCTCCAAACCATCTAGAACACTTTAGGGATATTTGAGTCTAGATTTAAATCTTAGTCATGTATTTTAGTACTCTTCTAACTCAAGTTTTATACCATTCTAATTCCAGTGTTGACAATTGAACTATTCTAGATTAATATTGGCTGATGACAAACAAAACTATGCCTAAATCACATACTGGCTTCTAGCTAGAAACAGAATTTCTTGTTGGAATAATTAATCTGATTTGAAGACTTTTTTCATTATATGCTATTGTAAGATGCAGCATTTCTACTGTGGTTTCTTGGGATTTCAGTGCACACACAAAAAAAATCTTGTCTCAGCATACAAGGCTAAAATGGACACAATCAGTAAATTAGCTCTTTCACAAACTAAGCACCAAAGGCATTTTTTCTTTCCAGATCAAATAAATTCTTCATAAACTGCTGCTGGTGAGGTACAGGAGACGTTTTTGATGTCACACATCTGCTCCTGGCAGGAGAGGAGGGACTTGCTTTCAAATTGCCACTGCTTAAAATGCTTTAGATGTTCCTAATTGCGCTGCAGGCTGATCCCCAAGGTGGGACGTGCTGTGCTGTGAGCTGTGAAGGCAGCACAGGGGATCTGACGCTGAACATCTCCGCGTTTGTGGTTAAGCAAGTGGTGTCAGTACTCCTGCAATACTTGTGTGATGGGGAGTTTCCAGACACTCAGTAGAAAGAAATATGAGTTGAATCCAACAACAGATTACAAGAACTCATTGAATTACTTCGCAGAGTCAAGTAAGGAGGAGAATATACTGTAAAAAAAAAAAAAATCCTGCAGACTAAAAGGTCTTTCTGAGGCAACAGAGACAGGTTGTTAAAATACTTTAAAGTATTCTCAAAAATGGCTATTAAAAAGAATCGAATTAAATGTTTCCCCAGCTGTAGCTGGCAGCCTTAAGTTATTCTTTCTGCTTAAAATAGAACCTTGGGCCAGGTAGTTAAGATGTAAAGGAAAGGATTCTTCAAGACGTATAGAGCAGTTATTTCTATTTGCATATGAAAAGAGCTGAATTTTCATCCTAGCTAAAATGGAGTGGTAAGAAAGCTGGAGTTTTGAAATAAATTGGAGCCCATCTCAGAAAGATTAGTGCTTCCTTAAGCAGTGAAGAGATGCAGTTCAAAAATTCAATTTTTAGTCTTTGGATGTTTCTGTAATATTCTTCGATTGGGAAAGCTCCAAGTGGTGAGATTAGCCAGAAAACTGATCAAAAAAAGGAAGTAAATCTCAGGTTCTTTGTGGCCTAGTTCGAAAGGAATTAATTAACAATTCAGTAAATGAAGACACCAAACTTTATCCTCCACCCAATATTCACTTTAGAGCTTTGGGAATGGTTTTAAGATGTCAAACTTTGAGATTAATGAAGATTTGTGAGGTAATTCTTTCTTAAGAAGGTTTAAAGTTGTCTATGCCATTGGGGAATCTTTTAAGAATAAAGTGGTTAATAAAACAGCTTTTTTACTGGAGAGGTTCCAGATTCCCTTGCAGTGTTTGAGTGCTTGCAGACCCCACTACCTTGTCTGTTATTCTGGAAACTGGATTTGATTTTTGCCTCATGGTTTTTTGTCTCAACAATTTCCGTGTGCCATAAGAATTATGTTTTAACACAATCTTTCTAATAGTTAGTTCTGTTTCACCAAAAATTGGTACTTTAGAATTTTTTAAGAGTGCCAGGATGGGAATTCAGATCCATCCCATACCTATACTCCATTAAAACAATGGTTTTATCAACCACCATCCTACTGGTGATAAGTTAGACTAAATAAAAATTAAAGTAAATAGGTGCAAAAGTTCCAACTGAGAAGTATCTCAGAGATGGAAAAAAAGCTGTTTTGGTATTTTCTTATTCCACATTTCCCTGATTAAACTGCAGATGCCACACTGTTTTGTGAGCTTATGCATAAGAAATTTTCAGCTGTCCTTCCCAGCATCATTTCATTTACAACACAATGTCACATGAACCATCTGCTGTATAATGTAGTCCTATGAAGCATCAGAGCACATTACAGCTAAATTATGTGACAATAGTAGGAAAAAGATGGGATTAATCTATTCTAGCCTAGGAAAATGTAGTCTGGGACCATCAGCTTTGTGGTTCCCATGAGTACTGGTTGGAGTCCTTTCTGTACCTACAATATTCCTGCCTCACTATTTAGATATTTTTTTGGATGGGCCTAAGACTGTCCAAACCATATTTTAAATTGAGAACTGGGAACTTAAGTGATTCAGATGCATTTTATTTGATACTCTTTCAAATCACAGTGGGAATCTTTGCCTTGATACATATTTTTTATCTCTACACTTTACTAAAGTTTTCAGATTATGTTTTGAGAAGATATCAGCTAAGGAACTATTACCTAGCTAAGCACACAAGTTTAACTTACTGTATCTTTCACATCAAAGAGTATGGTAATGCAGTAATTCAGAGAATAATGACAGAACCTGTCTTATGCATTGGTCAGTTAGGAATATTGTAAATTAATTTTTGGTAATACAGGACAGGCAAAATTCTAGAAGTTAGGACAATAGGTAAATTTATAAATACACCTCCTGCCCCCTTTCATTGGATCATAAGAAATAAAGAGCCTGGAAATATTTTGCCTCCATTTGTTTAACTGCTTCAGCATATTTTTAAATACTAAGAGTAAAAATAGCCTCTTCGACAAAATGCAGAATTTTCTGCTTGGAAGAAGTCAGATGGTATGAACAGTTTTCCTGGTTGTCATTCCACCCAACTGCTGCAGATGATCTGAGAATGTGTTAAAATGTTCAACTGGTCTGAAAACTTTTGGTTCGTCCAAAGTACTTCACCAGCCTTAAGGTGGCAAAAACATTGAAATGAGGTTAATTGGCACCAGTGGTGCAGCAAATAGAGTTAAAATTAGATCTAGGAGCCTTGATCCAAAGCCAGGTTTTCAGAAAGGCTCAGTATTAATTTAACCCTCCTGCCACTGAAGTCAGTGGAACAATTGCTACTAATGGCAGCTGGAATAGACTGAGGCCTTCAGCAAACACTGTGCAATATTCACATTTCTCTTCCTCAAGGACATTAAACTGCTCTGCTGTCAATGTCGGTACCACAGCATTGGGTCAGTGCCTGGTCCGGGTGCTCAGGGCAGCTTTGCTGCACCAGTTTCAGAAACCCCTCGTGCCCAGTGTCCTCAGAACGCTGGAGCCTGGCCCAAACAAGCAAATCTTCTCTTATCATTGCAAAATAACTGTGGGTCCTGTGTCCCAGTACTGTAGGGTGAGTTGAGAGACATAATAGCAAAGCTGGTCTTCTACTCATTGCATTTTCCCTCCTCCTCTGACTCACTGTAGATGGACATTCAGGGCGGCTACTTGAGGGCACAGTAATTCACTGGCTTTTTCTGTGGAGTATAAACATGGTGAACTTCTGTGTGAATTAAAAATAGTAAATTAAATGGCAGAATTTGAGTTTAAGTCCTAAACCCACTTATAGGCTTGCTTACTATCTGCAGAAATATGATTTGATGTTTCCATACCATTGATTCATAAGGAATTTTTGTAGGAAAAATGCAAGTAAAAAGTCTAATATAAATATCATACATATATATATAATTATTTCTATAAATTAAGCTGGCTAAAAATGGCATTACTAATTACTTTTCTGTAGTTTTATTAATTTTAATCTGAAGGAAAGGGAAATTTCCATTTTTTTACCTCAGGATGAATCTCAAAATTACTGCTAGTAAAAGTTTGATCACATAATTTTTATTTCAGTGCAGCACAGATTTGAGCTGAATGAGAAGCAGTTGATGGAGGCATCTGTTGAACAGGATCTTTTTAGGGATTCAAGTGCCTCTGGTCATGGCTGATAAGAGTTAAAGAGGATCTGATTCATTATCCCAGCCTTTTCAAATCCTAAATGGACATTTTAGCACAATCTCACAACTATTTATAAGAATGTATTTTCTTCAAGTCTGGAATGAGAGCGAATTCTGAAGTGATGTAACAGTGGTCAGGGGCAGTTCACTTCTATTACCTGGAGTGGAAGTTGCTCTCCAAGAGTGAATGATTCCTAGTTTATCTCCTTTTCCACCAAGGAACATAGCAGATACCTTCACAGATCCAGTAATTGCATGATTCAGACAATCCTGAAGGCTGAATTCAGACAATCCTGAATTTCTTCCTGAGTGGAAGACAGTATGCTTTCCTTTTTCCAAGCACCTAAGGGGGGGTGCAGTGAGCCATGCAATCACGGTCTAAGCTCTTTTTTTCCAATCATGCCTGGCTGTGGAGCAGTAGCAAAGTTGTCAGCCTTGTAATAAAGACTCACACAAAACTATCTGGACCAGTTCATAAAACCTTCAATTAATTTTGATTAGCACCTTGCTCTCAAATGATTCTGTCAAACATCAATAGATTTATTTGAGCTGTTGTCTTCGACATAAATAAGCTGAGAAACTGTGCCCCCAGTGCTGTCAGTTCACTGAAACACTGGCCATGTCCTTGTAGGAACTGGGGAATTTTGGAAAGGCTCATCATGCTCTGTAAATATTCTGCTATGGATCTCCTTTTCAGAGTCCTATGACTAGTGTGTGGAGGCTGAAAAAGTAGCACCTTAATTTGGATTCTCCCCTTCTTTAATTCTATTTCTATTTCTTCTTGGCATCATTTTTCTAGTAGCCACAGTTGTTCCCTCCTTCTGGACGTTGCTAATCTCATTCATTGTCCTAAATCTCATCTGTTTTTCATAATTTCTGTTTTTCTTGTATGTGCATTTTTCCTTCATCTCTCAGCTGAATATTCATCTTTACTGTGTGGTTTTATAATCTCTTGTAGATTCCTCTCACCAGCAGAATATACAATGCAATATTAATATTTCTCCACTATGCCAAAAAGCCCAATTTGGATTACATCCCTTACGCAAACACCCTCTGTCTAAGCTTTGGCATTTCTCTTTCTCATAGCTGAAAAGGATGCTGAATATACCAAAGTGACCAAAGCTTGCTGTCTTTCAAACTGTTTTCTCTATTGTTATTCTTTTGCATATGCACTTAGTTGACTTTTCTTTTTTCTTTCTTTCTTTTCTTTTCTTTGTCCAGGGACTTTCAGCATTAATTGCCTTTAAATTTTATGTAACAATTTGCTGTTAGTATCAATAAGATGCAGTGTAAGCTGCTGCAAATCCTGCTTCAAATAGGACATACGCTGCCTCTGAGATAAAGAGTTTTCTGTTGACAAAATGCATTCCAGTATAAGAGATGAAATTTAATTATATGGAATTCCAAACAGGAGCTGCAGTATTTCAGTCCATGTGAATATTAATAGAACTAATTCTGCTCAGCAAAATTGACAGACTCAGACCACTGGTAGAAAAGAAATTTAAAAGTTTTTTTAGAAAACGAAACCCTTTATTTTAAAGTTTTGTCATTCATTTTCTCTTTTCCTCCTTTTCTTCTAGTCCGACACAGAGTTTTGGGATAAAATGCAAGCAGAATGGGAAGAAATGGCTCGCAGAAACTGGATTTCAGAGAACCAGGAAGTGCCGGGGCAAGTCACCATCTCAACCATTGAGAAGGTAACACAAAGTTTTTTATCGCAGTACATCCCTGCAGTGCAACTTTGAGATGAGCCTCAGCTATTCCAGGGAACCCAAGGAAACTCTTTGGACATGGAAGCTGGTTCTACTCAAAAGAGCTCATCCTCTTTAATTGCCTGTGAGTGGGGCAGATTTAGAAGACTTTACCACAGTGAGAATACCTTTAGACTTGCATGCTGCCTGCATTCAGCGGAAAGGATCACAAAGCAAACTGCTGGATCACGGGCATTTTTGAAGACAGGAACTTAAGGAAAAGCACCAAAAAAAAATATCTGGGCTGGCACATTCAAACATTGTTGAAGATAGGAATGATGGAGATTCTGTCTCTCTTCATTCCTTCCACCCCAAATTTTAATATGATTTCTATTATGGAGCTGATGTTAGCACACACCCCTTACACTGCAGTGACAAGAGAAAAACACAAACTTAAAGGAACACTAAAATAAACTCAGGTGCTTGCAACACCGTTCTGTATCTGGAAGGTTAGTTGAAGATTTCAGGATTTTAACTGGGCAGCCATGAGGTTGTGAGCACTGCAGGGAGTCAGCTGCTTGGTGTGTGCTCTTTACCATCAAACTGGATCTCCTGGGCTCAGAGGTTCAGCTCTGCTGTTCCTGCAGGCACTGTGAGTATCTCCTTTGATGGAGAGCCCAATGTAAGTACCAGTAAGTATAACTTCAGAGCTAAAGTAAAAATAAAGAGAGCAGAAACATAAATGTCCAGTGATGTGACTTTTTACACTTTTTGCCATTGAAATTTCACGGGGCAGCTTGTGCCATTTCCACAGAACAAAGGTTGTTTACATCCAGTTGGAAAATGGTGAGTCATTGCATTTTTTAGACTTGTCATTTCCTGCAGCTCGTCGTTCATCACGGGTCCATTATCTCTCTTCTCCAGGGTTATTATTTCCACACTGAGAATCCCTTCAAAGACTGGCCCGGTGCTTTTGAGGAAGGACTGAAAAAAATGAAAGAAGGTGACCTGCCTGTTACAATTTTATACCTGGAGGCTGCAATTCTGCAAGAGCCCAACGATGCAGAGGTATTCACTGCTGTGCCTGGTACTGGCAAAGGAAAAGGGAGCTCCCTGTAGCATGGAATGGTGGAATGAATTCTGGGCTCAGACCTTTGCCAGTCATGACTGACTCAAACATTGCATTCTAAGGGTTATGAATTAGTGTATGCCCTTGAATAGATAAAAATGAGTTCTTCATAGAATGACAATCTGGTTTTGAAATATTGTTCCTTGAAATATTTCAAACCTTCCCTTCATATCCTGATGTTTTCAAACTATCTTGTAAACACTGCTATTGAGAAGATGAATATTTTTGATTTACAAGACTGTTGAAAAAAATTTTTAGAGTTATATAAATTTCTTCAATGCTGCTGTTTACAATGAGTTTATATTTAAAGTCTGTTTTTTGTGAAATATTAAAAATATTTATACTGTAAGTATCTAGGGCTCTTTGAATCTACTACTACATTAAATTAAACAGCATATTTCAAAAAAGTGGAGAATCCCCAAGCCCTCTGAAATCCTCTAATATATATAGAATATGTAACTTAATAATTCTTCTTCTCTATTTTCCATAAAATTGCAGCAAAATTAAAAATGTACAGTAACTCAAATTTAAGAAATCACCATGTGATCATACTCTGATAGAATACCCATGCATTCATTGACTGTAAATATTTATTAAGCCCAAAGATATTCAGAACTGCATTGACTGGGACTGTTGGTGTGCACACTGGAGAAAAATCTGTGGTTAGTGCTGGACAGATCTGCTGCTTTTCCTCACCCCTGTGATTAACAGTGATATTAGTTGTAACTCTGTTTGCAGATGGGTATATTTAACAAACTAAATGATGATTGTTTTTGCAGGCCTGGCAGTTCCTGGGTATTACACAGGCAGAAAATGAAAATGAGCAGGCAGCCATTGTGGCCCTCCAAAGGTAGATGGAGATCAGTCCTAAATCTGGGGTCTGATGAGTGTTGGGTAATGGAGACCTGGGGACATTTAAGTCATTCTTATCTTGCAATGTGAAGCATTTATTTAGCTGAGTAAAGCATTGACACAGATATAGAAACTCCCAGTGACTTCAGAGGGATGACTGGTGATTAATATTTCTGTTTTATTAAATAAGTGCAGTATTTCATGGACTAATTTAAGTACATGCACAAAAGAAAAGTTGCATGGCCTAATAAATACGAGTTAGGCATGATGCAAATGAAGTGCCTTTTTTATATTCCAGCCACTTGGCATATTTTCTGTAGTCTGTTCTTTAATGAAGAGGTTTCCTTAATTGGAGTGAGCTCCCTTCAGCTGCTGAACGCTAAACTGACAACATTTTTAGGTTGATAGAGATATTAAGATCACAGAATGCTTGTATGTGAAACGAGAGCTCCAAAATATAAGCCGCATTATTATAATTATCTTTCTGTAATGAGTTTTTATGCTTCCATCTGAAGCAATATTCAATTGCATCAGCACTGTTAACCATGAAGTTATTTCACCTAGGGATGCTCAAACTTACTTACATGTCACTTATTAGCTTACCTGGATAGAAATCCAAGGGGTTGCCTGATTTAGGAGCTTGCTCATCCCCAGTTCGTAAAAGAGCAACAGTGATGATTGGGATTTTCCTCATATGGAATTATTTTGGAACAATTCAAGCATTGTGCTTGGCTGCAGGAATATCTCAATATATTTTTTATTTTATGCCTAGGTGCTTGGAACTGCAGCCAAACAACCTAAAAGCTCTGATGGCCCTGGCTGTGAGTTATACCAACACTGGCCATCAACAAGAAGCCTATCAAGCCCTGAGAAACTGGATAAAGCAAAATCCAAAATACAAGTATATAGTGAGAAGCAAAAAAGGGTCCCCAGCACTTACCAGGAGGATGTCTAAGACAGCAGACGAAAGGTAAATGCAGTGGAAATCCTCGTGGTGGAAATTTTGATGATATCCCTAGGACTGATGGTGCCTGCTGTGTCCCCTTGCTCTGCAGAAGTCCAGCCTGTTCCCTATGATGGAAGAACACATCTCCAATAACAGGAGAGGGAAGCCAACAGAGAACATTTGGTTTAATGACTGGAGGCTTTAACTTTTATGCCATCCCTGGAAGTTAAAAAACCCAAAAAACCAAAAAAGCCATAAAAACAGCTAAAAAAGGATGCTTCCCCTCAAATCCCATCACTTTCCTCTGTCCCTGTCTCCTACTTCTGTATTCCCACATTCTGCAGCCTCATTCTTCAGCTGCTTCCACATCCATACTAAGCCTTTATCCAGCTCTCCTTCTGTGTGTTCTTCCTACTATTCCCCATTTTTCCCATATCCCAGCCCAGCCACTAGAATCCAGGAATGAGCCATTTTGCAG
The DNA here is from genome assembly GCA_013397175.1 of Platysteira castanea. Lineage (NCBI taxonomy): Eukaryota > Metazoa > Chordata > Aves > Passeriformes > Platysteira > Platysteira castanea. The sequence continues at coordinate 550,027 of VYXC01002534.1, read as the reverse complement.
TGCAACGTGGCCTCAGTTCACTGAGAATACTGAGAGGTGGCATCTGCTTGTTTAAAAGCTGTTCTGGTTCTAACAAAGAGACAACACAGCCATTTGATTTGTCTTCAGCCATTTTAAATAACAAAAAAATTCATGAGTTGGCAGCCCTTCGACATGATTTCCTGAGGTCAGTAAACAAGTACCTCTGGACTGTGAGATGCATAATAAAGTCATTAAAGGCATAAACATGATTTACAGAACTAAACCACTCAGGCTATCTCACTGCCTGTTATTTTGAAGACAGGCCTTATGTTTTACCCTTATCACTTACAAGTCCTGGGTTGACAAGATAATTTCATATGAGCAAAAATAAAATATGCAAGTTCTGCTTAATTGCTAAGTGTGTTCAAAAAAGCTGGCTCCATCCCAATTGGCTCCATCGCTGACATCTGGTGCTGTCAGTGCAAAGGTTTTAAGAAGCTACAGTGGGCACAGAAATCTTATGTTTTGGCATCTTTCTCCAAGGGTCTTGGCTGGTGCCTTATCAATTCCTCTTAAGAATACAAATATTTATGCCAGTAAAGAACTCTTTAATGTCTGAGAAACTCACCTAATTTGAATAGTTTTAATAAACCTTCATGTCATCCCACTTGGGTTCACAGCTGTACTTTGACTTCATTTCATAGATGAACTTTTTTATTTCAGATGTGAGTTTACAACAGCTGAAGTAAACCTTTGCCATGATGAAGCAGCTCATTTACAAATTTTAGGAGTGTAACAATTCTGATAAATCCACTACAAGAATTTTCATTTCCAGCAATGCAATCAACATTGAAATATTTGTCAATAACTGTATGATGGATCTTTAAGTTATTTTTCTCCCTTGTCCAGCTCATTACTTGAAGAAGTAAAGGACTTGTACCTGGAGGCTGCTCACCAGAATGGTGACGTGATAGACCCTGACCTGCAGACAGGACTTGGGGTTCTTTTTCACCTGAATGGAGAATTTAACAGAGCAATAGATGCATTTAGTGCTGCTTTAACTGTTCGACCAGAGGTACATTTTATACTTTTATATTTTAAAAATTTTAGCTTTACAGGCCATTTCCTTTCTCCTGTCTGGATCAGGCTATTATTAATGAGATGTCACTTCTGCCATTAAAATTTTAAGACCTGAAATGGAAATGTTAATTACAAGACAGCCCTGTTTAGAAGCAGATTTATACATGTCCAACTCCTACCTGTGTGCTGATTAATGGTATTAGATATATAAAGCTGCCTGTGATCACAAGTCACAACCTCACATTCCTTGTCAATTAAGATACAATACTATTATTTTCTGCAGTCTTCCTTCCTTTGCAAGCAAAAATGAGATATTATGTCTGGTTTTTGACACCTACAGTAGAACACTCATTTTCTCACCAGGACTATACGTTATGGAACCGCCTTGGGGCAACCTTGGCAAACGGGGATCGCAGCGAAGAAGCTGTGGAGGCCTACACACGAGCTTTGGAAATACAGCCTGGCTTCATCAGGTCCAGATACAACCTGGGGATAAGCTGCATCAACCTAGGGGCATACAGGTGAGTATGAAAAATGTGTAAACAAAAAGTCAGGCATCACAAACACCAAGTGAAGATTCATGTTCAAGCTGGAGGTATCTGAGAAAAAAATAATCAGAATATAGCTACATAATCTCAGTTATTGTAAAATGTTGCCATAAATTTTTACAAAGGACTAAAAAGCATATATTTTTTAGCTCTAAGTGCAAATACTCTTACAATCAGTGGGATTGTTCTCGCATTTAAACTTAGTCCTGTGCTTAAGAGCTTTTATAAAAGAAAATATAAGAGCCTGTCTTTAAAAGGGAAACTTCGGTTAAACTGCTTCAAGTAGTTCATGCCATCAAAAACACTTGCAGTACATCCCTCAGGAATGAAGGTGGTATTCCAGGGCCCCAGCTATCAGGCTAAGACAGGGGAGATGAAGGGGAGCGTTGCTGCAGTGAGGACAGTACCCCCAAATGTTTGAGTAGCCTGAGTTTTGCGTTACCACAAGCCATGCCCTCCTGATTAATGAAAATCAAGGAAGAACTCACAAAGAGACTGATGAACTGCATTGTAAAATAATGTATTTGAGTCTGGCATGGAACTTTAGAAAGTTTGCCTGTAGTTGTTAAGAAAATTATATTGTTTGTTTCTTTTTTCTTCTTCTTCCCTGCAGAGAGGCTGTCAGCAATTTCCTCACTGCTCTCAGTTTGCAAAGAAAAAGCAGGAATCAACAGCAGGTTCCCCACCCTGCACTATCAGGCAATATTTGGGCAGCCCTTCGGATTGCTCTGTCTATGATGGACCAGCCAGAACTCTTTCAAGCTGCCAATGTGGGTGATCTAGACATTCTCTTAAGAGCTTTTAATCTAGAGCCGTAATAAAAAGGATACCAAAATTGATTAAATTGTATTAGGAAACAGAGAACTTTTTTATTACTCATCCCCAAATGACCACATTTTCCAAAAGATCATGACTGTAGATCAGTAGGGGAATTCTTTCAGACATTATTCATAAAGGAAAAGTTCAAAAGCACAAAAATAGTGTAAATAAATTCCAACTCAAAGGATTGAAATGAGCTGTGGCTAATCTGACAAAGCCCTGAACTAGATGAAATAGCAAATTCTGAAGAATTTTCATCCCATGCAAGCTATATCTCTCTATATACATACAGCTGTAAAAAGAAAAGTATCTTAAGAAGAAACCTAGATAATGGTTATTGCACATTAGAATGGCAAGCAGTGCATCCAAGGAACCTGCTTAGTAGCTCATTGCACTATGCTGACACCACTTTGCCCCACAGAGAATCCCTTGGTTTCTTTGATGAAAAATCTTCTCAAGGTCCATTTTTAACACAGCTCTGAAAAGAGATGCATGTAAAAAGAATGTGTTTTGTTTTGAATATATTCATTAGCTGGCAATCAAGTTTTTGCTTCCAAAGGTACCTTGATTAATTTGGGCCCAGTTCTGCAGGCTCACAAGCCATGAGCAATGTCAAGAGGAACATTGTCCATGGAGGGCCATGGGATGAGGCCAGGTACATTTGTGGAAGCCAGGTGTTGCCAGCAGAAGGGGCAATTTGCACTGGAACTGGTACTGTTCAAACCAGCTGTCCTTGATCTCGGACAGTCTGAAGGAGCTCATGGCAGGGTCTGCACTTTCCTCTGTACTTATGCACTTTAATCTTTTTGTAAAATAGTGCTATGCTTTATTTTAGTTACCAACCATGGAATGTACAGGATGGCCTTGTTGGCAGAGAGGACCAAAAAGCATTTCCTGAAATGTAATGAGATGGTTTTCAATATTCTTATGTTTAAAATGCAAATACAGTATAAACTGCTTTAACTAGAAAGATTATTATATGCATCCATCAGGTAGAACACATATACATGCATGTGCATGCACATACATGTTGTATGCAAATGATGTCATTTCGGAACATAATAAGCTACAGATCTTTATTGCAAAGGAAGAAAAATCTCCACAGGAGTTCCTGCCTACAGACCATGCTCGAGGGAAAGCCTTCCCTGAAGAAATTGGTCGATATAGTGCTAGTAGGATTGAGACCAAGGCTTGATGGTTGTCCCCATGACCTCCACGATACCAGAGACAATCCTTAGATAACACCAGTACGTGTAGCTGCTTACAAATGTGTATATAAACACCCCATCCTAATTTTCCCTGGCTGGGTGAATGGGGAGCAGTGTTGGGGCAGTACCAATCCCTGATGAATGGATTGCTTCAGCTACAATCAAACACATTTAGCTCAGGGTGAATGTGTCAATCAAAGAAAGAAGAGAAATTTTTAGGAGGTGATTTTCAGTTGCTGATACTTTAAATATTTTTTCTGAATAGTGAGAGATAAAAAGTGTAATTAGATGTGTTGATCTGTGGTCAGGAATTCAATGTGCAGAGTAGCTACCAGAATGTGTTAAAGTGGGACAAATAGCAGATTTCCTATAAACAACATTAAAAGAAAAATCCAGCTCACAGGGATAAAAAAAGAAATCCAACTGCATAGATCACAGAGAAAGATGCTCTGTGGGAGTTGGACAGTTTCACCAGTACAAACCTAAAGTTTCTTGCAGCTGTCTGTTATTTTGAGCCACCACTTAAAGGAAAATTCCATGTAAGACAATGTAATCATGGCATCTAATCACCATCTATAGGTTGTTAAATAAAAATAATTGATCATCAGTAGAAAAATAAAAGGCTTACCCCTCACTTTCTCCCACAGAACAGAGATGCTAAAACAGCTACAGAAATTTTTAAGAGTGCTCTATTAATTCACTGTTTACACATGTATTCCTGTTTATCTATCAGGCGTTTCATAACTGACTCCTGCAGCTTTCTCTATGGATGGGACTGCCTGGGAATGTCACTTTAGCTAAGTGGGCTGCTGTATGCATATCTGCTGACAACAGTTTGCTCTTTTGCTTTGACAGCGATGTGTGATGACAGCTCTTTATTGATAAGGCAGAGCAGAAGGTGCAGTGCAATAGAATCTGGGAAGTGATAAGAGAGAAGAGAGGCAGCTTTGAGAAGAGGCTGTAAAGCAAAGGCATATGTACTTAGATTTTGCTTGATGCCCTGCCATCACACAAGTTCTTCTAGAATATCCTTTGTGCTGTGGTGTAGGATAATCAGTGCTTACCCGGAGGAATTAGTGTTCAGGGACTTTATTTTCATAGCTTCCAAATTAAAAATAAATAAAAAAATAAGTACTTGACTTCGCAAAGTCAGAATGGCATGGGATATTTGATTCTCATGGCAGTTCACTAAACATCTTCTCCAGCCTGTGGATGAGTAACACAGAAATTGTTAGGAAAACCCAGTGCAAGTCCAAGCCTCTCCAAAAAGAACAGACTGAGTAGGTAGCTTTTGATTTATCCTGGGATAATCAAAACTACATTTATCTGCTGATGCATGTCCAGACCCATGGGATTGGCACGAGTTGTGTGTAACCTCGAGACAGCTCACCAGGGCTGAACTCTGCCTTCCCAGGGGAGGCTCAGCCCCCAGCCCATCTCAGCCCTGCTGTACAGGACACGGGCTACAAAACCTGTCCAGAGAGGTGCACAGCCTTGGAGCTTATCCCAGCTGCTCTCTCCTGTTGTAGGTAGCCTATGGCCAGTCAGCCACGTGCCACTGACCGAGGCACTGGGAAAGGCTAAAGCAGGGCAGTGATAGGGACAGTGGCACATCTCACACAGTCCTGGCCTGGTCAGTGTGGGAGAGTGGCTGCAGACTGAGATCACCTCACTCTAAGAGGTCAGGCCCAGCAACTCTTGGGAGTTCTGGGACCTTCCTGGGCTTTACCATCCTCCTTTAGCCCCCTCTGTCGAGCACTGTCAGACAGGATTAGATACAGCTTTGAGCTGACCTCCTCTTGGCGTTCCTTAAATATTCAGGGCAAGTTTGTCTATTTGCCTGAAACAGCAAGAGGAAACATGTGAGGAGGCTGCAGCATATTAACAACCTGAATAGAAAATTCATCTACTTGTGCTGCTAACCAAGCATGAGGTGGGATAAATAAGGCGGGTGCTGAACAGTAGCAGATTGAGCCTGAGAGTGAGAGACAGCAAATCTGGGTCCTGTTCTCAGCACTCACTGGGAGCTCGACCAAGTCAAAGCCTCCTGCCATCCCTGACTTGCCCAGGTGTGCAAGGAAGGAAGATGGGAAATAGCATTGCTTGCACCACCTGGGAGCAGGGGAGTGTCACTGTCTCACAGTGCAGGGGCGAGGTCACCGCTCACCCGGTGGGAAGGTAACACAAAGACAAGGTTGCTCAGGTCTAGGGAAGCAGTTTCACGTACTGAATACCAATTTCAGCATAGGAGAGACTCAGACATTTCAGGATGCTGTACAGCATCTGTGAGGTGAGGCCCAATCAGAGTGCTGCAATGGTGTATCACCACGTCCCATCCCTGCCTCCCTGTCCTGTTACTCCTCTTTTTCCAGAGGTGATTTATCACTGCCAGGTAACTGATTCCAAGTTTTTGAATTTTTTTTTTTCTATTTTATATTTCATGCTATTAAAAAAATGTTTCCCTAACCCCAGCTTGGGACTGTCCTTGTCCTCTGCAAAGCTTTAGGAATATTTATGACTTAGAAGCCTGATCCATCAAGCTGCTGAACACTGTAAGCCTGGAGTCTGCACAGGAGTGCTCAGCACTTTGCATGATCAGCTCCCGTGCAGGTATTTCCAGGAGAGGGCTGGCTCTGGTACCACTGCATGTGCTGAACAGGCAATCACAGGGATTGTTTAGGGAGTGAGGCTTTGCCATGAAGGCAAAAGGCTCATTTCTGGCTGACCTCTTTAAACTGGAATGGCCACAGGAGCCTTGTGGCCACAGACTGGCTTATGTCAGTTTGAAGAACCGATTTGACTTTTAGGCACACACATAAACATATCTGTATCTAGTGGTACTTTCTTATGATCTGATAATTCACAGCACTTGTAAAAATATTGAGGGGAAGGCTCAAATGACACAAAACCTCATATGACAATATTGCATGCAACTCCATTAACCAGTAACCACTATGCAAGACTAACCCCGAGCATGCAGCAATGCTACCTGAGCATGTGTTTACAGAATGCATGCAGAAGGCTCACACATAGGGTATTCTTAAACTGTTGATTCATATTATCTGTGGAATATTTTAAAAGTCCTTTGCATCTGCCAAACTCAAATCTGAGTTGTTCATATTATCTGGAACAGGCAAGACCAAACGCAGAGCCCTTTTAAAATCCCATCCTTAGAATTCACTTTGTGTTGTGGGTTTCATGTTTGCTTCAAGTGTTTAATTAATAACAGACATCTGTAGTAACAGCTTTTGCAGACATGTTTTAGTACCCTCTCGAGAACTAAAAAGCTAAATCTGCACAGCTTTCATAGTGAAGCTGGGTTGTTTGGATTTTCACATTTTCATCTCTAGTCTCAACCACAGAAGAGCCAGGTATCCCAGGAACATCCACAGAGCACAGGCCTCCATGGCAGAAATAACAACTGCTGCCGTGAGTGGCAGACACAAAGCCTGAGGCCTAAATCATTGTCTGCTGGAGCCAGTGAGAAATGAAGCAAAGTATAAATTGGTTGTAGATCTCTTTTGCCCAAACATGCATCTGCAAAATGAGACATATTAGTTATTTTCGCATGAATTACCTGCACAGTTGAAAAAATGTGATTTCTGGTCACCAGTGTTGTCAGCTTAGCAGTCTGTACAGTGAATTTATGTAATAAATGTTAATAATATACCAAGTATTCACAAAAATGGTAAGACAAAATGCACTGCACGTTGTGAAAAAAAAAATAGTGGATATGCAATACAGTATTATCTACTATTCAAACCTTACCTAGGCTAGAATCAGATTCCTTCATTATGGTTCAACTGGTTTTTGGACTGGTGAAATAATTCAGAGAACAGGAGTGCCATGCATGAAGAGATCACTGACAATTGGAACAAACGTAGGCAAAATGAAAAACAGGCATGTCAGAGAATCCCTGGGAAATTTCAGAGCCTCGGCCCACAAAGTAACAGGCATTAGGCAAGGGAAAGAGACAGAAGGAATCTAAATTTTCCTAAAATACGCTGTAACTTTACAAATGCTTGCAATATGTGACAGCCCATTGAGCAAGCTTGCATGGTCAAGACTTGATGTGCTTTGATCTCTTTTCCCCTTCTGCATTTACAGAATGCCATCGACATTGGCTAAACCTTTAATTTAAATAGCCTTTTTAATATCAGAAAGCTATTGTAAATTCAGAAAAATAAAAAAAATTTATAAATATATTTTATATATCAGAGTATAACATATCTAAACTAAAATAAAACTATATAGTTTTGAGAGGCATTCTGTGTGGCTTCTTCTATATGCTGTAAACTGTTTGAAAACCTTTGCAATCTTGCATCAGTTCTTTTGGCTTTATTTTTAAGCCAACATAGAGGAAAGAAGTGATTATAGGGTTGGCAGATACTTTCACCTGGGCCATCTGAAGAGCCCTGCTGCTGCACACACTCCCAGTGCTCCCTGAACTCCTGGTGTCCGTGGGGAAGTGCAGGGGCAGGGCTTGGCAGCGCTGCCGAGGTGGGAGCTCAGCCCGACACCTGAATGTTTACATTCCCTTACAAAGGCTCATATTGACCCAGATTAAGAATCTGAATGTAAGAACATACGGGGTAAAAGATCAGTTTCTTACTACAGGTCACTCTGCCTCTGTATGCTTAGTGCATTATCAGCTGTGTGTAATATTAAACACAGACCTATCGTTTACTGATGCTTTAATTTGGTGTTTCCCTGCACTGCTGTTTAAAATAATCTATTTCCTCAAAAAAGAATGATGTGCATACTGGATGTGTTAAATTTATTAAGGTCATAGATGACTATTTGCAGACCACCACACTTAATGTAGTATTTTTGTACTGTAATGGAAGCATGCCTTCCTTGGGTTCTTTTCCACATATTAAATTGTATTTATTTACCTGTATTTATAACTGTGCAATTTTTAAATATGTTTTAAAAATAAACTTTGTCTGTGGCTTCAAATATTTCAAGATCTCTTTTCAACTTGAAAATGGTCTTGACTTCAATTACTTGAACTGAAAGGAGGGATCTAAGTCTCCAAATGAAAGGATTTTTTCAATGAGGTCTTCTATTGTTTACAAACTGAACATGCGTCTCTGCTTAAAAACTAAGTCCAGAAGATGCTTTTGTTCTCATTTTTCCTAAATTCATTATTACTCTGAGGCAGAGTTATTTTTAGAATTGATTTTTATTTTGGCATGTTGATAAATTATACTTAAAACTGGAATTTATACCAGCTGAGGCCTGGTCAAAGGGTTCTGCACATAGAGCCCATATGAGGAAAAATGGGAAAAAAAGTAGATAAGCATTTTTCCTGAAGACCATGCAATAATTAAAACAGAATCAGTAATATCACAAAACAGCTTTTATGAAAACCAAAGCCAACATGCAGTGACTGAAATCACTACTCAAGCAATTTCCCATATACCCCCGTAGGAGTTGGCTCTCAGCATTTTTCAGTTCTGTCTTTCACGGGATGAGGTGAAAGTGCTGACAAGGATGATGTCATTCCTACTCTGTGTTTTTGCTGTGAGGCATCAACACAAGCGCAGACATGAGGGACAAAAATTCCTGTGTGCTGCTGTGGACAGAAAAGCTGACAGCCAGCGAGGGGCTGTGACAGTGACAGCACAGGGCTACAGAAAAAGCAGGACTCTCTCCATGGACGTGTGGGCTGTTCCAGAAAAACAAACAGAAGCCACATCCATGGCTTGCCTGCAGAAGGAAAGCTCTGTCAGAAAAACCAACTGTCTGCCTACGGCTTTGACCAGAACCTTCCACCAAGGAACGAAAGGGAACAGACTCTAATACCACACTAACCCTGAGGTTAGGATGGAATTAACTGTGGGCTTTTGACACTGGTGTGTTTTGCTGGGAGATGTTAGTTTAGTTCCTTTTGCTCTCATGCACTGACAAAGCAGCAGCAGGAAAATCCTTTCGTTATGTGCTCCATAGGGAACCCAGACCACGAACACAGCACTGCTGTCCTAAAGCCAAAGACAGTGGGAGAAAAGCATCAGTACAAAATCCACATACAAAACTGCTCAAATATCACTGGTAAAGACATCTGAAAACATAACCACCCACTCCAAACAGCTGTCAGTCATGCAGCAACTGTTTTCAATAATTTAATGGCATTTGTCTTCCACCATGGCTGTCAGTGCTCCCCTTATTCAGGTTAAGCTTGCAGTACACCTGAGGGACACAAAGGTGCCACTTCCCACTTCAGTGAGGGGGAGCTGAGGGTGGTAACTTGTCAGTCATCCAACACTGCCTCCCACAGACGTCTGCAAAAGCTAGCAGGCACAGGAAATTCCTGGAAATTCTGAACAGAGCCCATTAGCTTGTACAGGGAGCCACTCTCCCACCTCTTCCAGTTGCCACAAGTGGTGTGAACAGCGTGTCTTGAGTTGCCATGGTCACAAAGGACGTCTGTGATAGAAGAGAAACCAAAGCAGATCATTAAGTTTAGATGTCAGAAGCTGAACCATCTCTACATTTCTTATCATTCAACATGTCACATGTCCTCTACTTCTATGTCAAGAAGTGTCACTGAGCCCAGCAGCTTTACCTCTTACCTCTCCTCCAGTTGCTGGTCCTGTGATCCTATAAAAAGTTGTCATCCCTCAGTCTTCTTTTTCAGCCTATTCTTGCATCTACCAGAGTCTCAATAGTCACATTTCTATGTAAAGTCCTTACATGTGAGGAAAACAGACTTCTCCTTTACTGAGCAGCAGCAGAAATTTCTAAGTCAGTATGAGAAATTACAGACCACGATAAAGGAGAAATTTGGGGTGAAATGACAGCACTATTCCACACAAACACTGCCAACTCTTGCGATCAAAGAACATCAACAGGCCTAAAATTTAAAAACAAACAAACCAATCTAACTTAAAACCTGTTTTCTATTTCTTGTCATGTTGTATATCCACTCAGGGCTCGGGGATTTTACTTTTTTAAATCCACGGAAATGTCAGGAGTCACAAGAAATCAAGACTCTCAAAAACCTCTCTGTTCCCTATGCAGGTTTTTTTAAGTAAAACACCAAATATGACCACAAAGAGTGAGAGGCAGCATCAAAACACATTCTGTCTATTCCTCTTCAGACAAGAATAAAGAAGCAAGAATCCACACAGTCACCAGATGTGAGAATATTTCTTTTTAATTTAAAACAACGTCATTCACAGCCTTTCTCATCTCAGACAAATACTCTCCAGAAAGTTAACAGTGCTTCAAGCAAACTCTGAATGGTGCAAAGTAAACCAGGACAGACACTTCCAGGATACAACAGTAAAACCACTGAAGAGCGAGTAGAAATCAGACACCAATCTCAGCCATTAAGGTAGGAAGAGCGACAGGGAAAACAATAAAATGTCCAGTTACATATTTTGCATAGACTTCCAATGCATGAAAACAGCAAAGAGGATAAAAATGGCTGCTGCCAGGATAGAGAATAAAAGGAATCAGTTGGAGAGGTTTCTAAAGAGATCTAATGATCTCTGGATGCATCCACATTCTGAATGTGTGCTGTGACCTGGTGGAGGCTGCCTGAATCAAAGAACTGGGCTGATGTTGGTTTCACTTGCACCAAAGTCAGTCAGAGGTAATGGCACTGAACCTAGTAGAGTTGCAAGTGATTGGAGTTCAGAAACATTTATACTTGTTTTAAAACCGCAGCTCTGAATAAATTAATTTTTATCCTAATCATATTTTAACTAGGAAGATTAAATAGGAGTTTGTGTCTACATGCGTTTTGGAGACTGGAGATTGTGACTCAGAATGAGGAGTTTACTGGATCCAGCACACTGCTAGGAATGAGAGGAGAGGAGGAAATCAAGGAAAAGTTGTTCAGTTTTTCTTCCTTCCTATCTCCTAACCTAAATGTATTATATAAAAAAAGTAAAAATAAGTCTGAGAAATAAGAGCATTATTTACTGCCAGGTCCTGGCTTGCCATAATGCTCAGGTTAGATTGTCTCAAACAGCTCACAGTGATTCTTCTTCCTCCATTCTTTGTCAAGAAGCTCCCAGCTCCCCAGGCCCGCAGCAGCTCCTCCAGCACCCAGACACAGGGAGTGTGCCCCGGCTGTGCCCTGAGACCTGGCCTGGCCCAACTCAGCACACTCAGACTGCAGCAGGCACAGCCTCGTCCATCAGCCACCTCTTCAGCACAGTCTGTTTGAGTGGGGCTTCTGCAGTGCTGAAGTTCAAAACAAACAAAACCCACCAAAACTCCTCTCCCCCACATCAGGCTGAGGAGCCGGGAGTTTACACCCTGCTCCTCCAGGTTCATGATGCTCTTCACACAAAACCCATCACAAAAGGGAGACGACTTAACCGGCCACTTGAAAAAAGGAGGGAGGCCACTGCTTTGGGAGAGAATAAAGTAATTCCTCAAGCACCTGACTGAAGAACTTTTAACATATTTTGAACTGCTAAATTTTAGAAAACTTGTAATCCTCTCCCCTAAACTGCTTCCTGCATTCCTGACTAACTTTGGTTTAGGCAGGAAAAACAAAAAAGTGATAACACAGAAAAGAACTCCAGGATCTGACCTGCTCCAATTCACTCACCACAGCCAGCCAAGGGCCCCTTTCAACCACCATTTCCAGTTTATCACCTTCCAAGTGTGCCTCCCGAGACCAGGCAGTTCCACAGTCATCACAGTTCTGGGATGCACCAAACATGCAAGATTCCAGCTCCATCCTTGATCCTAGGAGACCAGCCACACTTCCAGCTGGATAATGAACATGGGAGTTACTCTGCTGGCATTTATTTACCTAATATTTCTAAATAAAAAGGCAGCAGCCACCAGATCTTGGTAGTTTATAAATAGCCCTTTAAGTTCACAAGGCGAGAGGAAAGCTGTTGTGTTGAACCTCCTTGGAATATACTTGGGAATTTAAAAAAAAAGATTAAAAATTAAGGGAAGGGGAGAAAAAAAGGCCCTTTCTCCTTTTTCTACTGCCAGAAATGAAAGAACACACAGATATACAGAAGTTTTTGCTCTTTCACTTTAAATAGATGTATCACTGCATAATTTGCTGATCCCATTTTCAAACCTGCCACTTTCTGGTGAAGTGCTCAAATATCCAAAATCTGGAAGAAGGAAAGATATTACTGGCAGCTTTTATTTCATCCAGAACTGGTGGCTCAATAATTACAAGGCAGCTGAATCTCACAGGGGCCACTTATTAATGTTCTAGGACACTGCACTAATGTGTCAATAAGAGCACTAAGTGCAGGGAGCTTTCCCAGCAATTACACACCTTTACACTCTACAGAATTATTGCACTGGAATTTCTCTCACGATCTTTTAAGATCAAAACCTGATTAAAATATCAACAGTGGTTTTTGGCTCTGTGTGAGACTTTATGACCAGAGGGAGAATTATTTTTCCCCAGACACTGCAAAAACTAAAATGCCCTTCTCATAACCAGATGTTTAACTTGGGTTCTCTTCCATCGTGTGCAGCTGCCTGAATTTTGCTATTAAACTTGCAGGCACTAACTGCAGAGAAAATGTAATGATACCTCTTTGGCTCTCCTGCACTCTGCAAAAAGGGATTTTTTTTTGACTGCTGCAATTTATTTTGAGGGCTTGGTAACATTGTACAAAGCAACTCCAGCAACAGCCTCTAAGCAGTGTCCAACACTGTGAACCTTTGGGTTTGTTCCTTTTTCAGAATCATGAAAGGTTTTGCACTCATCATTGTAATTTTTCTAGAATGAGTGTTTTCAAATATAATTTTAAAACCCATATATGTATTCTCACCTGTGAAAAACACTTAAATGACACCAAAACAAAAAGAAAGAAGACAGGAAAGGCCAGCTCCTGCCTACCCACCCCATCATCCCTGCCAGAGATATCAAACACCTTTCAGAAGGTGTCTGTTGAACAGATCAGATTATTGGTGCATTTGCAAGTTTAAAGAAAATGGGAATATCAGTTCAAGGGGGGTTTTTGTTGTTTGTTTTTTGTTCTTGTTGTTTGTTGTTGTTTTGGTTTGGTTTTTTAAGGGAGGGAGGGGTAAATCAATAAATCAGCAAACTTACTAAGAAATTTCCTCCCTCAGATATGAAAGTCAATATTTAAGCAACAGACTTAATACAAATTTCCCTGGCATAAATATAATGGGACATTAAACCTTTCTTTACCTCCCCCATAAGAAAACAAAATTTAAATAATACCCTTGCCTTTCCTGAGGGTGTGCATTTGATTTCATAGTCATAAATTCTGCTGCTTTTAGCCATCTGCAATCCTGAATCTGTTGGAAGAACTTGCAAAATGAACATTCACATGAAGATGAAGAAACCTATGTCTGCAAAAATAAAATTTCTCTTTGGCAAAAAATGTACAGGGCACTGACAGGAGATTGCTCCTGTCTCCATTAGTCTCTTAGGCTTATGCATGGAGAAGTCAAATCAAGATACTGTTCCACTGAATTCCAACAGACACAACTTCTGCTGACTTTTCTCACTGCACTGAAAATAATCTCTGAAATAAGACATTCTGCTTTGAAGAACAGCCATAAACCCTCTCTCTTCAAATGATGTCTCTGAGCGGTCTGGACTCTGGATGAAAACACTGGCTCCCAGTTACCAAAGACACAAATCTTTGTTTGTGGTTTTCAAAGGATGCACGGACAGAACAGGCAGGAGCTGGGCTGAACTGGGCTATTTTTGCTCAACACTGAAGCTTCCACATTCTCCACACATTAGCTGCAAACTCCACCAGAAATCCACATGGCCTGTAAGGTGTATAAATTTAAAACAATGTCCTATACAGCACCTAATAGAAATCGTCCGTCTAACACTTAAGGCGGCATCAAATGATTGTTTTTAAATACACTATAAACATCCCATGTTTTCCTTTGCTTTTTGGCAGTCCAAGGGTTAGGGGTCTTTTGTTGGGTTTAGATTTTTATTGTACGCTTTTTCGGGCAGGTTAAAAAGGCTTATGGCTTCTTAAGGCCAGGTGATAGATTTGAGGCCTAACTTGGTATCCTGTGGTAAAAATAAATGTAGCCCAGGTCTTTGGGAGGTCGTTCTGAGGCACAGACTCTAAGGTCGTTGTAGATCACCCATCTGAAAGGAAAACAGGATTGATTACATTCCATGTGTATAAAAATCATCACAGGTTTATGAGGGACTTCTCAGACCCAAACTTCAAAGAGCCTAGAATCTAAAATTAGGCATTGCAGTGAGAACAAAGGATCAGAGAAACAGCCGAACCAGGTTTACTGGCAGAGTCAGAAACTCAGAAGGAGGAGGGATCTGCAGAGGCATGTGTAGTTACAGCCCAAATGAAGGAAAATCAGGGATTCCCAATGTCAAATAATGGGAGCATATAAAACATCACAGCCAAGAGCAGCGCCACAGTACCAGCAACACCAGTATCAGCCCATAGTTCCATGGGTTTCTATTGATGGGCAGCAAAAGGAAGCTGGGGAGAGCTCAAATAAACTATGCCAGATACAGAACCAATGTCCCAAACTGAACAGAGACTTGGAATGGAAAGCACAGGAGAGACAGTGGCACATTTCACCACAGACTTCAGTGGGGTCAGAACTAACCCATCACATCTGTGACAATTTTCTTTTTTCTGGTGGGAAGCCTACAGATGGTAACAGCCCGTGTTGTCTGCCATGAGCACACCCTGCTCTGCACAGACGCTTCAAATCAAACATTTGCTCATCCCAGGTGTCTCTCCCAGCTGCACTCACCTTCCTTCCTTTCTGAGATGACAAACGTAGTGGCCACTCATTGTGGATGTTCCCATGTGGCTGATGAACCCAAACAGCTCATATCCTGTTTTAAGAAATATAAATGGCACCCTAAATCTTTTATTGCTAACATTGCAATATGACTCCAGGGGAAATGCTCTTTCTAGTACTGCAGAAGCTAAGGACTCCTAACTCAGACTCTGCATCCCCAAACTCAGTTTCTGTTAACACTGCAGCATGTTCCCAATTTAAGTAGTGGTCAGATTCACTATCAAACATCAAACCAATCCAACTCAAACCCACACAGACCTGTGCACATACAGCAGGGCTGTGATTACAGCTCCTACTAGGAACAAAAACAGCAGAATCATTCCCAGTTCACAGGGAGCACCACAGAAAGTGTTAAACAGGGAGCTCATTCTCCACACAAATTAGCTATGTCTATTCGTGTGACCACAGACCTCCTATAAATCAAAGAAACCCAGAAGTTTGTATTTCAGTAGCCTGTAAAAGAAAGGACAGGAAAGAAAGCTCTTCCTTTAACACAAGGTCAGTTTTTATGCTTAAAGTCTCTGGAGAACTCAGCACTGGTTCTTGATCCCCACCCATTCATGCCATTCACCCAAATTAGCACTAAAAGTAAAAGGGTACCTTCTTTCAGGATATTGCATAAGGACATGGGCCTGGATTTTGGTGGAGAGGGCTTTCTGGAGCCATTTTACAGAATCGTGTTGGTTATCAGGATTTCAGGCACTCAGTAAAGGGTCTCAGTCTATAAAGGCTAAGTACCACAAAAAATAATTATTCCAAGTTTGGGGGTTTTTTTAACCTAACGATAATCAATATTTCCCATGTCTCCAAAAGACTTATGGTTGATATTGTTAATATAACAGTAGCAACTACAGAGAGAGAAATCAAATTGTCTGCTAATTTATTTCCTAAGACCTTTACATTCAAGATCAGAGGCAAAATTTTCGAACATACTACAGTTATTAGAAGTGGTCACTAAAGACTCTTCAAAAAACTTTCTGATATCCTTTGCACTGCCACTGAGCTTTTGTACTCCAGTGCTGTGACACTTCCAGGAGGTTCTTCACCTGCTTCTCAACTTTGCCTGCTGTACATTAGCTCCACCTTGTGGTTTATTTAGGAGCAGTCTGACAGAGAATCCCAGCCGAAAGAAAACAAAACATGCAGGACATCAACTATACCTGCCGTATTGTGAATAAGGAACTTGGTTGAAGGGATTATCAAATTGCCCAGCAGACCACAGGGGGATGGAAACTCAGGTGGTCTGTAACAGCAGCGTTGTCTTTAGGATGCTCAGTCTCTGAAGATTTAAAGCTTTTCTTTGTCTTTTTATCTTATAGCAACAGAACCTAGTTGTAAAAGTAAACCTAGGCCAGGAGAGACTTATATGCTCTCAGCAAGAAACTTTGGACTTGGGTTAATCAGCGAGTCCAAGGAAAGAGTTTTCTGAGCAAACACGGCCCACAGATCTCAGCAGCCCACAGAGCTGGATTCAGCCCCAGACACAAGACTGCAAGTAAATTGTCTGGATCATGTCCAAAAAACCCCACAATAACTACTTTCAAAACAGGAAGGAGCTCTATGAACATGGTGGGTGTGACCCAACAAAATGACAGCCAGGTTTAAGCTGAAGCAGAACTTACTTCCAGGCCCGTCTTTGACTCTGGGTCCCTCTGACCCTGTCTCTGCAAGGATATTGGCATTAGCATTGTTCTCCATATCCATCGTGTCCAAAGCAGGGTCACTTTCTTCCTCAGGGTCAGGGTGGCTGAAGATCCACTCCAGTGCACGCTCCAAGTTATTGTTCTGCCAGTCAAACAATCAGAAGAGCAGCCTTTAATACACTGTGCCACTCATTAGCCTTTGAACAGAGTAAGGATCATGTTAACAGCACTTAAAACTTGTAAGATACCTCTACCTCCCTGGAAAATAGTATTCAAGAAGCAGGCTACAAAAGCTTGACAGATGGAAAAGAAATAATCCCACAATTAAGACCCACTGCCCCATGTTCATATCTTGCAGACACACAGTCTCTAGGCATCCAGGTTATTTTTCAACAGGCAGCAAAAGCAGGTAAGTTTCCTTCACTCTCTTCCACACTTTACAGTTCCAGTGAAACACACAAACCACCTTCCCCACCCCAGAGAAGTCAGGCATCCCACACTTTGCCAGGATAATTCCAGGCTCATCATTCACTAACTGAACTTTTAGGCACATTTCAAAGGCATCTGAGCACGTGCATGCACAAAGCACAGAACATGAAACAAAACCCCAGTGCTACCAACAACCCACGAACTCACTGTTGCCTTCAGCGCCTGAATCGCTAGATTCCTTTGGAATCCCATGGAAATGATAATTGCAACCATCTCTTCAGGAGGCTGGTTATCTAGCCCTACAGCTCCTAAAGCAGCTGCCCCACTGGAAGCAACTTCTCCAAATGCAGGTGTGACCAATGGCTCAGCAAAGTCTGCAACAAACAAACATTCATCAGTTCCCTCTTTTGCCTCACTGAACTGGAAAGTCCACAACAAACACAAACGAAGAACACACAGGACCTCAAAAGCAGTCCTGAAATCAACATAAGTTCATTTCACTGGCATCTAAATCCAGACTTAGATGTGTGGAAAGCCTTAGAAACAACAAAATGAATGTGCACATTACAAAATATCCAGGTGCACATGCTCATACTGAGCAGACTGGAATAACTCAGCACATTGCAGGAGTGAAACAACTGCAGGAAAGCAGCAAAGATTGGTATGGAAGCAATGACGGCATCAGGATAATAGACAACCCAGTGCATAGATGAGAAATGAACTGACTCCATATCTGAATATGTCAGCTAAGCCCAAGTGAAACTCATTCCCCATTTACACAAGCAACACAAAAGCCCATGGTGAAGCGTGAATTCAACCAAATCTGGAGTTTTCTGGCAAGGGAGTACTCAGGTGCACTCAGTGCTGAATCACGAGTCCAAACTTTGCATGGATGAAACACAGGAAGTGGAGAACATCTAGCAGCCCTGTCCATCACCAGACAGCCCAAGTATGGCACGAATGCTCCAGCCTGAGCTAGAGAAGGCTGATATGGAAGAAAAGCATCCAGACCACAGGATTTTTTGTACTTACACTTGGTCACAAGTCAGCTTCCCCCTTAGCAGCACGGACCTAGCCAAAGGGTGGAAATAGAGCTGGCCCACACCAGTGGTGAGGACAGGACTTCTGGTGTAGCTTAGTTTGTTGTCTTCTTCTAGGCAGAGGATACCACATAATGGTCAAAATCTGCACATCTCAGGAGCAGCTTAGGAAAATACACTCACACCTCCAGGTTTCCCAGGTGGGGAAGGAGGGTCGTTGTTTCTCTGTCACACATTATAAAATTTCTACTGACTGCCAAAATCCACAAGCAGGAGCTGAGTTTAATTTACACCTTCCAGTCACTGACCTGGTTCTTCCATGTGTGCAATGATCCAGTTGAAAGCAACTTCAGCACCCAGGTTGCCTGTATAGTACACAGCTTTCCGACATGCTTCCAAAGGAAAGCCCATCTCTGCCAGCTGCATAACTGAAGACTCATCAATATCTAGGGCTACAAGAAAGGACCTTCTAAAATACAAAAGTCTGATTTCATCCATTGTATAGTTGTTCTTATTGTTACTCACAGTGCCACATATTACAGTATATATTGCTTGGATTTGGTTTAGTATTTCAATAAACCCACAGCCATCAGAAAATACCCTTGTACAAAGCATTACAGTAGTTGTTCTGGACTTACTGATAATCTTTTGTCTCAGTAGAGACACAGATCCCCATATAGATCATTAAATCTTGATGAATTCCTACGGGACTTTATTTATTTTAAAAACTCTCAGCAGTGGATTTCAGGGGGTGAGGAACTCAGGTGCTGAGCTCAGCTAGAGATGGCAGCCAAAACCAAGCATCTCTCAGAGGCAGGATCTTGCAGGCGAGACAAACAACAGCTGCCAGATCTGGCAGCCTCTGAATGACAGGGTCTGACAACTTTACATGAGATCAAAGTGCAGAGGGAGCCAGGATCAAGAGGCTGTGACCCCCAGAACTGGAAGAGCCTCCTGAGGAGCAGCAGGTAGAGGAGCAGCTCACATTCTGGCTACACTGACTCTAAGAGAGTCCTGCACGCATGGAAGTAAACACTGAATAAGCACAGAAATCAGCTTTTGTTTGAAAGCATGCAGGGCAAGGCTTCATGCCTCTCTGTGAGGAGAGAGAAGCCATCAGCTGAGCAAAAGCAGAACAATTCTTTAAGCAGTAGAAAAGTGAGATACGTACACTCCACGAAATGGTTCGTCATGCGATCTGAAAATTAACAGTGGGAAAAAAAACAGGGAGAAGGACTTAATATGAGGGCTAAGTAGATCCATATGGGTAAAACATTCCATATTTTTAAACTCACAGAAATATTTGACCTCATGGAGATAGGGCGGTTTCATCCTTACTTCCCTGATGTTTCGGCCATGAATTAGAGCAGGGATGTTTCTGCTCAGTAATTTTTTTCCCTAACTCATTTCAGAGCAAAGTGTCACTGATACTATAAACCAGTAGCAAATAAAGCTGGTGGTTGGCCTAAGCAAGAATCCGATATAAATAAAGTACCATCACCCACGCATTTACACTAAATCTAGGTCAGTCCTTTCAGCAAGAGAGTAAGAAGGAATAGGCCTTTGTGAGGAATTTATATAGATAAGGGATGAAATTAAAACCTTTAGAGAATTGAATTTTGTCATATCCTTGCTCTGCTTTGACATACATACAGCATGGTATTATGCCACCGTTATTGTAAATATCCAAGCAAATGGGGCAATCATGTCATGAGAGCAGTTGCATTACTGGCTTCATATTAAATGCTGAGGCTGTCAAACTTCAGTTGTCTGGAGGAAAGTGCAACCACCTGTGTCTAAGGTCACACCATAAAAACATGATTTTACTTGCTACAAAGCATTTTATTCTCCAGGGAAACCCAGGGAATAAAGAAGGAGGATTTTAATTTTTTTCCTGAACTTTAGCATAAAAGAAACAGTATTTAAGAAAAAAACCACAGCACAGCATGTTAATCACTCCTCTTTCTTTCTGCTCTACAAATATTATAGTCAGCTGTTTGCCATCCTCTCCTTGAGACAGAGCTTTTTTTAATGGGCTGTGTAGTCCATGTACATCCAGAGAAGAGGACTGTGCATGCAGGCAATACAATTCTTGCACTTTAAAAATGAATAAAATTCAGAGTCTTAGTCTATGCCTGGAAAGCTGTTGTCCTAAGCTGTAGTCTTTTGTGTATTAAGTATTGTTGTGCTGTGCTGGACCTGGGAAGTGCACAGTGACTTCATTCCAAGGGAGCCATGGGCAGGCACTGAAGGTTGACTGGAGAGAGTCAAGGACAGCAACATCAATTATCAGACCTTCTAGGCAAAGGTGTCCCTACCCATGGTAAGGGAGGTGGAACTAGATGATCTTTAGGATCCCTTCCAACCCAAAACAATCTGTGATTCTACAATAAATCCCAAAAACAGAAAAGCTGAAAGAACTAGGGCTATCCAGTAGGGAGAAAAAAAGGCTGTGGGGTGTTGTAACTATCCTCAATTACAGAAATACAGAGCTGGATTTTTGTTCATAGCTCCAAATGGTGAAGATTAAAGACTGCGTGCTAAAAGGAAAGGGAAGAGTAAGTCAGTAAATACCTTTTGGGTCATCAGGAATGACAATGGGAGGAGCAATGTCTGGGAGTTCCTCTTCTCCTGGCTGGAGCCCCCTGGCCCGAAGGTGGCTGATATCCAGGAAATCTGGCATGTCTATAGAAACATCTGCAAAAGCAAAGACATGGTCTAAGCTTCTGCAGCCAGCAAAACCACCTTATGGTGCAACCTACCCCTGCAGAGAGGGGACTCTGGTACTCAAGGTACAGGAACAGCCAGGATTCTCCTTCTGAAAAGAGTTCTTTGTGAAATTTGGAACGCTAAAGCACAACTTAACTAGGTCAGATGACATGAAACTGTGTTTTAACTCCACAGACCTGACAGATTGGTTTACTTTGTCGTAAAAGGAAAGAAGATTAAATTAGGATCTTCACAGTACAAACTTAAAGACTTGAATCAGGTCCTCATTATAGTCTGTATGTCTTATTAATTATCTCAGATAGAAAGGTAAATATAACAAGTACATACCAAGCTTTTTGGGTATCCAGTCAAGGCCAAAAGTGAATTTCTTTATCTGCACCACTAAGTACTCAGGAAACGAAGCAAAACGGGAAGTCCTGGGAAGGACAAGAAACACAGTTCACTGAAATCAGGCAACAGAATCCCCAGCAGCACAGATCTCAGCACCTCATGCACACTGAGATGAGCTATCACTGGTTGACACACAGAACCCAACCCTACTAGCACTTAAAGTTCAAGCTCTCAACTACCAGACTGCATCACCTCTCGGAGTCTGACCATTGAGAACAACTTATTTCCTGCTCAATTCATCATTACAACTCTTGCAAGGCGTGATGTGCACATCACGTTGACGAGCCCCAACGCTAATGCACCGCCAGAGCTCACTGTGCATTTGTGTGCTTCTCTCTGCACCAAGTCCAGGCAGCAACACAAGCACTGAGCACAGTTTCTAAGGGGCAGCCAGACACACACTTACTTAACTCCCGCAGATTTTGCTTGAAGGGCACTGCTCCAGAAATCCTCTACGTTGCTTGGTTCAGAAAAGGCCTGCAGACATGCACGAAATGGGATCTTGGCACGGACCAGCTCTGGCAGAGGTCTCCTTGCAGCTTCTGCTTCTCGCCTCTTCAATTCATAGGCAATTAATTCATCTGAGAAATACACACAACACTAGCTAATGAACATTGTCATGATTATGTGTTCCTCAGCAGGCTTATTTTTGTAAGTTTTAGAAATGCAAAAGCCTACTTAGCAATAAAAGTTTTACATGCTTTTAACTAGACATCAAATCTTTTTGTCTGCATTGGGGTCAGGAGCTACACTTATAGCCACATCACTGTTTGAAGGTTTCTGTTCATGGTGAAAACACAGAACTAGAAATACCAGGCAATGAAAACTTTCCCGTGACAGCCAAATCCTGTGTGAACAGTAACACAACCTACCCATTCTATCAGAGCTCAGACTGAGTTGGAAAGTTACTGCTGTCTAACTGTGTCATCTGACTTTTTAGACAGGCCAAAATTATGTATGATCTAGAAAAAGTCTTGACACTGGCAAGCTGAGCAGTGCCATATGGTAAATTCACAAACTAATCTGTCTCCTGAGTCATTACCTGGAAATAACATGTTCTTTTATAAGCAAGAGAGTCATCACTGAAACTGATGTGATGACTTGTGAAAGTTCTCCTAAACTTCTTGTCCAGTGCAAGGAGGTGTGGTGCCTTGTGGGATTTCATAGGATCTCATCAAACAATCAAAATAGATCCTGCTGGTTTTAAAATACTTCAAATGTTCAGATTACCTAGGAAATTAGAGGCACGTCTCCATGTTCCTGTGATGTCCCCTTCACTTCTACCTCAAGCATACATTTGTTATGTTATTCTGCAAGGCTCCTCACCACTGATTGCAGGGGCAACCACTATTTATCAATGCCTCCCTCCTGCTCCAAGTCTTCAAACTTCCTCAGCCATTTTCTCCTTTATAAACAAGTGGGCTTTTCACAGGCATGAAAAAAACAATCCTTTTTATTAAATCAACATCCAACACTTCATCCTCCCTCTCTCCTCCCCTAAAGCCCAGAACATCCAAATTGTGTATTTTGGATTTATAGATGACAAACTATCTCATACTCCTATTCTCTATTACCATATTAGATCTTATAATCTGCTGCTAAAGAACATAAAACAGATTTGGGGTTTGGGTTGTTTTGTTTTTCTTTTTTTTGGATGTGTTTTTAAAAGATATTCATTAGTATGTTTGGTTCCTCTTTTATAGTGAAGAAGTTTTCACAAACTGTTTCACTGTCCAGGACGAAGGAGATTCAGTGCTGGTGGGGATCTCTGGGCACGATATGGCACATCCCCGGGTCAAACAGAGCAGTTTGTTCCTTTACCTTTGTTTGTTGCTGCCTCCATGGCCACAGGTAACTGCATGATGTAGTCCACCCTCTCCGTGTAGCGCACCTTCCTGGACTGGCAGCACTGCGTGCGTTCCTCCACCAGGAACCGGAAAACATCACTGGGGTTTTCTGAACCCACGGGGTT
Source organism: Platysteira castanea (assembly GCA_013397175.1). Classification (NCBI taxonomy): domain Eukaryota; kingdom Metazoa; phylum Chordata; class Aves; order Passeriformes; genus Platysteira; species Platysteira castanea. The sequence goes on along the minus strand of VYXC01002534.1, from coordinate 526,435 downwards.
CCTCTGAAAGGAATATTAGACCCAGTCACTTCTGTGGCAATCATTAAAATGGCTAGAAAACCCAAAGGCTGCTGGTTGTTTCGAGGCAAGCATGAAGACACCGATCTGGCAGCTCAGCTCACACCAGACTGGATGCAGATCTGTGGCACCCACAGAGAAAACCACTGAAGTCCACAATTTCTGCATCCACAGTAGCATCTTTTTAAACACAGGAATTTGCAGTCTATGTACCCAAAGAACCTGACTGAGCCAAGGTGAACAGAAGAGGGTAGGAAGGTGGCAAGTTACAGTAAAGACAGAAAGCTCAGATAAATAACATGGAGCATCCTCTCAGCAAACAGAATAGCCCCTACCGCTCTGAATATGCACTGAAACAGAACAAGCAACTTGTAGTTCATTATCCAGATGGGAATGTCACGCAAATAATATACCTCCTCTTCGTTGTTCATGTTAATGTCTGTTATCAGGCAAGAAACAGAAAAGTGTCTTCTAACCACCCTATAATCAGTACATGCATTTAGGGATGTGGAACATTATGCATACAAATGTGAGTAACTTCATCTAGAGACTGAGCACATTAATAAACACCCTCGATTCTTGGGAAAATGGGAAAACGAGGGAGGAAGGGTAGACAAGAAATGCTTTACTTCAAAACTGCATATATTTGTATATTCTTTTTCAGAAAGACAGCATTAAAATTCACAGTATGATTCCTTTACACACAGCACTGAGCTGGAGCTTGGTGGAACTAAAGCTTTGCACAGAAATATTCAACTGACAAACAGACACTTTGCTTGCAGCAGGGGAATCCTTCCTCCCATGATTCAATGACATACAGCTGGGATTTGTAAAACAGCTGGACAGGGTAATTAATTTGCTCCCAACAATTATGAATTTGGAACAATAACAGTAATAATCATAATACCCAATTCATTAATATTCCAAGACAGACTTCAATATGGTAAAGGTTTGGGTTAAGTTAAAAGGAAAAGCAAGTTATAAACATATGTTTATAAAACTTATGGCCTGTACAGTGATGTTTGACCTCTTTTATATTTGTTAGCAGCAGCACTGGTCCTGTTCATGGTCATGCAAGAGTCTGAAGTAAAGAAGAGGAAGAATTGAAGAAGCAAATGTTTCTAAAACAAAATACACTTAAATTAGTCCCATCTTCTACGTATCTAAGGCTAAAAATAGTGCAAGTAAAAAATGAGCTGCTCATGCAACAGTTTTGCCTTCATTGTCTAATATAACCAGAAAAAGAAGCAGTAATTCAGATTTTCTCACCTCTACTAGATTTATAAGATGTAGGAAAAATTCCTGTGCGTCTTGTTGTCTATTAGAGGAAAATTCTGGGTGGCCTTTACTTATAAAAGCCTTGAACATTCGGGGAGATATTCCATTGTGTTGAGGCTAAATAAAAGAGAGAAAAACCTTTTAAAAAGGGATTTTTATTCAATCGTGGACCAAATATCTCAAAGTTACAGCTCTAGATCTATCTATGGCCCATTTCTGGCACTGGAGGAATGCTAGTTTCCATCTCACTATTTTTTCTATTTTAATAGAAATGGGAAGGGTCCTGAAACATGATTTGCGGGGTTTTAGAATATGTTTTATGGCTTGGTTCCTACAGAACTCACACTACCTGTCCTTTGGCATTTGGCATTTTAAAGAGATTATTGGAGATTTTTAGAGGTTAGTAGTTTTCAGAAAGGCTGAAAGCCTACATTGTTTTATCACATTTGATATTGCTTTCAGAACCCTGTGCCAGAACGTTGAAGCACTTTGGTGTATCAGCTGGCAGCTTTCCTCAGGACAAACCCTTTCCAGAGAGCTGTGCAGAATCAAGCAGAGAACAACTCATGTGTGCAGCATGCATTCCCAGGCGGGTTGTTAAGAGCAGACATGAATTTGCAATCTGCAGGTGTTGGTCATGTTGAAAAACCATAACTTACTGCTTTTGGCCATTCAGTTACATCAGGAGACAACTGCCCTAAATTAGAAAATCTCTAGCTTCCAAGAGAGTCCTAGTTTTGACTTTCTAATCCTTTATACCACTCTAAGAACCTCCCCAGCCATTTCAGATCCTCAAGACAACACTAGCTATTATGCCTTTTAAATAACATTTTTGGAGGGGTCAGAATCTTTCACTCAAAATTGCCCTCACCATTCATGAAACCAAGTAATTTTCTAGACAATCCAAGCAAAAGCATAACCTTTAGGAGGTCTCAGAGGCTGTTAAAAACTCAGTCAATCTAATTCCTTACTATACTTGCACTATCATATGAATATAAAAATATAAAAAGCAGCATGAAATGGAGGCCACATAAAATACACACTAGAAGAGCACATATTTCTCCTTTCTGCAGTATTCTCAGACCCACTGAAATCAGAAGCAGATTCTCAGTTTTAATGCTTTTTCATTTTTTGGCAGTACACCACCAAGCACATTAGGCCAAGATGAACCTTCAAGGCCCCCATCAAGAGACAGAGTCTCAGTACTGCTTGGACCAAGGGATGTTCCAGGGATTTCTGCATCCTGGGTTGTGTATTGCTTCAGTGTCCTCAACTGCCTTTCATCAAAAGTAGGACTGGGGAGAGAAATGCATGAAGCAGCTCACATTACAATACCCCAGCCTTCTTCCAATGCCAGAAGCAAGAACGTGGCACACTTGCCCTGCTGTACAATGTACAATGCAGTGAGTTTGGAACCAAGCCTTCTTTCCACCTATACACTTTGTACTCAGCCACTCGAGCAGGAGGAAGAGAAACACGCCATGTGCGACAGTCTGCAAAAGAGACTGAATCTTGCAATCTCACCTCAAGGACAAAAAAAGGACAAAAAAAAAAAAAAAAGGCAGAAGAAATGATAAAGCTCTAAGAAGAAAATCAAGTCCTGGCTGATGACCATTTAAGCATTCAGCCTCTTTTTAATCCTAAAGTGGGTCCAAGAAAAATGTTCCCATTTCCAGGCTAAACTTCTGTGGTGAAAAATTTCAACTCCACAGCACCACGAATATTTACAGAATATCTGGCATACTTTCCCCATCAACAGTTGAAAAATAGTTTATCTAAATATAGATTGTGCTGGACCACTGCAGATCTCATATGAATGCTTTCACAGGCAACAACTCCTCAAAACTTTGGATGAATTCCAAAGGCTCAGAAAGATTGAGAGCTTCTTTCCATGTAGAAGGGGGAAAAAAAGTAAAGGAATAAAAGTAAAATGAATAAGTGATATTATAAACACAAAGCAGAAGCTCTTAAAAACATTTAAGACCTAAAATGCTATGCAAACAACAAAAAAGCACCCTCAACCTGAAAAACACAGAGATTTGTATTCCAAGAGTGAAGGAATAGATGAAATATCTATACCTAATTTTTTTAATAAACAAATCATCAATACAACAAGCAACAAAAGCTGTAAAGACTGTTTCAAATCCTAATATATGCTATGAATTGCTTGATAAGGAAGTAATTTCATGCATGTAACTTCAGCTTCATTAAACTGAACTAATGAACACAAGTACTGTTAAATGCCAGCAGATGCCCACCACAACCTGACAGAGTTTTATACCATCTGCCATTAAAAAGTTCTCAGTATCTCATCTCATAGTGGCTGCTGAGCTAAACATGTAGGTGTAGCTTTATTCCAAGGGCTCAGATCCCTGAACTTCCTGCACAATATTTTCCAGTCACATCCTGCATGTGTTTAGGAAAGCAGGTCCATCAGTACACATAATTCAATACATTTAATTCAATGTATGGAGTTTGCTGAAATATGTCCCACTATTCCTTTGTCCCAGTGGAGAGATGATTAGTCTTGAACTTTATTTGATGGGAACAAGCAGGATTCATTTGCTTTTCCAAAACAGTGAATAGCCACTGTACAAAGCAATTACTCAGGAGACAGAGGACTTCCAGATCATGCAAACTACTCTGTCCCAGATGCTCTACCTGTCCAAAATCTCATTGGCATTCTGAATTCAGGAGAAATTCCTATGTCAATACTTGATAGATGAAGGTAGAGGAAAATAACGATTTCCATGGCAACCACCACGCGGCAGAAGCATGCGTAACTTCAGTGGCTCTGCATGGCTCCTCCACCTCCAGGAAAGCCTCCAGGATCACCTAATCTTGCACTACCCAGACAGCCTCTCCTGAAATCAAGTGGAATATTGTCAGACACCTCCTGGAAACAATTCTTTAGCTCTTTATACTTCTTTCTGAAATTTAAAGAGGATTTAGAAGCTTGCTTCTAGGACTCTCTGGATAACATTTTTGTTGTTGTTCCTCAGAGAAGATAAACATTGGTTGCAAGTTCTGTGAACATTTGCACTCATCCCTGGAGCAGCAGAACACATTATCAGCAGAACCAATGCTTGCTTTGATGCGCTGCACAAATAGCTCCTGACTAATTTATCCCTGACTTAGTATCCTGCACATTCCACCTTGCTAAGCATCCCGTCCATGCTGCGTCCACACGTGTTCCTCAATGCCCAGCACCTGTTCCCTTTTCTCAGGATATCACTTTTACCTAGTTACCAGGCTGTACAAACTCAGGCAAATACCTTGTGTTCTTCTTTCATCACCTGCTCAATAAGATCAGATTTCACGGGTGGCTTGGAGTATTGGCCTGAAAGGAGGCCATGTCCCAATTTAGCCCTGTAAGGAAGAAAGCGGTGGGGAGGAAACCAACGTGAGAAAAACAGAAAAGAAGACTTATTTCAAGCAAAAAAAAATGAAGATTACTGCTTTTGACTCCTTGATGAAGCATCATTACAACTGCAACTAAGTGGTCAAATCTTCTCATTCTCCGTGTGCTCACTTTTGAGCTCATGAAAAGCTGTTCTTCTGCTCTGCCATTAAATCATTTAGATTGTATTTAACCTCATCAACTAAATAACTGAGAAATGTCACTTACATCTGAGTGTTGAAATCTTGTGTTGGATCAAGAGGGGAGTAGTCAAATATTCGTGGAAGGTTTCCCACATACCTGGGCAGCAAGAACAAAGCAGAAACATTCAAATATTACAGCTTAATGATTCAATTTATGCCCAGTGAGTGCTTCTGTCATGCAAAAATAATAGTAAAGAATTTAGGAAATGGGCATTGAGGTTTTACTTGAAAGCTTCTAGCTATCAAGAATATGGCTGTGTTGTTCATCTGGAATTTACATTCTATTCCTTAATCTTGCAAAAGCTGCAGGATGGTGTTGGCCAAAACCTCAGAGCTGAGTTGAGAACCAGTGTATGTTCTACTCCCAACCACCATAACCAAGTCAATTCAGGTTTGTATCAGGACCGAAATATGCAAAAAGAATGTTTCAATTGAGTTTCACAAGAGAAACAATTCTGACAACAAACACTGAGGGAAATGTTCTAACCAGCCTGCTGGAAAGTGAAGCATTCAGCAGCACCCTCTGAGCATTGCTGCCCTCGAGCACAGGAATAACCAGGCTGGGTAGGCATGGTCTTGGTGCTGGTCCCTCTCTCCTCTAAGATCTCCACTATTTTGACGACATTAAGTCCTCCAGGTAACTCCCAGGACCATGCCACGGAAAATGATCTTCCTTAATAAAGTCCATTTTGATGTTTTTCCACAGTGGAGGTAGAAGAGCTGGCACCTAATGAATCTACAGACTGTGCTCCATATGGCTAACAAAGAAAATAAACAAAAATTTTCTCCCTCTTCTTCTCTAGAAGGTAATTTCTAACATGAAAACCTGGGAGGCTTTCCAAAATCTAAAAGCTTCACTTCCAGCACGTGCACTGCTGCCACTTCGGAAGGAAAGGGGACTCTAAATTTTATTTCAAAACATGGGCTGTCCTTTATAAAAAGGCTTCTCAGAGTGATGTGTTCAGTTTTGATCATTCAAGAGTATTTCATATTTTTCTGTTGTGCTTTTGTCTTTTTTACTCTCTTAATTATTGAGTGGAACAATACATTTACATTAATCTTTTCATTATTTTTTTTTTAATTTTAATTAAAAAATGGCTCTGATAATTTCCCCCCTTAACCGGACCCGCGTGCAATGGGTGCACTGTTTTTCACTAGCATGGATCAATATTAACATGTTTGTGCCAGTTTTTGTCACAAATGACACTGGAGCAGCAGAATGACTCCTGCAGTGGTACTGGCACGTGCCAGTACAAACCCCTTAATGTGATACAGATGATACCCAGATAAATAGAGATATGTGCATCTGTATATAAGAAGTAGAGACTGAGACACAGAATTTACAAAGTGGCATATGATGTCCCACCACTGAAGTTGAGACAGTAAGTTTTTATTTTGAAGGCAGATTGGGTTTTGAGTTCCAACCTTTTCCAGAACAGACCAATACAGTCACTAAATCCTCCAAGCAGCCACTGAACTGACTGAAAGAGATCTGTTTGCAGGTGAGACAAAAATTAAAATACCATTTTTCTTAGAAAAACAACAAACCAATGAATTTAGCAGCTAATGACAAGAACCAGTTTGGAGCTACTTACGCTCGCTGGAACTCTGGGATGCTGAAAATGGCTTGCATGACAGCATTGAGGTAGCAGCTATTTCCCAGGTTCTTCATGCCAGTGTATCCTGGGCCATACATGGGCTTGAGTTTCACCCCAGCTTCCTGAATCACTTCCCATTCCGAGACCCTTGGCTTTATGTCGTTGTCTCTTAGCCCATTCTCTGTCTGAAAGCAACAAGATTTCATCTTAGTCTCTTCAACTTCTGCCGTAATTATGCTGCTATCATCACCACCAACTTTGTGAGCTATACTCCAAAAAATGAAGAGCCAAATCAATAGGCAAGGCAAGATAAATCCTGCATGTAGGGGAAGATGAGGGTCAGAAAGCCAGCAGCTTGTTCCTTCAATACAGCCTTAGCTCTTTAGCACAGGCCCCTGGTTTTTGAGTGCTCCCAGTCGTGACCTCAACCCCAGCTGGGAGCTTCACTTCTCCCAGGCCTGTGACCCCAAGCCTCAGCATCAAACACTGCATTTTTTCAGGTTTCCTATTCCATTTGTAATGGCCATGAATAGCTGCTGCTGTAGAAGCTGTTCATAACAAACAAACCACAGGGAAAGCTGCAGATCCAAGAACTCTTCCCTTCTTTCAAATGGCAAAAGCCATAATTTGTGACCCTCAAGTTTCTCCCCTCCACACTCAGCCTTCAGCCTGTAGGTGCAGGTCACCACAGTGTCATTTACTGCTGGCACTCCTCTGTCACTTCTCAAAGGATTGTGCAGACCAGAGACCAGAGGTGAAACCTGTGCAACAGCTAAGACTGGGTCTTCAAGGCTGCTGAGTAAAACAGACTTTCCACAAAGATTTGGATAAAAGAAACTTTTTACTCATGATACTGGCAAGGAGAGTAGTATACCAAAAATATTATTAGTACCATGAAGACTTTTGAAAACACAGTTTAACTCTTCTCTATCATTTCAATTATTATCAGTTTTTTCACCACTTGGACAATGAAATACACTTAACCAGTAGCAGGTTTGTTCCTTTTTAACAGTTTTCATGTTCTCAGGCAGTGACACTAGGTTATATGCTTGAGTGAAAAAACCCCAAAAAACAACAAATCAAAGCAAACCAAACAAAAAACCCAACACAACCAAAAAATATCTACTTGCCTTTATAAGCATATCCTATTCTGATTTCTTACATCATCTAAACAGAACGGGAATCAACATCCACTAAGACACCAGTTATTAAAAGTAATTCTTTACTAACACAGACACACACAGAGAATCCTTTTTCCCCTAGTCCTTTTCTAGCATATCACGCCTTAGACCATGCTGTTTTCTAGATCTGAATGTATTTTTCTCATTTTCTAATGTATTTATCAACAAAACCTAAACTGAAATTTACCTAAAGAACTTTCAGCCACTTTTTAACTTATCCATTGTTTAGCTTCTTTTTGCTTATGACTTGTATCTGTGTACACATGCAATAGACTTCCCTTCACTCACTGTAATTAAATATTCTAGACATTCTTCTCAAATTGAATGAGACAAATGGTATATGACACAGGAAAAGTGAAAAATGTAAACTAAAGACCACAAGGTACCTCTTTCAGAAGTCAGCTTCTGGATTTGAGAGCAATGATTTACTCAGAACTCAGACAACAAAACCCAAATTAGCTTGCTGAACTTTACAAAATTGAATACTGTCATAACAGTCTGAAGGAATCACAAGTAAGCTGCAGGTGTCATTCTTCTCCTGTTTCTTTCCCACCCCCAAGTGAAAAAACAAGTGAGCAACAAGCTAAATAAAAGATGGATTTCCTACCACTTGCATCTGCAGCATATCAATTCCAAAGTGTGCCAAATGTTTTGCTATATGTGGATCTAAAACCGGCTCCTCTTCATCAAAGGAATAGACATCTACAAAAGCAGAGAGAAACCAATGAGCCCCAGTATCAAATGTCATCCCTTCTCTTTGTTTACCAACACTGCACTCTTGGTGCAGGGCTGCCTATACAAAATGCCTTGTTCATATTCTCCAAGTTTGGTTCTGGCCAGCAGAGAAGTGCACAGACACCCACATAGTTCAGTCAATATCTTAACAAAATCACCTCAAGCACTCTCCTCCAAAGAAATTATATGCCTCCACAGTATTAAAACCTAAAAATATTTATAGGCATCATAGTATTTCCCCTCCCCAAAATAAGATATTTGTAGTGAAAACAAGGAACAGAGCATGCACGTTCTCAGATATGTGGCCAGTCCACATTTTGAACATGACAACAAGAGATTATGAATTTTTGTAGAGCTACTAGATACAGACATGTTAAAGCTGTGAGAATATCAGACCAACTCACCGCTGCCAATATTATTTTAATTCTTAGTACAGTTTAGGAAATCCACATATGCCCTTTTCATACAGACATGCAGAGAGAACCGAGAAATTCTTTATTAGAATAAAGAGAGTTTTTTTGGATTACAAACCATTGGATTGGACTTCCAAGATTAATCTAACCTTGTGGTTAGGGAGAAAGCCTGATTTTCTGACTGAGGTGTCTTGCTTTATTGTACAGGAGATCTAGATTTCAGTGTTCTATGATAGGCCCTTATGGCCTTAAGTAAAAGCCCATAAACATTCTGGCAGGGCAAAGTACAGACCATGAAGGGAAGTAATATGTCTAACGATGGTATTTTCAATATGAAACCAAGTTTAATAAAATCCAACAGAAGGACAAAAGAGTTGAGAGTAAAAAGGTTCTTTTTTAGAGTTTACCTAGCAAATCCTGTAATGACACTGATTTTGGAGCAGGTTTCACCTACTTGAATAAATAACAATAAAGCTGCAGGCATCATAAAGGGATAGAAGCGCTAAGATATGCCCTTTTAAGACTTGAACAGGCCTTCCATCTTTTCTCTGATCAGGTCTCTACCTCTGTAGTAAATGACTGCTTTGGTGTCTCCTCATACCAAAATCCAGAGCCCCTGTGTCAGTCCCCCTGCACTTCCCTCAGGCAAGTTTCCCTCATGCCCAGCAGTTTCTCACCAAGTGACCTTGGTCCATAAGACCAGATCTAGGTCTGGTCAAAGACCAGCTATGTCTGGAGAGACAAAGCTTAGCTAGGAGAAAGGAACAGAAACAAACTCAGGAGGAGATAGCAGGAACACTGATAAAGGCTGTTCACTGCACAAGTATCACTTCTGAGAGGTCCTTAGCCTGGCCTCTCCTGGCAGCTGCAGACCCTGGCTCTGACTCAGCCCATCCCCTGTAACAAAAGGTGTTCTCCTTGAAGTCTGCTAGCACCTAACCCACACTGAAACAACACACTGAAGGTTAGCCAAGAACTCAAAGACTAACTTTTAACATTGACCAGCCCTAAAAAACCTCTCAGAGTAGGGAGCTGTGCTTTGAGCTGCGCTGCCAGCTGCTGATCAGCCATCAGATGCCCCATTAACACTGGTGCCCATGACCCTTCTGGCATGTGCGTGGCTAGAGCTGCCCATCTGCTGGAATTCCTCTGTGTGGTAGCAAATGCACCCAGAAGACATGCCTGTTCATACACACACACGGCATCACAACATTCCCATAGTATTCTGGTGAGGTCACAGCACAGCCAGAAGATCCCAAGAAGTTCAAACACCTGACGGAGTGAGATTACACAGCAACTGAGCTTGGTGGCAGCTTTGACAATGTTTTCCCTCTGCTCTGACAACTGCAGAGAGCAAATCGTCTGGGACTACTGGCCCAAAGCAGCAGAAGTGGAACACAAGACCAGTGTTCTGCTCAAGCCCAGCTTGCGCCATACTTCAGTACTTTCTACTGTGTAGCTTGCGTTCATGGGAGAAATAATTCACTTGTTTCAAAAAATCAAAGACAGAAGATAAGAGCTGCCAAACGCAGGTCTGCAGTGCTCTCATACAGACTCTGGTAGATGAGGAATGCAGACAAGTCAGCAAATGTGACCCACAAGGAGCTGGTGCCATTAGAGTGAGAAAGGGGCAAGGTGGAAGGGTGGGGAAAGATCCATCAAGATAAATCTAAGAGAGACAACACAGAATATTATTAAACAGAGAACAAAATCATAAAATATGCTGAGTTGGAAGGGACCCATCAGTATCATTCAGTCCAACTCCTGGCCCTGTGCAGGACACAAAAAATCCCACCATGGGCCTGAGAGCGTTGTCCAAACACATCTTGAACTCAGGCTTGGTGCTGTGACCACTTCCCTGGGGAGATTTTTCCAGTGCCCAACCATCCTCTGGGTGAAAAACTTTTCCCTGATAATAATCATTATGATTCATATTATTTTAAGAAAAGAAAAATGTCAATGCTACTTGACTTCATTTTCTTCCACAGCTCAAGATTTACACCTGTTCTGGCCGTGTAGACATCTCTCCTTCCTACTTAGAGGATAACAGGCAATGGTAACACTGTCCCTGAAGAAACAAGTGGCTCAGGATCCCCCCAAAAGTATCTGACAATTGCTAAGATTAGCATCCACAAAGCAACTCCTTCAAGCACCGGTCACATGGGGTTTCCCACTGCCAATGCCCCATCCCATGTCTCAATCTATTCCCAAACAAGCAACCTCACAGTGACCTGAAATAAATGTCGAGAGAGGCAGCAGGCAGTGCAGTCTGCCCAGTGCTCAGCCTACTGAGGTAAGCAACGTTTCTGACTCTCCGGGGAGTCCTGTCCAAGGCACAAGAGTGGAAGAGAAGTTTGGTTCAGTTTCTGCCCCGATCCCAGATGTGTCTGCTGGGGCTAACGCCTCAGAAACCTTTCATACTGTACACAGCACAGATTTCTCAGGGCAAGACAAAGAGCTCTCCTCTGTGTACATGGAGGGTGAGCATCAGTGGAATACTGGCATCACCTCCTTCTCCTCCCTCCTGGTGTGAAAAAGGAATAAATTATGTCAGGACAGGGACTAGCGCTTATTACTCCTCTACCATCACCTCTTCACCTCTAACCCAGGGAAGCAGAAAACAGACAGATTTTGTGTCACCATCAGCCACAGAGCCTCTTTCCTGAAGCCCATCTATCACTCAGCTCTATTGAGGGGAGATCAGAGACAGAATAACTGCTGAAAAGGAAGAAGGAAGGTTGGGGGAGGGAAGACTTTTCTATAGAGAAACCAAGTAAACATCATCCAGAAGAACAAAGGTCCGTGGAGAACAGCTGGTGCCTCCCATTCAGAGGGAAGGATGACAGCCTGTCCTTTGTTATCCCAAAGGCCACATAAGAGAGGAAGCAGCTGATCAGTGGGAGGCAGAAGGACAGAAGCCATACGGAAACAAGCTTTGCTGATAAAGATGGGACAGAAAAGAAAAAATTCTGAAAAAAAACCCACTACAGAATATCCTGTTTGTTTTGTGGATGCAGCCGAAACCTACAGCTGGGCAAATCCTAAACACCTTCAATAACTGAGATTTGGACAGAAATCATCCAAGACCAGGCTCGTGCAAGGAAATAACATTCCATCTGGGAGAGAAAAAAACGGTTTTTGCTTGGTGTTTCTGCAGCACAGCTGTTTGAATCTGACTACAGTCCCCTTTCCTCAGCACTGAATAGGACTTAGAAAAGCTCTCAACTGATGCTTGTTAAAAAAAGGGGGTGCTCTAAACAGCAATTTTTCATCTCTGTAGTCATAAGCACTAAAGCCAAAACATAATCATGCTATGTGTTCTTCCATTTTTACATTTTCATGCAGCTGCAACAAAAGATCTCTTTGCTTATGACTTTTTCAGCTCCTCATGTTTTTATTCCATCTAATCCTCACACACCACAATCCCCTCTACAGCAACACTGTAGAACATCACACTTGGAGAATATGCAAACAAGGACACAGCTACAGCTTTTTCCCCCTCTCAAGATCATCACACATTTTACAAATGAGCATCACAGCAGTCCCATGAAGATGAGTGTTCATTAGACTGTTTCAGCAACATTTTGTTCAACAAGGAAAAAGAGCAGTTTCCACTATGATTAAAAAACCCATACATGCTGTTACAAACAGACTTTTAAATTTAAAAAGCTCATTACCCTGTTGTTGTTTCTTTGTTACAGAAAGTTGAACCATTTGCCCTAGGAAATGTGGCAGAACTAAAAAATATTGTTTCTCCAGATTCTGTTGTTTCAAACTAATACCATTCTTCTGTTACAAGCCTAGTATTATACAAACACTCCAAAAATATTTATACAAAATATAAAATGAGCAGATAAAGCAGGCATGGGCTTTCTCAGAATGTAGGGTGTGTCATTCCCCCAACCCTGATCAACGTTCACAGGGTTTCCTTTCCATATCACACTCCCAAACACTTGCACTAGAAGAACAAACCCAGTTGGTAACAGGTACACACTGTCAGTCTCACGCACAGAAGCTGCCTCATCTCAGAACGTGCCCCGTGGCTGACCTGCTCCGTCAGGAGTGATGGTTCCCAGCTTCACTGCCAGGGGATACCCTGTCTCCTTGTAGTGCTCCATGGCGTGCCCGTTGCCCCCGCTGCCATCGAAGAACCACTTCCCACACAGCACAGAACCATCTGTCAGGTTCAGCCACAGGTTCTCCCGCAGGTCACACTTGGAGCATTTCCAACCACTGCGAGACAAAACAGGGAGAAGCAGCAGGGATACGTAAGGCAGGAGCTAGTCCAGAATTCCCCATTATGGCAGGTCAAACCAACCCACACACCCAGCCCAGAGCCACGCCAGGGAACTGTGGGCTGAGTTTCTGCCTTTAACTCAGTTACCCTGGACTGAATTAGAGACCCTACAAGGAACAAACCTTACTGCCCTCACCTGGGCGGAATTCTAACACCATTGTCTAACTGTAAAAGTGATTTGGCATGTTTAGATGCCTGCAGCTCTTCTTCCCAGGAGTCGGGTTCCTGCTTCCTGTAGGGTGATTTTGCACTGAGGAGTGCATCACAGGCTATCGTCACCTGGAAGACAAGTGGATGTCAGTCAAAGCCTTACACGACTCAGTGACTGGACAGAACTTGGCATTCAGCCTATTGCTAACCACATACAGAACTGCTGATCACTAGGACTATTTATATACTCAAATATGCATCTAATCTTTTAGACTGTCGTCATTATTTTAGCAGAAGAGCAAGCACATGTACTATGTGAGCTTTCCTTGGACAAGCTGGCACCAAAATAAGGGAAGGAATACAGGAGATAGAAGGAAATACAAGAAACAAAGACAAAGATGATGTTTAAAAATGACTGACACTCTATTATATCTGGTTAAGAAAGATCTTTATGTCCAAACAAGCACTGCACGTAAGAAAACAAGGCATCATCTTGATAAAACCAGAAACAGGAGACAATTCCTATGACCACTTCCACACACTCACTGACCAGTGCTGGTAGCTCTTCTATATTGGGTAATGAGATTTCATAGTGATCAGGAAATATAATAAGTTTTGCTTCATCCTCATATTCAAAGTCGTCACTGTTGAGATCACTGCTTGTCTCTAGATCTGGAAAACAAGATGGGGAATGTTAGGAGACTGCCCCACCATCAAGCTTCCAAAATTGTGACACTATAAACAGTGCTTGCCTGGCATCAGCCACTGGTTTTTCCCTGGCTAGAAATATTTGTGAAATCCTGATCTAAACTGAAATCTCACCATCCTGCAAGAGAATGTTCTGAGGACCAAGATTTCCACTTAATGTCATCCCTAATCACAGATACAGTTGGTTTGGTCTCTCTCTAAGCAGTGACATTGCATCCTGCAGCTAACAAAATTCTGCTGCTTTTGGACAAAATCAGGATGCAGTACTGCTGTGCCTTTTACCCAGGATCTTGAAATGCTATAAAGCACAGAGACCAGGTCGCACTGCACATGCCCAAATTGCAGAGCACAAGTAAAAAGAGCACCCCATATTTTCCAGATCACAGACCTGGCTGAAACGTGCTGTGGCTCCCATCCATCTTGAACTTGTGGTCTTTCCTCCCATAAAGATGTCCACGGCTGGAAGTATTCCAGTGTCTCACCCATAGTCTCAAATCGCTACAGCAAGTACAGTAACACCAACAATATCCCTCTCTTGCTAACTCCACTCCTTAACCAGTGTAACTATCTGTTTAAAAAGCACTCATTAACTACTAAAGCTTTCCTTTGAAGACCAAGCCTTCCACAGTGTTTGTGTACATTCTTCTTCCAGCGTAAGAATGACTTATTTTCTTAAATATGAGCCTTGACCAAGCAACTTCAGCTAAAATGCTTGCCCAGAAATATGTGGACCCAGAGGGAAGCAGGAGGGTATACTGGGAAGTAAATGGCTAGTGTTTGTATCTCTAGCTCCACGAAAAAATATAATTATTAATATAATTATCACATAGTGACAAGACTGAGTTAAAATCTTGCTCTGTTCTTCCTAGGACAAATGAAAAAATTAAGACCAAACATGCACATGTCAGAAATTTCACAAGATTCAATGGCAAGAATTGCCCAGGCAATGATGGGATTTTCTGGATCCTTCTCTCATCTAGAGATGTGAAATCCACTGTATTCTGATGTACCAGTCACTGACAGAATAAGGTTCAACCAAAAAAAGAGATATGTTAGAAGTAGCCAAAGTTGGCTCTTAACTTCCCCCCTAGTACATGCAGATGCTTAATGAGTCACTCGATCCTAAACGAGCACTGGCAGCAACCACTGCACCCTGGGAATGCCCGAAATCTCAAATGTATTTTTGGGACAGAGGTGAGGATGACAGAAGCCACATTCAGAAAACTGAGCTCTCTATTTACCCAGCAGGCAGTAACAGACTGAGAAACCCAAATGATAAAACAAGTATCAAAAAATATATTTTAACTTGACCTGGAAAGAACACCTCTTGAGAGCAACATCAACTCTTGGCTCGCCTGCTGCACCAGCCAGCCCTGAGGTGACAACACCCACTGTCAGTGACTTCCAGCAGCATGACCTCTCTCTCAGCGGCAATCAACAAAAGACCCTTCTCATCAGCTCAACATAGACACAAAAGCAAGAACATTTTCTTGTACTGAAAGCATGACATTTTTAGAGAATGTATTAATCCGTTACTAATTCCTCAAATCACACCATTTTCATAATGATCCCTCACTTTACTCCAGGCTTCTTTTCCAGCTTGTATTACAGTCCTGTGTTTGATAAAAGGCTGAATCTCCACAGATGCAGTTTATAAAAGCTTTTCTGCTCTGTGGAACAAGGAAACTGAGTATCTCCAAGCTGATGGTGCACACGGCAACGCATCACAGGGAATTTTCACTTAAGGCCAGAAATTTGACGGTGCCCAGCATAACAAAGCCAAAAGTACTGACCACCTCCTAAACAGGAGAGAGGTTCCTCAGAGAGGATAAAAACTCAGTGTATGTTCAGCCAGGTCTGGAGGCAGGGAATGCTCCGGCAGGGCTGTGGTCACGCAGTGCCTCAGCCACCAGAGGGAACCTGGCACCAGCTCACAGCGGCCACCGGCACCCGGGGACATGTGAGACCCGCTGATCCTCACTGCCTTGTGCTACTGAAATTGGGCTCACAGCACTTGCAACCCCCTTGTAGAAATAGCATTGATACATCGATACATTGCCTGTGTTCAAAATTCAGGCACACACTGCAGCTGATCTCCCAGGCCAGACAGCAGCCAAATAGTACCGCTGCTGGCCTGACCTGCACCTGAACCGGTGATCCAGGGATGAAAGACGGAGTATCCTATTAGCAATCATCTGCTGTCATCTAAGGACTTCACATGCTTAGGAGCACCAGCCTCCTGTGTGCATGGGCAGGGAAGGGAATTTCCTTTTCGCCTCCTCAGGCTTCGTGCCACTTGTGTCAGCAGAAAAGCAGACAACAGTGTCCCATCAGCATGGGACTCCTGCCTGACCTGCCAATATGGCACCATCCCACTTGTTATTTTAAAGAAGGATACACAAAGCTTCTGGGAAACACCATGAGGATTTAAAATTCCCCTTCTGAAGGTGACCATGTTAAGCTGGTATACTTCCACCTAACACCTACTCCCTCTGACTAGGAATTAAAAAGCACTGCCTTATCACTCTGAAGACAGTTTCTCAGGGTCCAGACCCAGTACATAAGACTGGAATGGACCTCTAAGGTCACTGACTGAAATCCCTTCATACAGCAGATGACCATATAAACTAATCCCTTTGGTGACTGTCAGAGAGACTCCTTAATGATGTCAGTTGAAAACATCCAAATCACCACTCATATTTTTAAATTTTGGGTTGTGTGTGCTGGGAGACATAGCTGTTAAGCTTAGTAAGAAAGTGTACCTGCATTATATCTTCTGTGCCTGTGCATGGGCCAGCATGGCTGAGAAAGCATGGGGGTAGAAATAATAAAAATAGATGACTGTGACTTTGGAAGGCAATGGAGCCCACACTAAATGAGGGCAGAAATTGACCCTGAAGCCACTGGGCATCATGTGCAGTCTGCAGGTAGCTTCAAACAAGTGCAGAATTTTAGAGAGGAATATGTAACTACAGGAAAGATGAGCAGGGTGAACTCTACATGCAAAAGGAGTATACTTGATTAAAAATTACTCTAACACTAAAAGCACTGAAAGGATGAACTTTCAAGTACTATACTTCATCCAAAGCTCTTTCTTGACCAAGGATGTTCTTCCAAGATGCTCTGTGAGTACAAGGCAAAATCAAAGGCTTTACTCAGTTCTGAGGCTGAGCCACACAACAACCAGCCCAGTCTGTAATCTTTTCAAGGAGTGACAGCTTGATGGTCAACGTCCACACAACATTGCTTCCCTTCTAGTGGAGTAACACCTTTCTGGTACCTCCTGAGAGCCCCAGGTAAGCCCTTTGGCCACCAAAACAAAGCATTCAGAGGTTGTAAGTGTTGTGTTGGGAGGCCAGGATGACAGGCAGAGCAAAGCAGCAGACACCTTAAAGCACAGGCTCAACTGACACTGTTATTTTGGGTGAGTGGTCAGTAGAGTAAATTTACTGCACCTCACAAGGCATCACTGAGTGACGGTGAGAAATGCACTGCTGCTGAACTGACTGAAAACAGCAGCTGGGTGAGACAGTACTGTAATGTAAACCAACCCAGCAGAGGGGAAGAGAAGGAGTGGATGTGTCCAGTTCAGATTTAGACAAGTTCCCAACTGACTGCACTAATAATAGGGGCATAAGGAGACTCCAGACAGGACCCCCAAAGAGGATTTCCTGCACATATGGATGTGTCTGTGTGCGTGTGAAAGGGAACACAAACATGAAAATTGAATGAGGATGTTGACTAGCGAGTCTACAACTAGTTTTGAAACCTTAGAAAGACATCTTAGGAATCTGGGCTTGATCCTGCTCTCACTGAAAGCAGTTGACAGATTTTTATTGACTTGGGAGTGGAGGCCTGAATCCTTAAATCAAATTATTTCTTCCTGAAGCCTCTAAATAATAGTGAATTGCAGCAGCTGCACTTTTCAAACTATAAGCAATTCAGTTCATTTGTTTTCAGGCACATTCAAAATATTAACTTCATCAGATGAGTTATAAAAAAGAAAAATTTTTTTAAAAAAATTACTTTCCAGTCAAAGTTTTCCTTTCCAGAAAAATGAAAAGTAAAACTTTCTACAAGGATCATTCAGATGATTCACTACTTGTAAAATAACATTCAAACCGCTTTGCTACATCTCCAAACCACTTTTATGTTGTTGCTATCGCTAGGTAAGACCTCACCCCTTGCATTTCTGTCACAGTCCCGTGTTAAACAAGCAAAACTAAACCACCAAAATTCACATTTGGAACTGTTTTGACAGCAGCATTAGCCTGTGTTAATCTAGTCTAGTTTTCACAATTCCACCTAAACCAGCAAACTATAAGACTCCATTACTGCAAGGTATCTGCTCACCACCCTATATCCAATTCAAGCATAAATGGCAAAACTAAAAAGTAACAGCTAATCAGTTCCACTGCTGCTGCTGGGGAATATGCACAATTTTACCGGGCTGAATTGTAAAAATATTGTTGGGAAATGCTTAAATTTTCCTCCATCACAACTTTTCATTCACAGATATAGATACTCTATACGTGCTTACTCACATAAAAATAAACTTAACCACTCAAGGTAAAAGTCCTCTTTAGAAGCTCTCCAAACAAAAAGATCCTTACTGCAAACAGGGCTCTGCTCCTGCCTACGAGACCTGGGAGAACAGAGTGAAGCTGTGGTCAACTCCTGTGCAGCCACTCTTAGGAATGGTCTTTACACTTGGAAACCCTAGCCGTGAGTGCATCCACTGCCATCAGCAGGGAGGTGCCATCCAGGAAAAGCTCAGCAAGCTTACAAGTTCTCCCAGACTCTCCAAGTGAAAGTTTTCCTTTCCAAGGTCTTCTGAGACCCGCTGTGTGTCACGGATACTGCTCCTCACTGGCACTCTCCTCACCAGCAATCACAGATCTGCTGAGAGAGCTGCTCATTTGAGGACTTCAAAACACTTTTAATTGAAGGTCTGAGTTAGCCCTGACTTTGCTCAGAACAGAGCTTCCACAGCTTGCTGCACTGGCAGATGATGCTCTGGGAACCCATCTGGGACAGGATATCTGTTTAGGGATGTTTCACGACAGCCACTCTGCCAGTTTTGTATAGCCAAGAGTCCAGGCCTCAGCACGGATCAACAGATGCTCAGGAAGAGGGCACCAGAACCAGGCAAAAATGTGGTGATTCCTCCCTCAGTGCAGAGCTCAAGTATCTACCTGAGGTGTTTTGTTTGCTGGGGGTGAGGAGGGGTGGTGTTTTCTAGTTGGTTTTGGAGAAAGAAACGGGGAGATACTGTGTGCAGATGTAGTTTGTCTATTCAAAAGAGAGGTTTGCTTCTTATTTATCAAGCAAAATGATACAGAACAAGATATAAAGTGTTGCTTTACTGGTGTTCCACTTGAATCTCTCACTGCTGCTGACAACTGAGCTGACATTTGAGAGAACCATTCACCCCATCTCTCTCTCAGAACCAACTCTCTGAGCAGCAACAGGTAACTTGGGCCACATCCCTGTGCACACACAGTCGAAGCACCTCTCTTGTCTTCTCTGCATCTTTCAACTACTTCATCTATTTTAGTTACTCAGTAACACCTTGAAAATCACTTTTAGATTTAATCTCTTAGATAATTTTAAATCAATCAGCAAACTCCATTTCCTCAGTTTTCAATCTCTTTGCAGACCACTTACATTGCATTAATTCTTCATAATTAGAATACTATGAAGGGACACTGCTGATAATTCCTGGGAACAAGTTCAGGAGACTCTGCTGGCAACTCTGTGGTAAAAACTGGACCTCCAGTCCCTTCAGTACAAGAATCTTCCTCTTAATTCTGTCACCCTTTTTGACCAGGAGCTCATAAGGAATCTCACAGCACATCCCATGAACTGAGTTTTTCTTATTCATACATAAGGCACTGAATAATACAAACAGTCTGCTGTTTAATAATATCATCCCAAATCCTCTGAAACATTGCACAGCCTGAGCTGAAGTTGTCATGTCCACACTGCCCAGCAACACCTAAACCAGCCGGATTAAAGGCAGTTCATACATTTCAATAAACAATGCTGTTATGCTTTCTGATTACACAGAACACTCACAGCCAACACCCTCCGGCCTTCTCCAAAGAAAACCAAACCAAAACATGCCCACAACCTAATGCACGTGTGCACATGCCACACACTTTGCTGTGAATCTTTCCATGTTTAGGGAAAGAGAAATACTGCAGTCGACTGGCCGAAGCAGCCTGTGTTTCTAGTGCATTTACTAGAGAGCAGCAGTGCTAGAAAGTATCAGTGAGCATCCAAAAGATGTTTTCCTAATACTAAGGAGATTGAAAAGGGTTTAGTATCTTTAATAGTTTTACATCAAAGAGGATTATAACAAGCAATGTAACAAATGCCCAAACTGGATTGACTTCGTACACAAAGCTCAGATCTCTGGGCCTTCAGGGAATTATGGATAGACACGTAGAAACACAGGGATGCTGGAGTTTCCCACTGATCCTTGTCTGGTTTTGTCTGCCAGGGCAAGCCCTACCTGGCAGGTCACATACCTGGGCTGCATCAGCCAGGATAAATTAACCATGAGCCAGCACTGTGTTCTTGTGTCCCCTGAGAAGGGCAGTGGTATCCTGGGGGCATTAAGAACAGTGTGGTCAGCAGATCAAGGGAGATCATCCTCCTCCTCTACTCTGCCCTGGTGGGGCTGCACCTGGAGTATTGCATCCAGTTCTGGGCTCCCCAGTCCAAGAAAGACAAGGAACTGCTGGAGAGGGCCCACTGGAGGGCTACAAAGATCATTAGGGGACTGAAACATCCCTCTTATGGGGACAAGCTGTGCCTGTTCAGCCTGGAAAAGAGACTGAGAGGGGAACTTATCAGTGCACACAAATATGTTAAGGGCAGGTGTCAAGAGGATGGGGTCACATTCTCCCCAGCAGTGCCCAGTGACAGGACAAGGCACAGCAAGGACAAACTGAAACACAGGAAGTTACATCTGAGTATGAGGAAAAGCTTCCTTACTTTGAGGCTGACAAAGCACTGGAACAGGCTGCCAGGAGAGCTCGTGGAGCGTTCTTCTCTGGAGATATTAAAAATATGCCTGGATAGGATCATGTGCAGCCTGCTCTACATGAACCTGCTCCAGCAGGGGACTGGACTTGACTTCTAGAGGTCCCTTCCAACCCCAACCATTCTGTGATAGGTGCCCAAGGTCATGAGAAAGACAGAATTAAAACAACCTGTTTAGATGAGAAGATCAGCAGCTCTGAACCAATGAAAAGGGTGTTGGAGTAAGGGATAAGATGCCAAATTTTGCTAACCACCTCTGCTGCTGTCACATGCAAAATGATCAAATCAGATGACCTCTCTGTGCTTTCGTTTCCTCCGCTATGAACAAGGACAGGAATAATTCTTCATTTTTTACTTTAAGCACAGCCAAAACCAGTAACATCTGCTGATCCAAAGAAGTGGATACAAAGCACTTGGATGCATGGAAGTACTATCTCCAGGATCAGAGCAGACTTGATACCAGTTTACTCCCAGCCAGCAGGGGCTGCAGTGAAGACTGCAGTAGAACAATAGACCAGATGAGATACATTTTCAGAAGTGCATTAAATTCCAGCACTGCTGGATTAAATGGTGATAGATCCATGTCCTAAACCCACCCCAGCGAAACTGCACTGCCCTCAGGAGCTCCCTTGGAACTGCTGCTCAAGACCTACTCAGAGGGAACAAAATGCTCATGTGCAAGGGAATTTCAGGATTTCAAGGTGGCACATCAGAGACACAAAGCCAGTACCCTGCATGCTGGCACACCTCAGTGACAGAAGCCTTCAGGTGTATGCACAAGACCAGCAAGAATAATTTGAATGTGCTTTTGTACTTTGTATTTACACTCACATTGCTAACGCTGTACAACAACACATTACAGCCAGCTTTGTTTCTGAACCAATTATTTTATAAGCATCCAGTGACAATCATGATTTTCAATGTAAACTGGCAGGAAATGGCATTTAGACCAGCACCTGCAATGTAACACTCTCTTCATATAAAAGAAGTTTAATTTTTTTATGACTCATTTTCAGACTTTTTTCTTCCTTAGTTCTCCTTGCAAGACTTACTGACATTAACAACAACAATTTAATCAATCACAATCCGCAAAGGCCTCTTAGGGACACATTCCGCAGATCAAAGCAATTCCAGCAGAAGGTCATTCTACTGTTTCCCTAAGAGCTGGCAATTGTAAAAAAAACATTTCACCTCTTCGCTACCTGAAGAAAAATTCACTATTCACTATTAATACAGAGACAATAAATAATAGATGAATTGGAGAAATACCACAAGCTGTGGGAGAAAAGAGAATATAGGCTTTTCATCACATTCTCCTCATCCATATTTATGAGTCCCTCAGGTTTTCTGGGTAATCTGAATAAACGGATTTTGGATGATAAGGGCACGGTAAGAAAACTACTTTCCATGAAGCAAGGGAATAGAACTGTGGACATAACAGAATTAGAGATACTCATGATATATGTGCAGTTGCATTCATTACAGGAGAGACCACAACATCACTGAAGAGCATTTACCTGTGTAACAACTTTAAAATGGTAACAACCCTTCCTATGGCCAGCTATTGAGCAGAACAGAGCCACACTGAGGCCCTGGTATATATAAACATTAAATATGGGTAAACATTTTAATAAAAGAGTGCTTTGTGGAAATCACAAAGAGACAGAATGGATAGAATTAGCAAAAAAATGCCTATCAAAGCCTAGGCTGTTTGAGAACAGTTGAGGATGTATTTTACATTTAAAATGTTTCATGTACATATACACACATCTCTCAGTATGCACCAAAATGGTTAAGAATTACTTTTTTGCCTGGACAAACTTTAAAATCTAGAACCAAAAGTTAAAAAGAAAACCAAAACAAACAGCAGGAAAAGAAAACCCAAAAGGAGCCCCAAAGCCAGACACAATGGTGGGCAGAACCCAAGTCCACATGCAGACAGGGTCAGAAAAGGACTGCGTGAAAGCAGCTGCTCACAATACCTAAAAATAGCTTAGCATTCCTCCTTTTTGGTAAAGCTCCACCAGATGCTCCTGGCACCTTCGTGAAAGAGAGAAAGAAACAATTAAAAATCCATCAGGTGAGACAACAATAAATCAGTGTTAACCCCTTCTATTAAATCACAGTCCCTGATGAGCAAGAATGTAAATGCTCTTTGCTCACCTCTGACACTGGGATCCATCACTGCCACCCACCCCTGTGGAGTGAGGAAGCCTCCACCTGAGTCCTTCACTCTTGTGTTAGCAATTAACCAGAGGGTGTCTCACAGCCACCATGGGTGACAGCTGTTCTGTCACCAGCACAGGGACACCCAGCACCTCTCAAACCTCTCTCCACTAGATCCCCAACAGTATTTCTTAATGACTAAAGCTGAATTAGAGAGTAGAAGAAAAGGCTATTATCTGCATAAAGGATTCAACCCTTCATAACTAATTCCAGCAGGACCACTTTGAGTTGATCTGTTAGTTCGGTTCATTTTCTTCTATCCAGAAAAAAATGCCCTTTCCATCAGGATCTACACCTGCCTCCATAAGATGAAGCCAAACTACCACCATGTTTTCTAAATATTAGAAAGTATGGAGGAAACTCAACAACACCCAAGCAATTGTTTAGTGGGGGATTTTATTGTATTTTTTAATTTAAGCTCCATGGCAGAAAACGGTAACTTCCAAGAGAGATTAAATTTCACTACTTTTCCAGTTCAAAATACCTCAAACTACAAGGGAAAACACAATTAGCTCAGGAAACATCGAAGTCAATGCATTTGCTCCTTAAGCTGTTTATTAAATGGCACCATTAAATCAAATTAAATCAAAAAAGCCTCTGTGGCTACTTGGTGCCAACATGATGCATGATGTAGTGTGTAATGTTAGTGTAACTGGCAAGGTTGTTAGGCAACTTTTTTTTTTTTTTTTTTAAATAATAATATTGGGATACAACAGGTGGAGAGAAACCAGCCAAGAACCTGTCAGGCTACAGGGAAAGTTCATGCTCGCCCCTGCCCCTTCGCAGGCAAAAGGGTCACATATTTTGGGTGGTTCCCTCCACCATGTAAATAAAGCTTTGGCCTAAGCAAACTGCTTTAATCATCAGTGAGGTCTTATACATCATAGGAAAATTTTCCATTCTTAGAGCAGATGCCAACACCCCTTGGCTGCATTTAAGAACAGAATCCATCATCCACATATAAAAGCCCTGGGGAAAAGAGTCAGGCTTGCAACTCCAGCAGTTAAAATAAAAATAAAAATTCCTCAATGAAGTGAAAATAACATGCAGAACATTTCTTTCTTTAATGTTACTGGAATTTAACAAGTGGGAAGGAAGTAGCCAGGAATCTATTTTTAATGTATTTTAAATCTTTTTTAAAAAGCAGCAGCAAGAAACAACATAACCCAATTGCAAATACATTATGAATAAATTACACATACTCCAAGGACTCTATTTCCAGAACTAAAAAAAATGTTTTTTCCACTACTGGGAAGCTCCAATTGAATTCTGATATCACCAAGTGTGATATTGTGAAAGTCATTAAGACTAGAGATTTCAAAGAGAAAGAATTCACATGGAGGGTTTATATTTCACTCAGTCTGGCAATGATTTCAGATGGACTTTCCAAATACAAATACATCGGAATTGAAGATGCTGAAAAACCCACAACCTGACAGTCTTTTTACCTTGTTTCTCCATCTGTCAGAAATCACTGAAAATGTTCCCCATTCACAAATCCATTTCTGTTTCTAACAGATGTGACACGGCCAACAAATGGGAGCGACACAAGGCATCAGCAGTGGCATTAAATTCCATTTGTGATGCTCCTTGGACAAGGTGGCAGCGCAGCCTGTTCCGCATTCTCTCATTTTTTACATCCCTGGATAACATCCAGGAACCTATCCCTGTAGGAAATCTTTGTGCTCCTCTGCCCAGTGTTTTCAACAGGGCTGAGGCATCACTACAGCACCAAGCTGAAGCTCTGCCTGGAAATGAGCAGTACCCAGGCAGCTGTACACAAGTCATACACCACAGGAAAGTGGCTGATTTAAAAATTCTGAAGAGTGTAACTCTGTGGGAAAGTAAAAATAAAAATCAACTTCCTTTATTTAGCTAAGAATTTTACCAGAGGGTGCTCCATAACTTGCACTTGTGCCCATTTCTGATGATTCAGCTGATGCCTCTGGTGCTGAGCTGCCACTGGCAGATGCTCCAGCTCTACTCGAGCCAACAGGCTGGAGATGTGACCCCTATTTTCTAATTGAATTGTGACAAGATACACACCTAATATTTATTCCAAACATCTTGGGAAGCAACCCGGGATTTCTGCAGCAATGCAGTGCATTCTGCAGGGATGATGCCAAGGGAACCACAGGCAGGAATAGAAGCCTCACTATAAGAATCTTAAGATAGCATATCCAATGCCTTTGGCTTTACTGTATCCTACACCATTAAAAGCTTGGCTTCCAAAACCAAAACCACAATGGAGCATGTGCCAGACACTTCATAAAACACCTGATGTTTCAGGTTGCTCAAAGGAAAACAGGGATAGCACTTAAGAAGTAAACAGTCATGGCGAAAAAACCCCACACAGCTAATAAATGGGGAATCCTGGCTAAGAGCCCTATTAGATGATGCAATATTCACCTGCACTGCGTAGCCAAACCCTGTTTCCTGCCACATGACCCAGAGCACCAGTGCGTTGCCACCTTCCAGCACAGAGCCAGCCCCCTGCTACATCATGATTCACCAGGAGGAAAACAGGAACCACTGAACTTCTTCAATCAAAGGGGTTTGCAACACCAAACAACAGATGGGTTATTTGTTTCTCCATTTTGGAGTTCTTCAACCTAATTTTTATGAGGAAAGGAGTTTATGAGGCCTCATTTTAATCCCAGTTTACCTTAACATACTGGAAGAAAGTTATCTACAAGGAAAGCCGACAGGATTTCTGCCCACCTGCCCGCTAGCATCTTTCAGGAGTGTTAAATTCAGTCAGAAGAACCCAGAGTAGGCTCTCCAAAAACTCAGTTAACAGAGAGAAGGAAAATGCTGGTATTGCCCTTAGAAGGAAAGGCAATTCTAAAGTACAGCAAACATCATTAATAATCTCATTCTGGAAGACATGCAATCCACCTCACAGTAATTCTGATAAAATATGAACAGTCCTCTACTGGAAATAAGATAAGTGGTCAGGGCACTTTACATAACTCAAGGCCTTCATCACCCAGGGGAAGCACTGCTGTAGAATGAGACTCAAACAAGGACTCTAACCCGCTCCAAGCAGCTATTTTAAGCCCTCTAACTTGTCAATAGAGACAGAGCTTATGGGAGAGTGAGCTATAAGCAAACCCAGTGCCTTCCATAAAGCTCAGGTCAGAAGTAATTAACAGTCCTTTAAAGATGCCAGACAAACCACAGACAAGCAGAGGTTATGAAGCACAGGTTAAGAGTGACTGCTGATACGCAGTGCGGTCTGGAAGAGCAGTGAACAAAAGGGTGTAAGTGCACATCCACGTGTGGGGAAAGGTTAAATGAGGGGTAGTGTGTGTCTCTAGAATCCAGCATTAATTTAAGCTAAGCTTAAGATCCCAGGCCAGGTCAGGGTTTAACTGTACAGGTATCTTAGAACGGAAAGTAGTCCTGCCACCCTGAGATGAAACCTCATATAAAAAACAGATCTCAGAAGCTCTCAGCCAAATCTGAGCCAAGCACAGTAATTTTACACTTGAAAGGCAGGTTTCAGAAAAGTATTTAGCAATGTACAGTATGCACATAACATGCAGAAAATATGTATGTGATGCACAGAAATGAGAAGTGAAAAAGAGCAGTGGAAGTCAGAAAGGAGCTGCCTTTAAGATCTGACTCTTTAGGGCTTTTGATTCATCTCAGAACTGAAGCTATAGGATTGGTTGAGATCCAAGCACCTGGATTTGATATCCAGCCCCAAATCCGAACGTGTGCATTCCAGTCAGTAAGGACTTGGTCTACGTCTGAAATGCAAGAGACACAAGAACTGCTGGGGTAGGTCTTTGGGAAGCCACAGGTCTCACCTCTATCACGTGTCGTCTCAGGTGCAGATAGACACACTGTCCTGTTTTCCGGTAATGCCTTTCGATGTGCTCCCTGCCAAATCCCAGAAACGTGTTCATGCACACATAGAGACCTCCTTCGGAATCCTACGAGGAATGACACAAACAGTTACAGCAGGGAAGGAACTGGACGGGACAGACAGGGCCCAGCACACAGGAAAAAACCCAAGAATTGCAGACCCCTTCTGCTATCAGGCTTTCATAGCATATTATGGTGTTTACACTATCAGTCCTCTAAGAAACTTCCACATTACATCACATATCATAACACATCATTCCACAGCCTACAGAAACTCTCCGGAATGAGTTACTTTGCAACTACAGATTAGTGAATGTCCAAATTGGAAGTCTAGAAGTTAGTCTTGAAAAATTCCACTTGAGTGCCCAAACCACAGAGGTTCAAAGGCACAGAAATCTGTAAAACATAGAAATGAGCACAAGCATTTATTTGAAATAGCAGAATTTCTTGTGGTCATTTGATTGCAAGAGCATCATTCCAAACCAGAAGCAGAGCAGAGCTGATGGTTCAGGGACTCTGCCACAACTTCTACAACTGATCACAGCCTTGTCTGAGAAAAAAAGATCTCAAGTGACCTCACAGCTCTTAAAACTGCCTAACAAAAACTTGGCAAGTGTTTTGTGTACATTCTTCAGTATCTATCAGGGATTCTCCCCATTCGTGCAACTGCAGAGCTTGGAGACAAGGGCATTGCAGAGGAAATATAAAGATATATACTCCTGGTGCTCATCGCAAATGCTGACATTTCAATAACATAACCTGGCATCATGTTTTGCTCTCCTTAAAGCTGGGTGTTGATTCTGGCTCTTACCAGGGTCTTGTTCAATTTTAACACCACTCCAAGATCTCTCCTACATCAGACTGCCAGGAGGACTTTCAGTCATCTGCTCATTGGTGCTGGATCAATTTTTTCAAGCCCTCTAACATGTATTGTTTTGAGTAGGTGGTGCATAACAAAGACTGAGCCTTTCAGAAGCTCTGTGACCTTCCTTCTATTGTGAGCATGTTTGTGCTGTTGGATAGTAGAGAACATCTCATGTTAAATTCCCCAAAGAACAACATGAACTAAATTCATCCATAAGCACCTCAGAAGTAAATTATAAATATATATATAAGTAAGGATCATTATCTCCAGAAACAGGTAATATTAGATCCATACATGCTGCCTGCTTTTCTATTCTGTACTCCAAATCCTTCTGCGTTACCTCTTTCTGTGAGAAAGTCATGGATGTGTCCTCTAAAAGACAATCCTACAGGGACCCAGTCTAAATAAAAATATACAGTGTTGTCACCCTAGGGTCTCGGGAACTTTGTTTAAAGCTTTGTTTTCTTGGAGATCATTCTCTCTTTCTCTGGAGGGAATCCAAGAGACCACTGAATCATTTCTGAGGCAGCCTATGACAACCATCTGACACTTTCAGTATAGGAGCTAAATGTAGAGTCTGAGTTAGTTGGTTGTGGTTACTAACAAAACAGTTGTTTCTCCAAGAGAACGCAAGCAGAGTGCTCTCTCCCACAGCTTGGAAAGAAGTGGACAGACTGTTCAAAAGCCTAAAAGGTCACAGTAAAACAGAGGCCCGTGTGAAAAAGACACCTTTGTAGATGGCTGAATAAAGGATTAAGCCCCAGTTTGGTGCTCAAAAAACACTTGACTGTGACCTAAGACAAACTCTGAGCTGGTTAATTTAACCCTACTGAGCAGACAAACAGTTCTGGAAGGAATAATATTTTACAGTCTGTGGTATGTAAATCTTTGTATTTGACATTCATTTTAGATATGTGTGAAAGTTTATGCTGGAGGAAGGCAGCTTATCTAAAGTACAGGAGACACTATTTTGCACCAGAAAAACATAACTTGTCCTGAGAGACAAACCAGAATCTTTAGCTGGGTATTTTTCCCCCTCACTCTTGCTTGAGGATGCAGCAGACACGTAGCGTGAAGTTTAGGATGGACTAATGTACAAATATTCTCTTCCCTTATTACTCCAATCTAAAGACCTCGTTGGGGCAGAAGCTTGTATTTGCTCAGGCCTCCATCACTGCCCAGAAGGCCACTCAAGAGCTGATTAATCTTCTCACCTTCTAAGCAGAAGGAAAAGGGATTGCTCCTCACTGTATTTCTTCCTGTTCTTTGCTGCTAAGGTGGTCATGGTATGCCAAGTGCTTTATTCAGAGAGGGAAACAGTCCACACCAGGGAGAAAAGTATTTAAAAAAAAGAAAAAGCTGCTCTTGCTTATTTAAGACATTAATTCATGTTTGGAGGAAGGAAAGAGGCAGAGAATCCACAGGGAAGGAGAGGTAAAATGCACCAGGTGCTCCCTCTCAGGCTCAGAAGCAGAGCAAGGAAGCTGGTGGGTGAGAGGTCTGGCAAACACAAGTGCCAGTCCATGAGGACACAGAGAGAGAGACAGAGATCACCCCCTCACTTCACACTGCTCGTGGCACCAGACACCAACAGCTTTCAAACACCACTAACCTGATCAGGATTTGAACTAATGACCTCCATCCCATTACCACCCTCACGAACCATTTAGATCCCTCAGGGAAATTCAGGGTTTAGCAATTTCAGTTCCTGAGGTGGCTCAGGCAACAATAACTTTATACAAACACGAGGCCTGTGGTGATCTCCTAACAGGGCAAACAGTTCCAGACTCAGGGACAGTGTCTCATGCACAGGTGTTTGCTTTAGACCCTCTGGAACAATGGCAAAATTGGCTAATACAGTATCACAGAAGAGAGTAAAATGGCACCTTGAGTCTCCACAAGTCTCCATACCCAGACATGAAGAATGAAAAGCTTTTCCACCCTGTCATATATAAAGTAAAATGTGCCAGTTATGACACAGGGTCACTGGCTCCTCTGTGCACTCTGTCCTGGTTTCCATGAGAGTCTTTCCCTACTAAATTCATGCCCATACAGAACAGCTACAGGCTCTGCTCAGGGTGTCTGTTCATCAGCAATCACTGTTAATTAACCTGGCTGTGGTCACAAAAGTCTTGCTGTATAACTACAATCCACTCTTTATATTTGGAAAAGTTACAGGACCATCCCTAACATACACACATTGCACTGGACCCCACAGTAGTCTAACTAAATGACACATATTTTATTTCAGGACAGGCTTAAAAAGAACAACAGATGTTTTGGCACTTAATATTCATCTCAACAACACAGAATAATTTACAAAGAGGAACAAAAGGAAAGCCTGTCTCTCTGTCATGTACCAGTGCTACTTACATTGAAACAGGGAGGGAAAAAAAACCCACAGCAAACCACAGATAACCAGCTGAACACAAAAGGACATAGAGATGGCTCCAGCAAACAAAAAGTTCAAGCTTCCACTGCAGTAAATGTAGTTACTTCTGGGGTGGGGTGGGGGTATCAACACAAAACAATGTGTGCTACGGCCAAGAACATATCTTGTCACATTCAAAAGAAACATGGGGTATGGACAGTGGCGTAAGTCTGCCTTTTAGACAACTATCCTCTGTCACTAAAAGGTGACAAGAAAGTAATGGTGACTAAAGGAAACCAGGAAAGGAATAATAAGAGGGTAAGATTGGGCATTAGGTAAAAAAGGGATCAGAAGGAGAAGCAAAAGAATCAGAATATGGAATGGGAGGACGCTGACATACACAAATGTTGATGTCAAAATGCGTACAAGCAGTGAAGAGGAGCCATGTACTACTGGAACTGGTGAAAGACAAGAGAGATGGGAAAAGAAGACCTGGGTTGGGCAGAGAAAGAAAGGACAAAGGACCTGGAAGTAGGAGATAAATTATAGGGCTTCCAGTAATTAGACTGGGCTGGACTGGAGTTGAAATGCAAAATAAATCCTTCTCCTGCTGCTCCTTCACGAAAGCAGTGTATGGCACTGGACAGCACTGGGTATTTCCCTACAAGCAAATTAATTTGCAAGTGCTTAACAAGATTTCTGGTACCTCTGTTGTAGTTCCCAAATGGGCACATGGACAAGGCCATTCCAGTATAGCACTTAGAAATTTCCTGGGAAGAAAAAAGCTGTGTGGGCCAGTCAGCCACTAAACCAAAGCCAAACCACCACTCCAAGAGGTGGATCAATGGCTCATGCTCACATATAAATCACAGGTGGACTCCAGAGCAGGACATATGAATTCCAAAGCAGTGTCTTGGACAATTCACATGCACAGGCAGGATCAAGGCTTCACAGCCAGTGAGCAAATACAATGGCAAAACTAATGCTGGGTCACGAGTACTCCTAACCTGCAACCAGGAATAGAGAACTTCCACCCATCCACCACCACTGTCTGGGGTCAGTTTGCCCAGGTGCAGATCCAGGTGCCAGTGTGAGCCACTGGCAGAGGTGTCTGAGATCCACCACGGCTGATTGCCGAGCTCCAGCCCAGTGCCACTGCAGCCCCAGCAGTGCCACCTGCACTGCTTCCACAGCACCTTAGATTTAGGGATTCTGCTTTGTGCAGAGCCCTGGCTGTACAACTCTGCTGGTCACAAAAACAGTGCTGTGCTTCCAGAAGAGAAAAGCTGGGGTGAAGAGTTGAGAGGAAAACTTATGCAGCAATTCAGCAGAGCTCCAGCACTGTCCGTTCATCTGCATCTCTGTATTTACCCTCTGAGACTCTGGATACCTCAGAATTCAAGTCTGTCCGCCACCCCAAATACTCCAGCCCATCATCACTCTGGGTAACAGGATGGTCAGTCACCCATAAAGAGGAAAAGGCTAGTAAGATCCAAATTTAAATCAATCCCAAGGAAATGCACAATGCACACACACACAGGTTGTTCTCCCAAGCACCATAGTTATTTCCCATGTGCCAAACACTGCAGGCACAACCTCTTCTGGTGTTACCATTCTCCAACTTTAGAAGATCAGTGAGTTAACCGCTATGAACCAGTTGAGTTTTCTGGTGCACTCCCAGCCAGCAAAACGCCCACCCATGTGACAGCTTTGGTATCTCCCTGTCAAGCAACAGTACCACACTGCCCTGACTTTTCAGGTGATCACCCACCACCAGGCAATTCACTGCTCTCTAACTGGAGGTCATTTTGCAGCTAGGCCAAAATCCTTGTCTGGAGTATCCTCTTTGTCTTGGTGTGTTCAGTCCTCTTGTTTCCTCTCTGCTGGTCCCATTCCATCAATAGAAATAAGATCCAAGCCTACCCCTCACAGACACAGGCCTCAGTGACTTTCTGATTTTCTTCAGGGAATATTGACCAAAGGAACTGCCAGACAGGAGGGGCTTATTTCTAGAATGTTTTATGCAACACAATCACCAATATCCATTACACACTTGAGACTCTCAAGGATTTCAGTCTCAACTGCACAACAAACAGCAGAGCATCAGCTCAGTTCAGCCTTTGGGAATTGTCCCAACATAATCATTACAGAGTTCCCGAGCCACAAAAATGAAGTCAGCAAGATTCACAAAGGAAGCTGTTGTCAGCAGCAAGGTTTTCCAGCGGAGCAAAGCCAAACTTTCAGCTGCTCAAACAAACACAGTCCTGCACTCTACAGAGCCAGACTGCCTGGTCCTGTCACCGTGGCGGGCTCATGAGCTCTGCTGGGGTTGTCACCAATGCCCTTCGTGGGGAAGGTTTCGGAGCACATCCATGTGCAACATCCATAGCTCACACACAAGCCTTTTTTATACTCCAGTTTTTATCTCTTTTCCAGCTGTTGTCTCTCCCCCAGATGTGTCACCCTCATGATCAGTGACAGGACCTGAGGGAATGGCCTGAAGCTGTGTTAGGGGAGGTTTAGGCTGAGTATTAGGGAAAGGTTTTTCACCCAGAGGGTGGTTGGAAACTGGAACAGGTTCCCCGGGGAAGCAATCACAGCTCCAAGCCTGACAGAGCCAAAGAAATGTTTGGACAACAGTCTCAGGCACATGGTGAGATTCTTGGGGTGTCCTGTGCAAGGCCAGGAGTTGGACTCGATGATCCTCATGGGTCTCTTCCAACCCAGCATATTCTGCGACTCCCTAATTCTGCCATAAATGATCAGAGGTCTTTGAGACGAGGCTCACATTAAAAGGTGGAATTTCCAAAGCGGAGTACTGTACTTCTAAAAAAATAACAGTACAACAAAAAATTATATAATACAACCTTCGTATCTTCTGCATTCTACTGAACATGAAGTCAGGCTCATCCACCGAAAGAGGAAGAGAAGTCACAGTGGACAAAATAGGAGAGAAGAAACCTACAGCACTGTGTTGGAGATGTGGAAAAAGTCAGCAGGAGGCACGACTGCACCTCAGATCTGAATAATGAGAGGTGCAGGACTTTGTCAGCCAAATTGCAGGGAGGTGGTTAGCTGCCACAGCTGCTGGGTCAGTCCCTGGAGCAAGCAATACTCAACACTAGGCCAGGCTTGTGTGTTTTGTAGGCAGCCTGCCTTCCCTCCTCAATTCCCATACAAAGGAATGGCTAACTGGAGTAGGAGCTGTCATCAGTGAAACAGCTTTTCTAGAAGACACTAAAAAAACCTCAAAAAGGTAATTAAAATATAAATCATAAAAGGTGTATTTTCTCATCTTATGAGACAAGCAAACTAAAAAGTATCACTAGGCCTTTTAAGTGCACAGAAATTTGCCTCCTGCTCCTGCCAACTTTCCTGGGACCAACCCTAGTACGTTCTGTTGGAAGTAGGCCAAATCTAAGGACACGAATTTCTCATCTGTTTATGGTATTTCTAACAATACCACCTTTCTGACAAGATCACCATGCTGCAGTTAATCCATGTGGAAAAAATACACTAAACAGCCACCTGTACTTCCAGCT
This sequence comes from Platysteira castanea, assembly GCA_013397175.1. Lineage (NCBI taxonomy): Eukaryota > Metazoa > Chordata > Aves > Passeriformes > Platysteira > Platysteira castanea. The sequence continues at coordinate 492,527 of VYXC01002534.1, read as the reverse complement.
CTCACTTCTGAAGTCTCTCAGCTAATGACTCTCATTGTGGCACAAAGGCAACATTGTTCCCAGATCTTCACCCAAGGAAGATTTAAAACTCATGGAAAGGAACTTCAACCTGCTTTGAGAACAATCAGTGAAGTTGCCTGCACCCACTGGAATATTCACTATTCCAACCCAGACAAGATGACAGAACTGACAGAGTGACAAAAAGGGCAGCGAAAGCCACGTCTCACTGCCACGTTAAGCTGTGCACAGCTGGAAGTAGAAGAGGGAGCTACTCACTCCCAGTAGCTCATTTTCCTTGGCACCTCCTGACAGGAAAAGCTCTGATTTTGACCATTCCACTCTGCTTTGTCCTTGAAAATCTGCTGCAGCATCTTTCTCTACAATAATAAAATTACTCTGTTCCCTAACACTCACAGGTCTGACGGTTTTCAGAGTATTTTAAAGACCACAACACATCCATACAGGAAAAGGATTAATATACAATTAATATAGCTAAAGACACTTGAGCATAGAGCTGCTGCATGAGCAGGTATGACATGACATACTGAAGTTCAAATGTAGCAAGGAGCATATTTAAAATGGCAAAATGAGAAGACGTGAAGAAATACTGAGAAATATTCTTACAAGGGAAAAAAACTCCTCCACCGAAAATGCAATCCAGAATTTTAGCATGGCTAACAAAACCAAGATTGTGGTTTTTTAAAGTCTTGAACATTATAAAAGGGCCAACAAATAGTGTATCTTCTTTCAAAAACAGTTAGGTACCTCAACAGGAAGAGGCTCACTTAGGTAATACATAGATAACTTAAGAAAGTCACAAAATCAACCTAATACAAAACATAAACATCTCCCTTTAGCCAAGCAACAACCTGTCTGTATCCTTTCATTGTCCATCTGAATGAAAAACTGCAAAAACACAGCTTTGCTATTTTCAATTTGTAAATGACAGTGTTTTACCTTAGAAAGCACATATTACATTTGCCTCTTACAATCACCATCCTAGAAACAATATCCAAGTATCTGTTAGATTATATGGGAATTTAAAATAAAATATGAGCAAATCTTTTGCTCAGCTAAGCTGAGGAGTGGTATGGGCTGAAAAGCTGTGGGAAACAACAGAAACTGAGACTGCTTTTATTTTCACTGGTACTGCATAAGTTCAGCCAAGCCTTTTGTCCAGTGAATGCCCGTAACATAATTTAAACAAGTTTTTACACTGGATGGAAACAATTTCCAAAATCTGAAATCTCTTCCTGATAACACCAAAAGGATGAAAAATTCTTTAGTTAAAAAAAAAAAGAAATCATACATGCTGCTTCCCACTCCTTTTGCTACTTTTATCCACAGTTTCTGTTAAGTTTGGCTCAAATGTTTTATGTTTTGTTCAAACAGCTTTTGCTGCATTCAGCTGAGGCTTGTTGCATGGGGTGGTGATTGTTTTTTAATCTGTAGCAGTATTTTATCTTTCCTACTTGTTATCAGAAACTTTTTATAAACCATAATATCGAAGAAGCCTGAAAGTGTTACTAAAAACATCAACCCTGTGTTCACCCAAGCAGAAATCTGAAGGAAAGAATGTGGTATATTGATTCTCCCCCGCCAAAACCTTCTTAAGCATATAATGCAATTATTGCCTCTGCGGTGGAGTCCGATTTGGCAGTTCTAATCAGCCCAACTCCCAGTACAGTCAGGGCTGCTGGGTGACACTTGAGATCTGAAGAGTGTGGGTAAAAATAACCTCTGTTCAACAAGACATGACGAACACCAGACAGCTGAGTCACCTTTAAAACCAAGTCCGATTTTCTGTATTTAAAGGAGTTATCAAAGAGAGGGGGAATTATCAAATAGAAGGGGATAAAGGAGTCCAAAAATGTGGCTGAAATGTATCTTTCACTGAACATTCTACAACGTAATGAGCTTCCTTTTGATTGCTGCCGTTGACATTAGTGTCAACATATGGTGCTTGATTACCTTTGGGAAACCTCAGCTTCCTGTGGAGAAGCAACTTTTTCTTAAAATTTCAGCTCTGTTGAAAAAGTCTAATTTCTAAGCACCTGTTTCTTTGGAAGCATTGCCCATTTATGAAGGCTTCCAGTATTAGCAGTGAAGTTGAAAATTAGTCAGGCCCCAAATCTGCCACAGAACACATGCAATCTGTGGAGCTGGTGGATGTTTTGTGAGACACCATAGAAATAACACCACAGGAAATTTACTGCACATAAAACATTCATCTAACAGCAAACGAACCAAGCTAGTGGGGAAATACTACAAGTTCATTGAAGTTCAGTGACGTAACTGAAACCCTGGGGGAGAAAGTGTTTCAGGGGAACTTTCACGCTGATATTCAGGATGCGCCTTTAGCCCTCGGGAGCTTTGTCTCAAGATTTTGAATAGAATGAGCACCGAGGCAGTAGGAAAGCAAAATAACTGACATCTGCTCGCCAAAATATACCAACGACAAGGCCATTGCTGTCCCTTTTTTACTATCTCGGTGTGAAAGCAAAAGCAGGGCTCCCGGTGGAGCGGACAGACCCCGACAATCAGAGCAAGCAGGGAAGTTTCCCCAAAACCACAAAATCCCCGCGTCCAAGCAATCACTTCAGACCGCCTTGAAGGAGGAAAATAAACAAACAAGCGCAGGAAGGAACCGCGCTGCCGCGGACGAGCTGGCAGCGATGTGCGGGGAGCGCCGCGACCGCGACCAGCCCTGGGGAGCACCGGGAGGGCGAGGGGGCCCCGGCAGGTGGAGGAAGGGGTCGGGGGGATTCTGAAGCCTGGGGAGGAGGCAGCGGCCCGGGGAGGGTGCGGCGGGGAGGCGAGGGGGCCGCGGCGGGCGGGGGCGCGGAGGCAGCCGGGGGCGGTTCGCTGCACTCACGGGCGAGTCGTAGGAGAAGGCACACTCCGTCTTGTAGACCCGGTCCCCCGACTTGGGCACCCGGATCGTGGGCATGTAGGGGACGAGCAGCTCGCCCAGGTCCCCGGCGGCCATCTGCGCATCGCCGCCGCGGAAGAGCGCGGCCCGCTGCATCCTCCTTCCCTCCCTTCCCTCCCG
>VYXC01002534.1:441492-489440 GCA_013397175.1 Platysteira castanea | reverse complement strand
AAACCTTCCTTCCCAGGAGGGGAGCACGGAGACTTCGCTCCTGGTCTCCTCGAGTAGCCCGGGGAAGGTTTCCCTCTGAACCAGTAATACTCTGCTATAGGCTCTGTTACTTATTTTTAAGCATTTAAAGACTACGTGTATATATATATGTATATATATACACATATATCTGTATATATATGTATAGGTATGTATTTAAGTGTATATATGTAAGTATACATGTGTATGTGTATATGTATGTATATATATCTTTATATGTATATGCAGGTGGTGGGGGGGATACAGGGAGGGAATGCCCAGCCTTCGGTGCCCAAAAAACCTGTGGCAGTGCCAGGAGCCAATCCCCAATTTTGTGACTTCAGGGACAGTACCTTTACCTTCAAAGGCTTTTTTTTTTGGCCTTTCTCTCTGCTTTGCACTTTGAAAGAATAATGTTAGAGGAAGAAGAAATAGAGTGAAGTTTGTAGGAAAACAAATATTGCTATTGTTTTCAAGCAATATCTAATAACTACTACATATGCCTGGCAGCAAAGCATCAAAGAAATGACCAGCCCATTTAAAATGAAGATGCATAAAGTAATGAATAGCCTTCCACCCATAGTCCACAATATATCCAAGGATTCACTGATCACTTCCAGGGAGGTGATGTGACCTTTGCTAGAACCACCTTTTACCTCAAAAGTTTCAAAAGGTAGTTCTAGGAAAATCTTAAAAACGGAATTGAAAAATGTTTGTACCCAGCTATGAACAGGCTGTGAGGGTGAGCAGAGTAGCATACTCTGTTCTCAGCAATTTTTACTACTGAAAAATCAAGTGTTGGGAACAATGCAAAACACTGAGGGCAGAATGTGATGTCCATGGAGTGGTTTTAGACCTACTGAAAACCAGACATTACATCAGACTGGTGGGCATCATTAGATGCTGGATAAAAAACACTAATACAGGGTCAGACAGATTTATTTTACTTGAGGAGACTGTGCTTTTTTAATGGCTTCTCTTATGAATAACTCAGCATTTATGAACAGTGAGAGCCATAATAAGACATATGAGCCATCTAACCTGAAAGATTGATTCTAACAAAAAGGACAAGCAAAGCACTGATAGAAAATCAATGTCTTTCTAATGTTTGGCAGTGCCAGGAAACAGCAAACAAGGCAGTTTTTGCTTAAAATAGTCCATGCAGTGTTGCTTAATGTAAAAAAATGGAATTTTTACTTTTAAGTTTCAAATCACCAGATGATATGGGGTTAGTAAAGAGCTTGGGCTTATTTCCTTTAAAAGTGAGGATTTTGAATATGGACAGATAATTTAGGGTCACAAACTCTAAGAGGCACTTCCCACCACTCTTGAGAAATTTAAACCCCAAGAGTACCATGGCTTGTAGAACCTGAGGGAACATATCCCTCTAGTGGCAAAAACCTGCCAGGTGAAGAGAGAACCCTTCGTATTCCCAACAAAGTTGCCTAAAGTGGTGTAGAAGAACAGCTGTACAGTTCTGAAGAAGCATGGCAGGTATGTGTGAAGGTGTTTTTCTTACTTAGTTCATCTCCCACCAACTACCTGACACAGAGCACTAAGAAAGAAAAAACTCAGTTTCTTGTCTCTTTCACTTAAAACTATAAACACTAGAAATCACAAAATGACAACTAGTATTACCAACATGTTCCATGTATGTTCTGAAGCAAAGGAGTGACTGTTGGCAATTGACATAAAGCGTTTTCACTGATTAACAGCTTTAATAGCTGTAGGAGCTTAACTGCCACACAGTTTCTTTCAAGATACTGGAATCAACATGAACATTGTTTATTCATTTCCATCAGCAAACAGCAGGATGTCTCTTCCATAGCTCAGTCACAATTTGTCAGTATGCATTTAAGACCTTGCTCACTTGTCCTAAAACTGTTTAATTGTCAGGTGTGGATTTCATAGAATTGTCAACAAGATTTTTGTCAGGTGTTTCATAATGATACCAAGGTCCATCTCCCCGGTGTCTCATCAGTCTGCGTGCCTCCAACTCCAGCATCCTAAAAAAAAAAGGCAATAGACACCCTCAACATGAAGTTTGTTGATGTTCAGCACCAGGGCATTACTGACAAAGCAATGACTTTATAAATACTGCTGAAACATTGATAGTTCCAAAATATGAAGAGTTCAACTAAGACATGAGCTAGTAAATCTTTCTATTTTGGGTTTTTTTTTCAGCAAGTCATTCCACAAAGGACTAATAAAAATACTGACAGGAGTTTTATCACAGGTTCTTGCCTAGCTGTGACCATTAGCTCGGGTAAAAAGAGCTGTTCATGTGCTGACTCAAGAAGACACAGCTACACCTTTATAAATATCAAGTGTTTTGAAGAGCCCCTGTCCTTGGATTGTTCTGGTAACCTGAACCCTGAGAGGGCAGCAACAACGGATACCGTGACTCCCACTCTGGCAGCAGCCAGTGCAGGCAGCACTCAGGGGACACATGAAAGCACTTTATGTCAGCATCCTGCTCAGTATGTCATGCAAAATCCAAGAGTCAGCTACAGTATGGGTCAGTGTTTTAACCCCCCCAACTACAGAACATACCTCACTTCAGCTTTCCTCGCTTCCACGTCAAGCAGAGCCATGTCCTTCTCATAGTTCTTCTCAGGGGGGTCAAGTATGTAACGAGCTATCCAACGGCTTATGGGGTGCTGGAAAACATAAAAGCAGAGATTATTTGTGCAATTTCCAAGTAGAAATGTCATCATAACTGAATCATTTTGTATATCCACAGTCCTGAAAAGTTGTCATCAACATCATGAGTGCTGCCATGCAAACAATAACAGTAAAGTTATAAACATGCACAACTATTTGTGAGATCAGAACCCTAAAAAGTCATTTTTCTTTGGCAATTCTTAATGCCAAGATAACCTGCAGATGACTGTTCTGTAGCAAAATTAAAATTTAATGGAAGACATAATTAATTTTCTTTCTGTTGAAGTAAAGTTCCTTAAACTGCCATTCTAATGACAGAAGTGCACTCCAAACCTTACTGTAATTAGCAACATTTCAAAGTTTTGCTGCCACACAGAGGGCATTTCACAAGGAACAAAAGTCTAAATGAGCTGAAACAGTCACAGTAATATTGCTGAATTCAATTACTTCCTATCAGAAACAAAACAGCACTTGCAGCAAGAAGCCAGGGACTAATTTTAAGAAAATACAATTAAATGAAAAGCATAACAACCTTGAGTTTGGGACTATAAAGATCTTTAATTCTAGAAGCAAAAGTGTGTGTGATATTGGACTTTAAAACAACACTGGCAAACAACACAAAAGAAAGAAATGTCACTTTAAACTCCAGTTTCTTAAGACGTGTTAAAACAGAAACAAAGACAAAATCTGCACGCCATGACTTCAGAGGACTGTTCTTACTATTTAGGAATATTGTAGAAGAATTCTTGACATACAGCTTCAGCAGTTTACTGCATAGAGCGCATTTGCATCTGCTCGTGTCAATAAACAGATTTCCTACAGCCTTAGACATGTTCCATAAAGCTACAAAAAAGTTTACCAAAATCAGAACTGCACTATTTGAGTTTTTCTACACTCATGGCCACCATCATACTCCGTACATTTTACTCCCAAAAGTACCATCAAGAAAAAGGCTTTTAATGACATGCCCGCCCTTTTGTATGTTACACTCACTTTGTAGTATTCCCAGTGCTCCGGAACATAACCTTCAGGAATCTCTGCAAGTTCAGCTTCACCTGACAAGGAAAGGAGGGGAGGAATATTTAACTCTATGATAATTTTCCAAATCTATCTTATATTCTGCCATTCAGATCAGGAAAAATCATTGTTCCACATAGAGAGTACCTAATCCTGCAAGGGGAGCTCTATTCAGGAAAACTGAACTTGCAATTTTTGCAGACAGATCACGCTGCAAGTATCTAGCTCATAGATTTTCAGTGACACACCAAAAGAGTGAAATTAGCAGCTATACAGAAGAAACAACTTACATCAAGTCCACAGAAATGCCCTTTAAAGTACAGGATCTGAAAGTATGGACTTTTCCTGATTTCTCTGTTAAATTAATTACGTATCATTACAGCAGTAGATTTAACACATGTATTGCCAAACAGAATTTTGGCATCTTTGCTAGATAAAAAGCCAGAGTTGCAATCATGTTAAAGCAGGTAACTGAACTTCACTGATGTTTGAAAGACTGCCAAAAGAGGGAATGTATTTTTTTAAATGTGAGAAACTTTTTTTAAAAAAGCCACAACTAAAGCAAATATACTGGTGAACATTTTCTATGTAGTTATACAATATCACTATATTTGTTAGGCCTATTCCATGGTCTTCCAAAGGGAGAGCCTTAAAGGATTCCTTTTTTTCTATCCAGCATGCCTAATTCCCATTTAATAACTTTGACTGTATTTTGCTTAGCCCTGACAGAGCACTCACCAATGAAGACGTTGATATATGTTAAGAGCACGGCCACTGGTATTCCCGTCAGGAATATATAGAATCTCTGTAGAGGGGATAAAAACAAACAGTTTGGGAAACTCAGAACCCTGACAAATTTACATGAGGCCTGTCTGAAAATGGTGGAACAGACAATAACTCTTAGATTTGCATTCCTAGGTCGGAAAGGGATGTTGTATGTAAACACTGCTGATTGCAGTGAGTTAATTAACGAACCCCAGCACACAAAGAGTGATGCTGTGTCAGTCCGTGAGCCTGTTCAGGACAGATTCCCACCTCCCAGTGAGGTCAGTCTGTGCAGCAGCAAACAGCAACACCTCCCCAAAATCTGCCTCAGCATCTTGGCATGACTGGCTCCAGCACTCAGCTGGAATGAGGCACTGACAGCAAAGCAATAATCCAACACCAATGCAACCGCTGTGGGCTCCGGTAGCTGTGGAAGGCAGATAAAGGAGTCCTGATCACATGAAGGGTGTTGTATCAAATTGGCTGTTGCCCCTTATAATAGGATTTATCCAAAACCTGGCTTTGGAAGGGTCAAACTCAGGTCAGGCTTCCTAAATCTCACCTCTGGTGTTAGTGGTTGTAGGTAACTGAAGGTAAGCCCTGCAGAAGAGTAACTGATCTGTTTCAAAAAGGAGGATGGAGTAGAAAGCATTTGTGGGTCATGCATATATGAACACAGACATGTAATTTAAGAATGCTACAACAGCAGTAATTTAAGTACCTATCACAGGCTTTGTTATCTATCCAGGCCTTTAACTTCATCTGGCCCTGATTCTACAGCATATGACCAAAAAAATTTTAAAGAAGACCGGAAATTCTTTTTTTATGTGAATAGTGCCAACCACATCTTAGATGCTGTCACATAAACAATAGAGGAAATTGATTTTAGACACTCTTACACCATTTGTAAGCCATGTGTTATAGTGAATGATATACATTTGATTTTTAACTCACCAACAAGCTCAGAAATCGAGAATCATAAAAACTTGTTGCTTTGATGATAAACATTCTCTTCCCATGGTCGCCGCTGTGTCGTACAGGAACTGAAAATTGAACCAGAGTATTATGGCTTTGTACCCCACTGGTGCTTATGCCAGGACAAGGTCAAACATACGTGGGGAAAGGGAAAAAAAAGAAGAGTGTACAACAGTGGCTAAATTTTCTGCGGTCCACCTGAAGCAATTTCGTATTTTGCTAGCATGAACCTATTTTTCTTCTAACTTTAGACATAGATCTATGTCTACCTGTAAGCACCAACACGTGAATCAGTGAATGTCACCACACAGGGCCAAGTATATTGACAATTAGAATGAGAGGAGGGTCGGTCTCCCCGCCCGTTTCCATGCATGTTTTACCCAAACCCGGCAGTTTTCACAAGAACGGGGACACAATATTGCACCTGCTCAGCCCTCGGCCCTCCCGCGGCCTCCGGGAGGGCACCTCTGCCCCGCTCCGCAAGGTCCCCTCNGCGGCCGCCATCTTGGGAAAGGGCAGAGCTTCCCGGTACCCACGGCGCAGTGGGAGGGCACGGGGCTGAAGCCACGCAGGCGCCATATTGGAAAAGGGCAGAGCCTTCCCTGTGCTCTAGTTACCGTGAGAGAGCGTGGGGTGAGGCGGGGGAGCGCCATCTTGGAAAAGGGCAGCTCCCGTCCCCCTGCCCCGGCGCTGGGGGAGGGCGCGGGGTGATGGCGGCGGCCGCGGCCATGGCCGCGCTGGGCCGGAGCCTCACGGCCGCGCTCCGACTGCCCCGGGCTCGGCCGGGACTCCCCGGGTACGCACCGCGCCGGCGGGACTCGGGCTCAAGCACGGGCGGGGCGGGCGCCGTTTCCAGGCGGAAGGAGAGCCCCTGGCGGGAGGCGGGTGTCCGTGTGTCCCGGTGTCCGTCCGTCCTGACTCCGCCAGCCTGAGGGCTGCAGGGTGGTGCGTGACCGCAGGCACCGTGTAAGGGCAGCATGAAGCGATTCCCTGTGCCTGTAGAGTCCTGCAGTCATTGTGCTGGTGCTTCCAGCGCGGGTGGGTTTTGTGCTTTCCCGTGTGTCCACAGCTTTTGCCATTGAGGCCACGAGGGAGGGCGTGGATTCGCCCTCTCTGCAGACACCCCTGGATGCGTTCCTATTTCACCTTTTCCAGGTGATCCTGCTTTAGCAGGGGTTTTGGACTGGATGACCTCCAGAGGCCCTTTCTAATTCTAAAAGTTCAGTGATTCTATGATCTACTCTTGTATAGCATTGCTCAAATTTATTCCTTAATTTTTAATTGTTAATTATTTCTGGGTATAGGAAACTGTTAATTAGATGAGGGGGAGGAGAAAACACAGAGATGACATTTTTGTAGCTAAGCAAACCCCTGCCTTTCGCCCCACACCTGGTCTGTCTGTAGGACCTATGCCTTTGTGAATGAAACAAATATTCTCATTTAGCAGAATATTATTTTTCTTATCGTACATAGTTTTCCTTCTAACTTTTTTGCAGGATGATGCTGAATCTGTACCATGAGAACCTACCAAAAATTGAGCCCCTCCATCAGGTGAAGTTCCTGCACACAACTGTGTCTCGGAGAGGTCTGGAGGAGTTTTTTGATGATCCAGGAAACTGGGGGGAAAAAAGTGTAAAGTCTGGTGAGTTATATTTAGCATTTCTGATAGTGATCTTTGAGCTGAAATCTGGGGTTTTTTGCATCATAGGGAGTATTCATAGCTACATAAAACTTACTTTTTTATGTATATGTACATACATGCACTTGTGCATCTTTACGCCTGGTAATTTTTGCTGTGTGTATTCCATGTTTATGAAAACAAATAGCAGTTGTGCAGCAAAATGTTTTGCTATAAATCCTCTGCCTTGCTCTGAAGCGAGAGTGTGCCACAGAAGAGTTGTGCTTTGATGAAATATAGGTACTATGGAAGAAAACTAGTTCAGTATAAAGATTTATCTTACAGCTTTCCTTATTCCCAGCCTTTTACAAACACAAATAAACACTACATGTAATTGCCTTTCTGTATTGTGTTTTAAAGCAAAGCTGAGTATCCTAAAGGAATGCTGTCCAAGAAGTAGTATTTTTTTTTAAAGTGGTCCTTGTTCCGTTGTGTCAGCTGAGCCTAGTAGAGGCACTTTTTTATTTTCCAGAATAAGAGAACTTTGTTCCATTAAATTAATGGTGTTTTTTGTCTTTTACAGGGGATTCATGGAATATAAAGCAGCTAAGGGGCAAGAGTAGTGAAGACTTGCACAAACTTTGGTAAGCAGGATTTAGTGAAAAAGCTTCTTTTCTTTCAGAGTAGCTCTGCACTTTTTAATAAAGTGTGACTGGTGAACTTATGATCTAGTAACTTTAGTCTGCCATAGAGCTCTGCAGGCTCCAGCCAGCTTTGGGCCTGGATCAGCCCCGGTTCTGGCTCTGCTCCAAACACAGAAGCTGCACTGCAGGTGGCTGTGGGACAGTTGTGTGTATTCAGAGGGCTCAGGTTTGGTACAAACCCTCTGGGGGTCGTTTGAATTGGACAGACTTGGTTGTCAGTGCCTTCTGGTGGGGCTGGGCACTTCATTCCATCAGGGTGCTCAGGCCTGCATTTATTGTGATTTTGGAAGTTTCTGAAGCTTGGAGGTTGCATTGCCACTTCAGGCAACCTGTGGCAGGGCTGAACTTAATCATTACTGTGATCAGCTTTTTCCTTGGTCTTGTTCTTTTCCTGTGTACATGTAAGAAAAATCTGGCTCTGTCCAGGTAGTGGAAGACACCTTAGTGTTAAACTCTTCCCTCACAAGCCTTCTTTGTTCTAGACTAAGTAAACCTGTCTCCCTCATTCTCCTCTTTTGTTTATGTGAAGCCAGCAGGTACAGGATTTGGAATTATAGATAGTAAGTGAATAACTGCTTAGCTATCCAGGAGTTATTTTTGAATTGCTGTGCTTTCTGCTCTAGGTATGTCCTGCTGAAAGAAAAGAACATGCTCTTAACTTTAGAGCAAGAATCCAAACGACAGCGCAAGCCTATGCCCAGTCCAGAACGATTAGAAAAGGTAGCTAGTTCATACTACATAAGAAATATAACTCTTAAGTAGAATTGCTGAAAGATCAAGTGTTTGTAAACTTGTTAAAGACCATTTTTAAAAAATTACTTCCCTAATTTTAGTGTGTACACTAACTGCTCAAGTCGTAGTTTTGTCAAGGCAGCTTTCTCCTAGTCCAGTGGGCATTACTGGGGCTGTGACCAGACTCCAGTGAAAACTAAAATAACCAACAGCCACTACAAACTATAAGCAAATCTTTTGTTTGCTTCTCCTGCTTCCTTCCAACCCCTGCCTCAGAGCTTCTTACACTTCTGCATCATCTGGATCTGGCTTTATGCGTTACCCAGCTGGTCTTTAATCAAATATCAGACTGTCAGTTATTTCATATCTGTCCTGCTCTCAAGATAGGTTTTTGAAGCACGCATTCCTTACTGTTCTAGTACACAAGGCCTGTTGAGAGAGAACTCGTGATCAAACTCCAGCATGTTTTACCTTTGTTTTCCCTTTAAATTTTGTCCTTAGGTCTTTGAGAATTTTTTAATTGTCAGCATTGTTTTCTGTTGGTGCATCCTGAAAATATTTACCATTTCCAGGTAGAAACGTCTATGAAAAACATAGACTTGGTTGTCAGAGAAAGAGAAATTGCTTTAAGGCTTTTACAAACGGGCCAAGAAAAGCCAGTCCCTGGCGAGTGGAGACACGACTTCTTGGGACGCACCTTCTGGTATGGAAAGCCTTTTTTTTAAATGTGGGAATTTTTCTTGTGGTGAGTCTCTTTCCCAGAACATCCTTATCTAATCAAGGAAGGATGTATATACTGTATAGAACACAGGAGATTTACAAACCAAGCCAGCAAGAGCTGGAAATAAATAAATACCCACATACAAATTCTGCCATTTCCCAGACTACTTTATCACTGTACTGAAACCAAGAGAAACTGGTAAAATCCCAGAATGAAGACAATGTATACATTCTGTAATCATTTTTATCTGTCTCCAACAGGTACAGCTACAAGGAATGGCCAATACCGTGGCACTTGAACAAAAAACACAAAAAGAAGAGATTCTATTACTTACCTCATGTGAATCACTTTATCAGGTAAAAAGATTTTTTTGACATTGAAAGTTATCTTCTGATCTGTTCCTGTCCTTATTCTACTTTAAAAGGAAAAAATAGTAGTAATCTTTTGGTTTTCAGCTACTAGACTGAAAATTAGGCTTTTTTAAATTATAGCTTGCTGTTTCTTTTTTCTGTTCCCACCTCAGTTAGCAAGAGACATGGTTATGCAGTTGAACTGTAAAAGTAACTTCAAATACAGACTACCAAAAATCCTCCCAGAGGCTGAATTTCTGTAGAATTCAGAAGCAGAGTAACAACATTACTGTGCAGGCTTTTTTACTTATCAAAAAGCAAATGAATACTGAAGTTGTTAATCACTGAGAGCCTCTCTCTGATGGGGGGGGGAGCTCATTAAGCTGGTCACAAGCTGGCTGTAAATTAACCACACAGACTTCTCTGTTTCAGACTCAGACTTGAAAAAACCTTACGGAAAAGAGCAAGACAGCAAAACCTGGAGAGGACGAGGCAGAAAGTCTTGGAAAGGAAGTTCCCTGACCTTGCTGTGAAATCCCAGAGCCAGTAACACTCTGCAAGAGCACTGCAAGCAATTGGTCGAGTGTCTGTGGAACATGAATCATGTTCTGGAACCACAAACAACTCCACTGAGCATTCCAGAGAGTCTCCATCTTTTTTTGTTTTTAATACCACATTTGACTTTAATTAAACTTGTGATCTGGAATTAGAAAGCAGCTTTGGTGCCTAACTCAAATCATACAATTTCTCAGGTCTCCAGAAACAAATGTTGTGTTAGCCAGCTGTTACAAGAGTGAGACCTACGTTAGGAACAGTGAAGAGCAGCCATGGAGCACCAGCTGACAGTAAGTGTAGGGGTAATATTTACCTGGTTTAGTTTAACAAATGTGCATTAAAACCAGACAGAAATGGGAAAGCATCTGGAGCTCCCATGGGAGCCTTTTCCCTGATCATATTTTTCCTGCTATTTCTATGATATATTTTCAGATATATTTTTCTGAGTATTTTCCCTGAGTTACAGGTAAGCTACCCAAGGTGTATTTGCTTTCTGCATAAAGGCACTGGTAAATAGGCTCTTCCATCTGCTATGAGGAACTTTTTCCCCTGCTTTAAGTCTGGCTTCTTAGAAAAGATGAAATACTCAGCATGGGAACTTCTAACTATACAGGTGTCCTACCTAGATTTCTTTGTTTTAAATTCAAACACTTGTGCAATGTTTTCTTTTTGCAGAGTACAAAATGTTTGAAGGAAGACTGCAATAGTCTTCTATGAAATTGAAGTAGGTACTGCTGCTGCTCTCAGTTCATGGAAACACTTTCGCTTCCTGGAAGCTGTTAACCTCTGCATGAGGTGGTCTAGAAATCCAAAGTCACAAATACCAGTCTTTCAGGAAGCAAATGTGCTCAGCAGTATAATCTGGTAAAACATAACTGGTTTTTTTAATATAACTGCAAGGGAACCAGTACTGTTTCCTGTGAGTATCTCCATCATGTTGACCTTCACTTACTCCTCTGCATCACACAATTCCCACTGTTTAAACTCAGAATCTTTACAGTGGCAAGAACTCTCTCTGATGTGTTTTGCTCTCCCCTATTCTGCTGGAATATTAACAGATATTACTACTGCACTGCAATTCTTTTCAGATAAACACAAGATAAAAGCTGATTTGACATAATGAAATCTAAGCACACCACTGAGGGCAAGCTCACCTCACTGCAGTGGGCCAAGGTAGCAGTTCAGTTGATATTCCATGTTCCACTTGAATGCAAACTGGACTGAGACTTTTTCTTCAACAATGACTTGGATCACTTGGTGCAGCTTTGCAGTTTGCTCCATTTTGCAAGAGAAATACGGTTTGTCAGTAGTTTTCAAAATCTGGATCAAGCAACTTTGTCTCAAGAGCAACTCATGAGTCTCATGATAAGACAAAGGCAGACTGGTTTGATAAATTACTTTATTATTTGGAGGTAATGTGAAACTTTTCAAATAGAGGCCTCATAATTATTTACCCACAAGAGCTTTTAGGATACAAAAATGTAGCAGTACTGTTTATTTTTTTTAATCAGTTAAATGCTATTTGGTTTTCCACAGCTTTTGAGATAAGGAGCAAAACTTCATTGTGTCCCAAAACAGACCATCACAGCACTGTGATTTAAAGTGAGCTTAAAAGAAACATTGAGCTGCGTCTTGACAGCCAATGCCTGCTGAAAAAAAGGTCATCCCCATTCCTGTGACCCTGAGTGCACCTTCCCCCTGCAAACACAGGCACTTACAGACCCTGCTGGGAGGCACAGAGGGAGCCACACCAGCCATGAGCACACAGCAGCTGCCCCTCAGCTACAGCTGCCTGCAGCAGGGTCAAGCCACACACTGAAAGCTTCTGACTCTGCTCCCAGTCTTGGAGAGGCAATTCTTTGTCTCAATTTCCCTGTCTCGAACAAGTTTTGCTTCTCACCTACATCACAAAGGCATTAAATACATTCTTAGACATCAGGTGGAAAGCATTGCTTGCTTACTGAAATGAAACTGCTCCATAACAAAAAATTAGCAAGCCAGTGCTTAATATAACATTCACACCATGGAATGTAACACTTCTGTGAGACAGTAAAGTTTACACTAAAATAGATCAATGAATACAAACTTTCAACTTTTAAAACAGCAGAGTAACTTTCTCTGCAAGTACTCACAAGGTTGCTCAAATATAAAAGACCAAATTTTATTTTTTAAGAGAAAAATAAGAACAATATAAGGCCAAAGTACCAGGAAGGAAGACTAGCATGTGAAAGTAGACAAGAAATTAGACAAGGAATATTTAATAAATAAGCACAGGTATTTGCAAGGTTATGCCTCTATCTATTAGCTAACCTGTAAAGCTGTTCCCAGGAAAAGATACTAGAGAAAATAGACATTTATACAAAATTATAAAATGCTTGTTACATGAATTATTGCTTTACAAAGGACATAAACATCCTTTTTCTATTATAGTACCAATTAAGTCTCTCAAAATTTCTAAGGTTTGTTAAAATGGAACTTGAATTATGCAAAAAACCCAATATAAACTTTCTACAAAAAAGTTCATCCCATTCCTGAGTTTGCTAAAGCTATAAAACAGAAGGAGCACCGAGCAGGCAGCAGTTTTCACAGTAAAGAGGTTTAAGGACATTTTCTTTCTACACACTGTTTTCCTCCTTCTTCATATTCTTGTTTAGAAATCCACATCTGTTGGAAAGTACCCTACAAAAATAAAGAAACAAAACCAACATACAATTAAAAAATAGCAGAACACAAAGGAAGGTTAGTTGAAACATGATTAGCTTTTCCTAGGAGGGAAAACAAGGAAGTCCTTACATTAGATGAGGTAATAGGACTTGACGTGCTTAACTGTCTCTTCCTTGACTTTTATTGCTAAGGGATTAAACTCAAGACAGGAAGTACAGCACCAAATGCTGATTTCAGTCTCCCTTTCCCACGATGATAAATTAACCCCCACAAACCATTCCAGTACTCAGAAACTTGTGGACCTACATGCAGGAATATGATGCAGAAACAGGTTTGCTACTTTTATGGTCTACTAGATAGAGCCTAGAGAAAGTGCATGTATTTCAAGGTTGCACCTTGCCATTAAAAATGGGAGAACATGGCAGACTATGTTATCATTGGAAATGCTCACACCTCTTTTTAAAACAGATTCTTTTCATCTTACCATAAGGCTAGCCAAGATAATGATTATGTAGCACAGACTCTGCAATGCACATTTCTGGGAAATCAGATGTCTGGGTGACAGTGCTGTTCAGCACAGCAACAAAGTAACAAAGGTTTACTAACCAAAGAAGCCAAAATAGAGCCCCCAATCCACGAGCTGAACCTCCGCTCCACAGTCGTGTTGTTCGCTATCAACTTCAGGCGCATGCTCTGCACGGAAAAGGAGCCAAAACCAAACATCAAACTGTAAGCTGGTGACCTTTAGGGACAAGCAGCACAAGGAACCTCGTGTCTATACCAACATGCAGCTGAAAAAGGTCCATTTTAGTACATTTGCAATACTGCTCATCTACCTTGTATTTAGAATTCAAAACCAGCCACAGTGGAACAGGAAATGTGGCTTTTACCTTGTCTCCCAACAGCAAATGGTTAAGGCAAGGAATGGGGCAGGTGGAGAGCAATAATATCACAGTATGTGCTGTCATCTCCAACACTGCACTGGGAATAAAATGACTAATGTTGCTAGACTTAAGTCATCTAGTCTTTTTTGGACTCATTCACTCCTTTTGCTTTCAAAATGCCTTGTAGCAATAAAATTTTTGAACTTCAATGGGTTCCTCCTCAGCTATTATAAGCAGTGAATGAATACATTTCTCAGTTTCTCCTAACATTCATCATTTCAGAGTTGTTACAAGCAGAATATTTTTGCTTGAATACTAAAATTCAAGAAATATCATAATCTGTATCTACTCTCAGATGCAAGGTATCAGTACTTTCTTTGACATCAAGTGATTAAAAAAATATGTATATATGTTACTCATAGACAAAACCTGGTGATTTGTCTGCAGAATCGAGGAAGAACAATTGCCACAATGAAGTGACCTCAGGCAGAATGACTGAATGTGCCTCAAGTTAGTCAGCAACTCTTCAGAAGAGAGACCATCAAGGGAAATACTGGCTGTTGTTTGGGGACAGTTACAGAACTTAGGATCACAATCTGAAAGCGAGAGTGGAGCAGTAGAATATTCATTCCAAGGTATATTGGAATTTATTCTGTATAAAAACTCTTCCAGAATTCTCTCTTTTGAGAGGGAGGTTTCCTAACCCTGAAGAAATCTGTTCAGCTGTCAGGTTCCTAAGAAAGTCAAAGCTATGATATCCTTGTGTACTGATATGGCATAAAAGTAAAATGGTAAATACTCAATGCAGTAATGGAAAGAGTTATTTTACCGGTGGAGTCTTCTGAGACAGCTCCCTGTTCAATCTGTCTGTGAAACTCTGTATTAGAGTGTTTCCTCCTGCTACAATCACACTGCCGTAGAGACCCTAAAGAGAAAAAAACAACCTAGAGCATTAATTCTGAAATCATTCTGAAAACAGCTCTTTCTCACAATAGAGAGGGGTGACACAAGTATGTATAGTCAACAGCAATAGTACATCACTTGATGCTAACAGTATTACCTCTTCCAATTCAATTAATTATTTAATCACCTAAAAATATTGCAAGGCAGCTTAATATTAAACTATAAAAGGAAGACAGAAGCCATATGATTAATGATTCTACATGATTTCACACAACAATTTACTATGGAGAACCGTCAACCTACACATCTCCCCTGTATCCAAATTGTTGGGTTTTTTACAGCTGAATGCAACCTCAAAAGAAAACCCTGCAGCAGTTTTCTATCTCACTATTGCTGCAGTTGGTGAACACACCATGGCCCAGCCCACTAAGCTCTCCTCACACACTTGTTAACAGAAAAAAATTTTTGAAAAAACTCCCATGCAGTCTGTATCAAATTGACACCTGAGAAAGATAGAACATTTTTTTTAAAACAAAGTTTTCCTTTAAAACTTCTTCTCTTTCTTCTACTCTTTATAAATTCCATGTGTGATGCCTAAAAATCTGAAGATAACACTCAAAAGTTACAAACATAAATGCTTATCTGAAGCCAGTCCAAGCCAAATTATGCAGTGCCAGCCACAAAATCTGTACATCAGATCTTTAAATATGGGTAGAAACACTCATTAAAAGATCCTGATTTACCATTTTGTAAGACAAAACAACAATGGTACATATACAAATACATAATACTTACAGAATTATTCTAATGTATTTATTATTATCCTAGAAAATCCACATCTTCACTGCTGCTGTTCCAGTCCTAAAAACATGTATCAGCACAAAAATATCTATGCCTTAAAATACTGCCTGGCTGACTAACACTTACCGGCCTGATGTCTATATCACACATTCCAACGCTTGTTGTGACAACGTGGCTCACACCCAACATCGTGTTACCAGATAAACCCTGCAGGGAAAATTAGGAATCTACACATCACTGCTTCAAAAGAGCAAGGCATAGAAAAGCCCTGAATGAGTTGAATTTACAAGTATTCTGAAGAGGGAGCTAAGCATTTTGTTAGGAAAGGAAAAAAAGCCCTACTATTTTCCCAATCAGCTCATCACCACCCATTTGGAACATTTCATCCTTCCCTTGCCCAGCCATAACTCAAGATAGGCAAATTCTACCCCCATGAGAACCCCACAGTGCAAATACATCCAAATCATGGAATTAAAA
This sequence comes from Platysteira castanea, assembly GCA_013397175.1. Lineage (NCBI taxonomy): Eukaryota > Metazoa > Chordata > Aves > Passeriformes > Platysteira > Platysteira castanea. The sequence continues at coordinate 473,592 of VYXC01002534.1, read as the reverse complement.
ACATTATACAAAAGGAAGCCAAGCGATAACCTAGTCATGTAAAGCCTTCCAATCACACCTATCAGCGTTTTTACCTTTACATTGGAAGGGTCAAACAATCCCTCGGGAATTTTCAGACGCTCAGCACCGAAGTCACAGTTGTAGCCATTGGGGAACTCGTAATGAACTGTTGGCATCTGTGCTGCTACCCTGGAGCATCAGGCAGAAAGCAACACATTAAAGTGCTCTCTAAAGAGGATGTTGAGTTATCTAGGCAGTGTTATAAATTACAATTCCAATGGGAATATTGTGATTGATATGATTTACAAGTTCCAATAGTATTTATTATGATCTCATCTTGGAGTATTAAACAAAAACCTATCACCTGGATATATGCAGTATTCCTACTTTCATAAATAAACAGTTTTTAGATAAAACCTTTTTCCATAACAAAACCAGCCAAGAGCAATGAACAGGCTGAGTACCCCATGCACAACTGGTAAGTGATTTTACAAGAAAGAAGAAAGTAACATACTGTTCATCATAGGTTGAATCTGATACTTGGAGGACAGAAGCCTGGAAGTCCTGAATGACACACTGTGGAGTTAAAAATAACATGAATTTATATGAATTTTAGTCTTCAATTTTATAGAATTTAGAGAATTGGTGCTAACTTTTGAAAGATTTTCTAGTTCTTCAAGAGAAAACGCTGATATACTTGCAAACAAAACTTATTTACAGAACACTCAGGGAAGGTGAAAGTGGGAAGAACGACCTACTTACATTACACATGTAGTTGTGCCAGGACCTGGTGACCTGGGGCAACTTCTCTTTTCTCTTCCAATTTGCTGGTGACCCCTCACGAACTGCTTCCTGAGATTGTAGGGTACACAATCATCAGGTAAACATTTAAGCCTCTCCCCAAGAAAACACCTGCTAAATAAATTTACTTTCCCACCTTTGAAGCAATCATATATGGAGGAATTATCTCTATGTTCATTTCCTGAAACAATTCTCGGCACTGCATAGTGATGAAGTCTCCTGCAAGTGGTGATTTTACAATACCTAGAAGGCAAAGAGGGGATCCAAAATAAAAACCAAAACAACTAACTTGGAAAGTATCCAACTTACGAATAGATTCTCCCAACTATTTGTCAGTGAACACTATTAGGGCTTTTTTTCCTTTTAAAGGGCACACACAGATGTAAAAGCAGTAGCAAAAGTGTACAGGCAGAAACCCAGCTAACTCAGCCTTGATATTCCAATGTTGTTATCCATGAAAGTTTGTACCTTGCTGAAGGACATATCCATCATGCACTGGAATAGCAGTGGTGTGTGTTGCCCCACTATCCAAGATGAGACCTGTAGATCTCCCATTAGCAAAACTAGTCAAAATGATTAAGGAAAATATTGTCATTTTCACCTGGAAAAAGATGTTACAATTAAAGCCTAACTAGGAATCAGAACCCCAACATGTTACTCCTTGGCTCTACTAAAGGATTTGTCATTTTCCAGTATGTACCATCTTTCTGTGAAGCGCACAACCTCACAGAGAGAGCAGCATTTAACTTCCATCTGTGAGCTAACCCAAGCTTTGGATATACAAGGGTGAAAATTCACATCACTCCTATGCAGCAAGCTCTAAGTACATCCACCTCATTTAGACTCTGAAGCCGAAAACATGTTATTATTAGTTTAAAATAATAACAAATATTCTTCTTAAGGCTATGAAAACTTCAAGTTCTAATTACTGTATTCAGTAGTGTGGACACCACCATTTCAGGTCTGTAATATTCTTATCCATAGTATACAACGAAAAAAATAGTAATAATAATAAAAAAAGACTTGGCCCCCAAGGACAGTCAGATTGGGAGAACTTCAAAAATGAGCTCTAATGCCTTAACGTTCAGAAACGGAATTTGTTTACTTCCTCCCTAGATGTTTATGGAAAAAATCAATTTGAAGAAAGCTAGGCATGCTCTTATACTTGGAATTTCCTGGAAAGAGTTTACCATAATTTCCTGTGGGAAGGAAAATAAAACCATGCAGTGAAACATTTCGAAGGATACGCTGTCAGAACGGCCGTTTTACACAAGAAAAAAGCCGGGATGTTGTAGTGTTCAAACATCAATTCTGTCAGTTTTTCACGCTTTGCTCTGGTATTCCACTAAAAAATAATATATCCAAACCACAAGTAAGTGACCAAAAGGAAGCTGTGTTTGCACACTAATAGATTGCTAACACAATATAGAAGCGACTGGAAAAATTGCAGCCAGTTTCAAATCATACCAAAATTCCACCGAGACAGATTTCTAATAATTTACTTCTTTAGAACGTTTTTTATTCCATTTATACAACAATACACCAATGCTTATCTATCACACAAAAATGCTGCACACCTTTCCTCTTACAACAGATTTCTTTACACTTCTACAGCTCTTCCAGGGTCAGGTTCCCAAAGAACTCTCTAAAGCAAGCACCCTGCCTTTTACAAGGGGAAAGATACATGAAGGAACTTGCCCAGTGGGAAGAAAAATAAATCCAGACTTTCCAGTTTCCAAAGCATCTTTCTACAGTGCTACTGTAGCTGTGATTAAGCCAGGATATATCTGGAATATTCAACACATTACTGAAAATGTGAAGTTTTTTCCAAGCCAATGCAACAAAGCAAGATGAGGTTTGTAAGGGGAATGTCAGTGGAAATGTCTATATTCAGACACCCACTGAGCCATCAATCATGAAACAGTCATTGCAAATTCATCCACACTCCACAAGCTGTGATTCAACACAAGGGAATAATGAAATTCAAGAAGATCATTTTCATAAGATTTTATTAAAGAAAGGCATCACTTGTGTATGGCATGTCTAGCTTTTCTACTCTGACTTCAAGATCTGCCCTTCAAATGCTGAGCATTATTAAATGACAGAAAACTTGTCCAGATTTTCCCAGAAATTTGTATTCATCCACTTCAGCTGCCTTAGAGGACCACTCACAGAAACAAAGACAGAAAAATTAAAACTTCTCCATTATAAATATTATTCTGTGTCACATCATATTAGTTATAAGGCTGAATGAAGCAAGATGTTTTGACGGCATTTTATTAAGTGTAACTTAATATATAAGGCATCCAAACATCTTTTTCTTTTTATTCTAGGCAGTAAAATTTCTTTTTTTAATTTTTGACTTCTTTTCAGTAAGTGAAAAACAATAGCATATTGTAAATACTTTCTAACAGAAGTCATATGAACTATTTCAAATCAAGGTTTTTTTAGACATTTTCCAGAACCTGGCCAAGTATATTAAAACTGTCATTTCTGTAGCTAAGTTTTAACAGTTGTCACCCACAAGCCATTGTCAGACTTATCCAGGACCAATGTTTGCAGTCAGCAAAAAGACTTATCAAAATGCACAGCTGCTTTTACTCACTGGTGCTTCAGACATAAGGACAGGATGCAAACTTGCTTCAGATTTAATATGCATCTTGTAAGTGTGATCCAAAATTGCCTGGAAACTATCCCAGTCTTCAACTGTAACAACATCGACACAAAGATATTAGTTACTTCTAAGTTCTGTTTCATTTCATAAACACATGAATTTTTCCAATTTATTTTTTTGCATCGAGCTCTTCAGTCAAAAGCTGTCCTCAGCAAACATACACCTCCTCTAACAGCTCTGCAAAATTCTCTTCCTCCACAACTACCATGACTTCAAGAACTATGCTGAAAGTCCACTAACAGTAAGTTTTGTGAAAACCAACCACATCTCCATGCAATTTGTAAATCAGGAATCTGTTCTCACAGCCTCTGTTGCTGTACATAGTATCTGTCAACATGACTATGACTTCCTGCAGCCTGGCAATGCTATTTTAAAATTAGGTAGAAAAAGACAAAGCACCATACTCATTCCATTTTTTAAAGGTGAAATGGCTTCCATATTCTCCCTTGGGACTCTCAGGGCATTGGTGTCTATGTAGTAAGTCGGGCCTCCTTGTTTGCCTTTGTCACCATCTATCTCCATCAGTGTGCTGCCATTGTCTCTTTCTAGCACCACACCAATGGCTGTTGGAAAATCAACCTGCAAGGCAAGAGGCAAGCAGTATATGAGGATTAATAATGTTTGGGAAGTTGGTGTTTTTCTCATAAATTCAGAGGTTTCTTTATACTACACAGTCACCACCAACCCCAATGTATTAGGAAGTGTTGTTACTTGCAAAGACCTAAGGCATAAATTCATGTTGAATTTCCATCGAGGCACAGATTCTCACCTTTGGGCAGTCCTCGCCTGCATAGCCTGCTCTCACTGTGTACGAGCCAATGTCAAAAACCAGAGCCCCAACTTCATCTGAAAAGATTGTTAATAAAGAATGGTTATTAAACTCTACTGCAATCCTAACCTTTCCCTGCCCACTGGCTGCTTTACTGGCAAAGGAAAAAAAGCAAATCAAGGGATCTTTTACAAGGCAAGGAGAAACTTCCCTATTCAGAACTCCAGCTACCAAAGAGCTACTGGAAAACTGAGACAGACTTTAACTGAGGCACTGCAATCCCTCAGTTTGGTGTAAGAAGGAGAATTCTAGCAGAAGAGGGAAAACGCAGTTGCAGCTAAAGGGATCGCAAGTTAAAGCTTTCAAAAAGTTCTAATTTAACAGTCGAAGTTTAACACGAAGCGAGGCGGTCCCATAGCCCCCGGGAGTGATGAGGATGAGGAAGGTGGGACTGAAAACAGCGACTGTGTGATGGAAAAGGCCAGCGCACGAAGCGCCCATCCCTGAGGGCCCGATCCCCGCTGATCTCTGCACATCCTAAAGGAAACCTATCCGAAACGAACGGTGGTCACGGGGAGTGTGCAGAGGGGCTCGGAGGAACCACTCCTGGCTCCCGAAATGCGGGGAACTTCTCCGAACCCCGGTACTGCTGATCCTGCCCAAGGCCGCGGTGCGACCGGCCCCCGCAGGAGGCGCCTCGGGGCCGCGAAGGACATAAACAAGGCCCGCCGCCGCCTCCTCCTCATGCGTGGGACACGGAGGGGCCGCGGCAGCGCCGGGCCGGGTTGAGGGAGGCGGGAAGCGCCCGCCGCGGCTGCACGCGCCGCCTCGCGGGGCGGGGGAGGGGAGGGCGGCGCCGGACTCACCTCCCCCGTACACGCCGCCGCTCATGGCTGCCGCTGGGCCCGGGCCCGGCCCCGCCGTCCGCCGTGCCCNGGACCACAGTGGATCATCTGATCGCACTTCCCAGCTCCATCAGGGTCGTTCCAGAGCACGTGGCACAAGATTGCGTCCAGACGGTTCTGGGATATCTCCAGTGAGGGAGGCTCTACACCTCTGGGCAGTCTATTCTAGTGCGCCGTCACTGCCCAGGAAAGTTCTTTCTCATGCTTTGGTGAAACTTTCTGTGCATCACTTTCTGCTCGTTGTCTCGTTCTGTTGCTCGGCTCTGTCGAGAAGGGCCTGATCCATTCTCTGACACCTCCCTGCAGACATTTATACACAGTATTGAGGTCACCTCTTCCCGAGGCTGAACAGGCTCTGCTCCTCAGCCTGTCCTCACGAAATGCTCTAGTCCCTTAATCATCTTCGTTGCCCTCCGCTGGACCCGCTCCAGGAACTCCATGTCCCTCTTGGATTGAGAAGTCCAGAACTGGACACAGGAAAGGCTGCTGGGTTTGCTGGAGTGGGGAGAGGAGGCTTGTAAATCCTGAAGGTTTGCAGGGTGAACTTTTGCCACATGAGGAGTGGGATGACTCGAGAACATCGGGACTGTGGAAAGGAGCTGCTGCAACTGGGCCCTCCCCAAATCCTGCCTGAGATGAGGCTGTAACCAGGTGGGATCAGGCTCTGCTCCCGGGCAACCAGCGACAGGACAAGAGGATATAGTCTCAAACTGTGCCAGGCACAGGTTGGACTTGGTGACCTCAGATATCTTTGCCAGCCTAACTGATTCTGAGATTCCACTCCTGCTGTCAGTGCTCTGTTGGGCTCTTCCGCTGAGAACAAAAAGCTTTCAAAGCCTATCTTGATATCCCCACCTCGTGTTATTCCTTTCTTGCTCGGGGCAGAGCCCTTGGTCCCCAAGGCTGGTGTGTCTGCAGAGCTGGGCAGTTCCAGCTGCCAGTTTTACAGCTGAGCTTGTAGTTAGGATTTCACATCACCTTGTTTGGTGTTGGAGTGCTCAGCCAAACCTGGTATTCAGCCAGAACAGCCAGAGACGGGTAACTAAAGGCTGTAGGAATTAAAGAAAACAAGAGAAAGACCTCAGGCATAACCAGCATTAGAGAAGACTAAAATTTTAACGGGAGAACAGGGGAATTGGCTTAAAGGGCAAATGTTCCTGGTGTGGACCTTTTTGAATTTTTATATGAGGTGGGGTTTTTTGGAGGGGATGGAAAGCTGTGTGATCTCTTAAAGTTTACATAAGATATGTAGCTTATTTTTGTTATACTGCAGCAAAGATCTTCAAGTTATTAAATTTAGCCTGTTTAATAGGATATTTTATTTATTGCATTTACATTTGACTATAAAGTTTTGGATAGCTTAATGAGCAATCCTAGTAGCACCTAATTATTGGACTAGAAATGATAAAAAGAAGTGTTTCTTGTATTTTCACCATAAAACAAAAATTAGTGGTGAGAGCTCGCTTTTTCTTGCTTGCATAGGGAGTTCAGAACTTCCTACAAAACTTTGAGGTTTTTTCCTAAATTGTGACTTAAGTTTCAGTTATAGCTCCCTACTTACACTGAGTTTAATCAGAGAGGTAAGAAGAGAGATAAAACTGACATTTGGTGTACCCAGTAGTTTTGTTCTGGAAGCTGAATAAATAAGCTTTTTTAAGCTGTTGAGAATCGAAGGAATCGCTACAAATCCCAGCAAACTTTATGCTGGTGAAGGGGAAAAGCACCCTAGATTGTGTGTTTGTACTGCAGCTCCCAAGATGCTGCAGTTAACACTGGGCTGGTGAACAGCAATCCCCCTTTAAGGAGGAGGGTGTCAAACCATAGGAAAAATGGTCAAATCCAACAGTTCCACGGGAGAACCAGCTGAGTGGGGTTTTTTAAGCACAATTATGACAGTACAAGGAGGTGATTTGATTTGCTAACTCTTAAAGGCAAGGAACTTAATTTGACACACAGTCTGAGTTGCTGTTTCTTTAAGGAGCAAACTTCATAATTTTATCATGCAATTAAGAAATTCTTTTAGTAAGTTATAGTACAATACAACTACAACGTATGGATGCTAGCATTAAGAAGATAAATCCTGCTGTTTCATTAACTATACATCATAAAGTCAGTGCACCTTCATTTTGTGTTATGAAGTATTTTCAAGTCAGTATGTTATCATGATTTCCAGTATGTGGCACTAATACTCAAGGCAGAGTTCTTTGAGGAGGAGGAATTAATTGCAGATGGCAAAAGCGGTTCACAAAATTTGGAATTACCATGCCAGAGGTTCCTAGTTTATCTCCTTCTTGTACTTTATTTTACAGTGATGATTCGTTGTATTCATGTGATAAGTGACACTTTAAACCAGATTCTGCTCTGCAGAGCGCTGCCTTTGACTGATGTACAAGACAGAAACCAATGCAGCATTCTGCTGCGTTGGTTTCTTCAATATTTCTTCGACACAACAACATGCTCTGGAAATCGTGTTGGTATCTAGAAGCCTCAGGATTTGATAACCATAAGGAAACAAAGCCAAATCCATGCAATTCATAAGAAGCCTGGAGTATAAGAGGAAGGAAATATAGACTGACAACTCTCTAGGTCCTCCTTTTTTCTTCCTTGTACTGTTCCAGGTGTTTATATCAGTGGAAAGGGTGCAGAGCATCATCGCTGTGGTTTGACAAGGTTTTGGAGTGACTCTGCTTTGGAGCAGGTGGATAACCCTACACTATTTGATGCACAAGAGGAATAGACTCGAAGCATCTGTTTTCAGCAGAGTCCAGCCTGACTTAAAGAGTTGCAAGTTTCAGATTATATCAGTGAACTCCTGCACATCATCCTATCTTTGCCTAAGAGCAGGTGAAATCTATGATTTTTCTACCACTTTCCGTAATGAACCCAAACATTTGGATTTTTTTAAATAACTTTTGCTTAGTTGCATCAGAAGCAAGGTTTATAAAATCAAAGTAGATAGAAACAATGAATGTATTTTATCTAGGTTCCCATCTTGGTACAAATGGCCATAATATCTTGGCAGGAGTTGTGGATGCAGGTGTAACACAAATCATGTGCTTTTCATGGGAATATCACATACTGATTTATTGTGTGTGACATTGTATATAGTAACTCTAGAGCCAGACACTGGCATAAATTGTCCACAGGAATAAAGAGAAGAATAATTTAAAAGTGAGGCATGAACCAAGACAACAAATTATGATGCTTACTCATAAGCAAAAGTTGATTCCATCAGTAATAATCTGGAGAAACAGAAGTTCCCTAATTATTGCTTTGAGATCTTTAAAACTTTCAAGCATTTTTCAAGCAAATACATTCACCTTTTTGAACATAAAACAAAGTAGAAAGTAGTGTATGTGTCAAGCCAAAACTGAACAGAATGATTTTTTTGTTTCTCAACAAGCTGCACTTCCCCAGGGGTGGCTGATGGCCTGTTGCTTTTGAGCTGTGCCATACAACTGCCAGCCAGTCTCCCAGACTGCAGTGCCAGCACACTGGCTGTGACAATGGCTTATTCATAATGTCTGGGTTCCTCCTTGTTTCTTGATTGCAAAATGCATCTTAAAGGTTCTATTTTTCCTATTTTCAGATGAGGTCTTAAATGTTTGTGTGACCTAAGAAAGCATCTGTAGATGAAAAAGCAAAATAATAATTAATACTCATTCGCTCAAGAACTTTGTGTGACCTCTCAGCTTTCCACTTTCTTTGCTAAAGTACTTGGGTACTTCGTCAATTTAAATACTTCCCTTCCTCACAGGGATGCTGAGTATAAATGCGCTATCATTCTCCTTCTGCAGAAAATAAGCAAGAACAGAAATTAAATGCTGAGCTTCACTAAGTGGCCTCAGCATTGGCACAGGGACTTTTAGGTTCTTATCTCAGACTGAAGTCCAAGCACTGAATTGTTTCATATAAAATGTACTAAACATCTTAAACCTGGATAACCATTGCTGTTTGGATTTAGCAATTGAACATGCTGAGGAAAGAGATGTGTCTGAAATGCCTCTCTGACTCCAGCAAGGCAGTCCTGAGGTTATATGTTCCAGAATCTTCTTTTGGAGCTGCTGTATTTAACTAGTCCTTCTGCAAAGGGTCCATGACTCACTCTTATTGTAGGACATGATGGAAGGAAGAGATGATGGTGCTTGCCATTAATACACGTCAACTTTCCGTCACCAATGGATGGCCTGACTAGATTTCAGAAAGCATGCTGAGATTCCGTCTGACTGGCTGGAATAATAGTGACTAGGATATGCTGGAGAATGGGGGGAAAACCCATGTAACAATAGAACTACTTTATAGTTCTGTACTCTAAGTGGTTCCTGTGAAACTGAATTAGAGGCCTTCAGACCCTTTCATTGTTTAGATCAGGCAGAGTAAGGAATCACAGAGCTAGATTTGATCAGCAGTGTACAGCAATACTTGCCTGGAATTGGTTCTGAGGTAATTGGCCTTCTGGGCTGAGCTGGCCCTGGCCAGAACTGAAGTGTGCCTGTATTGCCCTTCTCTAGTGAGTCTCTTGTGCACGTATGTCTCACTTGGCTCAGATCTGGCAGAACTCACTGTTTCAGGCTTAGTGCTTGGTCTGCAGTTGCTTTGGATTCTTGTAGGGCTTATTTGCTTGGCAGCTGGGCCAACCCTGACCTGGCTCAGTACCTCTCATCTGCAGAAACAAAGCTCCTTACAGCTGGGAACCTGTCAGCTTAGCCTGACAAACAGAAGATCTTTGTGTCAGCTGAGCCTTGCCACTAATGAGGGCATTGATCTCCTGTGCTTTCCAGTGTGACATTGGGAATTTGGTTATAAGAGCTGAGCAGGTATAAGGCTGAAGCACGGATCTTCTTGGTCAGAGCTGTAAGGGTGTGCTCACCACTGATCTTATGGGCCTAGTGACACGTTTTGTGTCGCCTTTTTGGAACGCTGTCAGGCTTGGAATCTTGGTCTGTTTTACCACAGAAGGCTTTTTCACTTGGCATCAGGAAATGTTGTGCAGGGGAGGTTTTGGTGTAACCACATCTGTCCTGTGTGACGTTTGCTCCGCCACCAAGAGAGGGCACAGGCAAAACAGGGGCAGAGACACTGGCAATCCACATAGTGCTGCAGGGTTTGGAATACAAGGGAGGGCAGCATTATTTCTGCTGGCCTTCAAAAACCAAAGTATTCGCTTGGGGGTTTTAAATTTATTTATTACTGTATCACCAAATATATATATATATTGTTATAAACTTAATTATTAAACCGTAGTGAGGAAAAACAACAGCGTATTTGCTGGATGGGCATGTTTACAAAGAGATTGTTGCTTCTTTCCTGAATTCATTCAGGTCATTACTGTTACAAGTAGGTACTTTGTCATCCAAAATGAGCATGTAGAGCAATGCAATTGCATTGCAGCTCGAAGTCTGATGAGAAAATGGTTTGTTTCTATTGAGGAATTACCAGTTTATCGAGGGAAGCTTAGGATTGCAGTGCTTTATCTGAATATTTATTCACAGAAGATCTGTGTCGTGGGGCAGTCGTGCTAGAGCTGTTCAAAAGTGTCAGCTGTTGAATTACAGCATCAGCACACATCTGTATTAATATGCTCCGTTTTAAAAACTATTGGGATGGCATATAAGATCTTTGCATTATTTGATGTTTATTATTTGATGGTTATTTGAAACAGCTTAAACAGATAAGTTCATGGCATTTTTTATAACTAGTGTAAGAATTCTGACTTCTATATCACATGCACATTTGTAATCCCTTTTTCTTCTGCTTATGTGGTTATCTTAGAGACTGATTCTTCTCTCTTACCACACTGACACAGTGTCTTTTATTTCAGTACAGCAAAATTGTGTGCATCAGGCCCAAGACATCTTCCTTGCAAGTGAAATGGAGAGCAATGAGTGTTTCCAAGTGTTATCAGGAAAAGATGTGGTACAGTGAGGAACCTGATCAGAGCTGCTGATGATGGATTTTCCTTGAGTCCTAATATGTCAACTTACATGTGTGGGTAGTCTTCATTATTTACTCCTATATATGAGAAATCTGTATGGCATAGAGAATGCTGACTAAGAGGGTGGTCGGGGATATTCTTTCTCACAGGGCATAAACAGCACATAAGAGCACCACTCCATGAAAATCTTGGTATTTTATATTTATTAATTGCTTGAACCATACTTGATTTCTTTGAGTAATCAAGAAAAATAGAGATAGGAAGCTGTCTAGCACTGTGGGATGCTTACGGTAGGGAGAACAGATGTAAGCAAGTCCTAAATATTTTTAAACCAGTGTTTTTAGGAAACTGGGCTCGTGCTACCTTTTTGATTGCTTCCACAGATGATAAGGTTGCAGTATAAGCTGTAGTATATTAGCTGGCAACAGATCATCCATGTAGAACATGAGTATCTTTATCCTAGTAAAAGCTTTGATCAGAAATTTTTCCTTTTTTGAGACACACAAAAGAATCTAAACATGAAACACAACTGGAGGAAGCCAGGCCTTTTAAGCTGTATTTCCCAGAAGCTGCTTGTTTTCAATGGCTTGTTTAGATCTGCCTTAATCAAAGCTGCAGACGCGGTTTCTCTACGTGTGTACGAACGCTTTCGTGCTTGCCAGTGCCAGCACAGGGAAAGCCAGTCCTGGGCACCTCAGATCTGTTGTTTACCATGAGTTGTAGTCCAAACTGTGAGGATCCCAAGGCTGCAGCACCTCCCAGGACTGTGGTTTGGTTGGCTGGGTAGCTGATGGTCAATCTAAACCAGCAGCCCTGAGAGTGAGTCAGCAGAGACTGCAGGTATCACCTGCACATGTGACCTTGTCCCCTGTTGTGTGTTGGAATGATTGAACTTGCTGCTGTCCTCTCTGGTCAGAACTGCTCCAGTGGTCCTGCCCCAGCGGTCCCACCCCAGCGTTCCCCATTACAGTGGTTGTCACCCACTGGAGTATTTTAGCACAGGATTTCTAGGGTCAGCAGATGCGGGGCTGAGTTGCTAAGGTGCTGGATGACAAATGCAGGAATGGGAAAAATACGGAGTGAGAGAACGAGTTCCTGGGTTTGGGTGCATCTGTGTTAAAATGCAGACTGTGTCTATGAATTTGATTGAAGTGGGGTAGTAAGGGATACTACTTTACAGCAGTGTATTCCTGTTTGCATTTTTTGAATGTTAGTACTTTCTACTTCTTAGTTTATCTCACTGAACTTCAGTGTAATAATGTTCCCAGATAAAGCTAAATTGTGGGAAAGCCAGAGAATGCTAAAAGGCTGTAATTTCTCCTTCTAAGGAATGTTGTTATCTTTCAGCATGAACACCCTTGACATCAGCTGATCCCGCTGCAATATTGCTAATGGAGAACTGCAAGGACACTAATAATGGGTTTGGCATCATCTGGCGAGGGACATGTCTGTCCTCTAGAAGGACAGAGAAGGAAAAAGAATATATTGTCCTTACTCAACAGGGTATTGTTCAGAATCATATCCATAGCCTGGGAAACAAAAATCGTCATTCTCCCCTTCGATGTTTATGTGACGTGACAGTGTAAGTGCCTTTGGAGAGATAATGTGTTCTGATAGGTTTGGGACTTTTTCTGTACCTCTGTGGCATGAAGGGCGTCAGGCCTGCTAAAACCTGAGCTCATTTTTTCCCAGCTAAAAACCAAATTAAAATAGACACACCTAAGAGAAAAGACAGAATTTGGACAAGTGTGGAGAAGGTGTGCTTGTCCTTTACACCAGGTCACTACAGGCATGTTTAAGTGAATGGATTCTGCAACAGGATACATTTCACAAACATTTAAATGGTTGAGCCAGAAAAACGCTGAAAACTTTTAATTCCCACTCACTTGAGTGAGCTGATCCTTTTCTGGGATGAATCACTTAAAATCAGTAATAATTTACTTATTGAGTGATTTCTGTCTCCAGCCTTTTTTAACATATTGATGAATTTTTAATTTAATTTGCTAATGTGCTGGCAAGTTATACCAGTGTATAGAAAGGATACTTTAAGGATTGGCAGCCCCTTTTTTTTCCCTTTGTTACTCTTCCTAAGACTCCATTAAAAACTTTTTTCCTGGCTGCAGCTGTGCACCAGTGTCTTCCTCTTCTCCCCACTCATTGACTGGATTGGTCCCTGTTGTGCTGCCCAGAACATTCACATGAGTCAATCTCACATGCTTAGACAAAGGCAAGTTGACAGGCCTGGGTATGATACACAAATATGAAGGTTTTGTTAAGACCACAAAACACGGAAAACTGTGCAATCTGTATTTCAAAAACACATGATGTTTTTGTATATTTCAGTACTTTTTGGTCTTACGTCTACTAGCATTTCATAGAAAATATTTCCATGACAGACCACATTTGTTCTTACAAAAGCAGCTTTGGGAACACCAATGGTAAGGGGTTTGTTTCATTTTGGTAATGAGTAGAAGGTTGGTGGAAAGTCTGTAGTTGGATCTAAATTTCTGCAAAGAGTAATTGTAAAAAAAAAAGAGAAGCTTAGATTTGGACCATCAGAGAGAAGATTTATGGGAACATAGAGCTTGCATTGGCCATACACAAATTGTTAAACTTTTCTTTCTGTGGTTTCTAAACACTAAGTAATGCTTGTCCTCCTGTCAGGAAAAGGATGTAATATCAGAGGTAATGTTTTACTGAGATTTCGCTTTGCTCAGACCAAGATATTTGTCAATTAGAACCCAGCAGAACATTTTGCTGGTATGATGTTGCCAGAGTTTAAATAATTAAAAATGAGTTGTCTTCAGCAAATAAATAAAGTACACCTAATGGAGCATTATGGAATATCCTTTCTGTTCATTACTTCTTTGGTCATAAAACTCAGTCATTTCTCATTTAGGCTTTTTGGAAAATTGTCATGATACAAGTGTAACACCTTCCTCCTGATTGCAGTGGAGCAGTAGATTTTGAAAATAATAAAAATCTGAATTTCAAAGATTGCTAACTTTTACTCCAAAAAGCTGTAAAGAATTGAATTTAGGCAGCCAAGTACAGAAATATCCTAGTGGAAGCTGCTGGTTACTTCCATTTCAGTTCAGATTTGGAGTGGGGCAGAGTTCAAATACATCTAACGTGTTTTCTTCAACAGGAAGCTCAGTTGTCATGGTAGAGCCATTTCCATCCAACTTTTACATAATAGCTAAGTGGTTAGAGCAGCCACCTCCCCTCACTTACTTCTTCAGTTCTTATTTCAGAGAATTGTGCCCTTTTCTTGAGGTTATAAAATGATCTTAGTGCTAATGCTCTCCAGTATATTCTTTGAAAGTTGTTTTTTGTGCATTTAGGAATCCAGAAATCCTGAGGTCTAAAGAAGAGTGAGGAAAAGGATGCCCGATCCTGGATTGTAATTGGTAACATAAGCAAGCAGGGGTAGAAGATGCTTTTCTTGGGTTTTGTACCCAGAATTCCTTCAGTTTTAGTGAATTGTGGAGTGGTAGATGCTAAAGAATCTCAAAGCAGATTTCCTTTTATCTTACATGTGCTTTTTTCAATCTGATTGTGGAAGAATTAACCACACCCAAATTCATCTCTCTCTGTGACAGGCAGATCACAGTGTGGTCAAATTCACTGTGATCATTCTGTGCAAAAATAGCAAAATGCTTTTTATTTTGTCACCTGGTGTTTGGCTAGAGCCATATCTTCTTTAGGCATAATTATCAGTAACACTAAATACAACTGCTGATGTGTTTAATAACATAAACATGAGAACTCTTGTGCAATTTGTACAAATGAATTGTCAGGGAATAATGAGGATATGAGACATAATGTGAATAAATATAATAATAGGTAACTTCATATAACAATAAATAAGGTGAAAAGGAATAATGAAAAATACATCCACTCTTGTCTGAATATGACTGTGAGCTATTTTAATGGGAAATTTTAACATAATTGGAAAAAAAGAGAATAAACAGAGTGTCTGAATTATTAAAATAATCAAACCCCAATTTGTTCAATTAAAAACTTAGAGATGCTCCCAATGCTTTGATTAAGAAAAAAATTAGAAAGTTTCTTATTCACCTCAGCAGGCAGCTCTGCAAAATGGAAGGTCCCTGTGCTCCTCTGAAGCCATTTAGTGCATATGTGAGCATGGATTCCCAGAACTATCTATAATGCATATAGTGCTTTCTGCTCTCAGTGGCTTTTTTTCCCACTCTCTTTACGTCATTTGCCATTTGTGAGGGTTGCCAGGGTAATGACCAATCATCCCTGGAGAGATGCCTGCTAGTAAGGACAACATAGGCTTTCTCTTTTTTGGTATTCTGCAGTATGTATTTGAGAGCTATTCAAGCATCAAGATTGCAGAACTTTTGTTTAGTTAGCAGGGTGGGAAAGTTTACAGAGTATGAAATAACAGCTTACAACTACTGAGGTAAGTGAGGATTTTTCTATTTTATTAGCTGTCCTCTCTGGATTTATTCAAAACGTTGAGCATCATTACTTTATTTTGTTGTTGTTGTTGTTGTTGTTGTTGTTGTTGTTGTTTTACATGTAGCTGACCTTGAAATTAGAGAGATTTTGCCTAATGTGAGCAATGAAATCTTAGTAGTGCTGCATATACAGGAGGGCAGGATTTTATTCTCTTTGTAATTATGAACCCCACAGCCTCTCTCGCCTCTGCAATCACCATATACATCCACTCATCCCCCAAATGTTTTCAGAAGAACTAATTAAAAATAAGAAACCCACAGACTGCTGTAATGCAGATTTCAGAGCATGAAGCATGGTTGCCTTTCAGGCAAATGGGAAGTTCTGAATACTCTTCATTGTGCTGTATGTATTTATTAGGCCACATCAGCTGGAAACTGAAAATCCAGAAAGGAGTCCTGTTCCATAGGATGCTGAAGATGTTGAACTCCTGTTGTTTTTAAGTGCTATCTATTGAATAGCCACCTGCAGGCTCATAGGTGATTCTTTGCTCACTTATGGACAATGAGAAAATAGAGCCTCCAGACTGCAAACATATTTTCTGGCACTGGGATCAGCAGTGTGAGCTGGTGGTGGTCATTGCCTTGCAGAATGGGCCCAGATTTTGTTCTTTTGCATGGGAGGGCACCTAAATAATACATGAGAAATGAGGTAAAAATAATCTATTTATATGTTCCCAATGACCTCAGAAGTTTCTATGAACTATTTACATGTAATCTGGGTTATGACAGATGTGACTGAAGTGGTTGGTTTGGGATGGTTTCATTTGGTTTTTGTTGTTGTTGTTTTAAATGAACCCCCTTATAATTACTCTGGCACAGTTCCTTGTTTGTGTGATGGCTTCCTGGGAGAGAGGGACAAATGATGAGGTGGTTGGATTGTTTTTCTGTAGAATTGCCAATATATCAAAGTTCAAATTAATAGCCATCTCATCAGAATTGCTGATTGCTGCTTAATATATGTGCACCTACACATCTGCTTCACATCCTGACAATCTCACCTGTCCTGGTGGGTGTGGCATATATTAACCAGAATAAAGCATATATTTATTTCACTCTATTTTCTGCTTACTGCAAGTACATACAGACTGTAGTTTTGACTTACACTTTTCCCTGGTAGAAATATACATTGGGGTAGTTAATTTAGTGTGGTAAATTCCAGTTGCTAAATTTTAGATGTTGCTATGTGTTCAGATGTGTATGATAGCTTTGCATTATCAAAACAACTGGAGCACAGCAGTGAGTCTGGATGTGTATATGTGAGAGAGAAGAGAATTCAGAGCAACAATTTTAAAAGTCTGAGATAAAAATGATGTTTTCATCAGACTGTTGAGAAAATATGTTTGTTCAGAAAGTAGACCTGTTTCCTCTTTCTAAAAATTGTAACTGTTTTTTGACATCTGTGTGCTGGTTATCACTTTTAAGCAGATTAAGATATGAATAATCTGAAATGCTTACACTGTAGGGGAAAAAATCAGTAAGCTCAAAGAAAATTTATTGTTATCTAATGTTTATCAGTATTCCATATGATTCCACTATTTATAGTAATCTGGGAAGCAAAAACACAAAATTATTATTTTGTATTATTCTCGGTGGTGTCTTTTGACAGAAAAGTAATATGATGACATTTAGATTAAGCATATTAATTAGTAAAGTAGGTTTTCAAATGAGAAATTCAGAGGTAAACCTTTATGGAGAAGACGGTGGGTAACAAGCCTCAGTCTTTATCTTTGTGTCCACCTTTTCCCTGTCTATCTGCTTCACCATCTCTCTTTCCAACTTGAAAATGCTCCATGGCTGTATTATGCAGAGAATAGCATTTACTTCCAGACAGTGAGACAGAGAGAGGGAAGCTGCAAGGAGGAGAAGGGAATGAGCCTGGGCTGTGAATTGTTCACATATAACGGCCAGTAATCAGGGCAAGGTATCTGTGGTCCTGAGGAGAGATGCGGGAGATTGGCAATTCTAATTCTACAGCAGCTTCTCATGTCTGAGAAATCATGAGGCAAAGGGCAGAGAGGAATGAGGGAGAGCTGTAGGGCTGGGTGGAACCAAGGGGGTTTAGGGCAGCTTGTACTGGGAGTGCAGTAAACCAAGCAGCAGAGAGCTCCAGGGAGCAGGTCAGGAAGAGCTGGGATTCCTGGAGCATCTTGGTGAAGCTGGCATGCAGGGTTTGGCGTGGTGAGCTGGGGCAGGGCTTGGATAGAGACGTTAGAGTTTGAGGTAGAGTGTTTGCCCACTGGCACAAAGTGCTGTTCAGCAATTTGACCCTTCTAGTGCCGTGTCTGGTGCCAGAAACTTTGGAGTGGTGAATTCAGATTGTTTTGTTATCTTGTACTTTTGAATACATGGGAGAGAAGAGGAATAATTACCAGTACAAACTGTTCCACTGACAAAAAGTCAGGCTTCAGACTCGGATGGGAAAGTATGGCACAGGCTGAAAAACAAGGGGATGCTCAGGAAAGGGGAGACATGTCAGGATGGCAAAAGAAAAGCCAAAAAAGTCGCTCTAGGAGAGACAGAGACAGGCTGCATAAGTGCAAGAATGTATAAAAATATTCAATAGCCCGAACCGCTTCCCTTGAGAAACAGAAGGCAAAAAATAAATGAAGGTGAATAATCATGGAGTGAACAATAGTTTCTAAACATAGTGTATGACAAAGCAAATCACTACTGATAACAGGATTAGTGCTATCACTGCGCTGGACAGCTCAGCCTGAACTGTGGCCTTTGCTGTTGGAGGTCAGTTCTCCTGGCCTGATGGATTATTTTGTCTGGTAGACGTCATCTATCCATGATCTGGCATAGATTACTTTTTTGGTTTTGCGGAGATTTGATTTGTAGGTTTTTTAAATGAACGGTATCTCTCTGGATATGTATCTCACAGGAATACTGTGAGTTTTAATTTGTGACTGTAGTGATTAATGAGGCCATCAGATTAAAAAGTTACTAATTCATTTTTATCAAAGCAAAGCCTTATGGTTTTGTATTTTGTTGCCACTGTTTGGAACCCAGGTTGCTATTTCATTACCTGGGCCTGACTATCCACTGCTGTGAGTAAGCATAGCTCTGTTACTTCTGGGATCTGGTGATATAACTCCAAAACTCTGGTGTAAAATCAGGGTACGTGTGCATTCAGAGCATTAGACAATAATTTAATTGCACAAACTTAGTTAAAGTGGCCCCAGAAGGCACAGGAATAGTTGCAATGTAAATGTCTGATTTTAAGCTATCAGTTACTGGCATTTTTGAAAAAAGTGTGGTGAAAATGTGCTTTATCATCCAAAACTGCAATTCAGGAACACAACAAAGGCATGCAGAAGGAAAGTTACTGTTGCCTGACCAGAAATATGCCTAGTTATGAAAGGCTGAAATTTGGAAAGTATTGCAGCATTTCCAATGTCTCTTTTAAAGTGCGTGGTAAGGTTCACTTTGAGAAAGTAATTAGAGAGAAGATGTCTTGTGGTTTAAAACAGAAGTGGTTGACAGAAGATGGGCATTTTAGAGCACTTTACTAAAAGCTTCCAATTTATACTTTTAGTCCTATTTTCAAAGTATTTAACTTAAGTTTTATTGCACATCCATGGCTCTAAGTTTCAAAGAGAGATGCTTTTGAACATTGCATCCATTATTGCTGAATTGTTATGTATTTGCTGTGTGATGTCAGACAAGTCCATTAAACACTTCAGGGCTTGTTTCTTCCCCTGAGAAGAAACTAGGAATTAGTAAGATGGGAATTAGGAGTATTTACCTTATTAGACTATGGATGTTTCTGTTATTCTTTGTGTGGTGTTTTGAGTAGCCATGTTGCTCAAGGCCTAGTTACTTAGGTATGCAAAGTACTGCAGCACACAGCCCTCTGAGACCCCCCCAGTTCATCTTGTCTTTCTGTTGTAGTTATAAGGTCAAGTTGAAATAATCCCCATGATTATAAGAGCTTGTATGAAAAACTTTCCTGGAGAGCAACATCTGTTGTCTGTTGGTAATAGTGATTCAAAGGAGCTCTTTGGGAAGAGAATTCAGTCTGTCTCACATGAACAGGATGACTCAGTAATTCACACTGGGAAAGAGAAACGTTCTCCAGGCCTCACAAATGTGATTCTGGAGACTCATTACATGCATTATTGTGTGCTTTTGTGAAGCTCCTGAGACAGCGCAACGCGAATGGTTTCTGTCGGCCACGGCCCGGTCTTCCAGCAGCAGGAGTGGCCCTAAACCATCTGCAGTGCCAGGGCTGCACACAGACCCTCCTCCCTCTGCCATTCCTCAGGGGCAGCATGTGTGGCTCTCATTTCTCACAGCTGGGCATAAAGCAGAGTTAGGGTAGCGAAGGACAATATAAACTGTTCTGTACATGACAGCACCCTGCCACACACCTACCCATTTACTGGTAAGTAATTAGCAGCTGTGGCTGTAGCTTGGGTTCACTTGTTCAGAGAAATTACATTCATCTGATGGGCTCTGGACATGTACATCAAATTTCATGAGGATTTAATTTTATCTTGCATTTTACCTAAAATTTGAGTCAAATTCAGCCCCCATCCATACAACTGCCCTTGATGCTTGAGACCTTCATGTGAAATCAGCCTCATATTTTCACCTGGATAAGTGACCAGGCACCCTGCCAGAACGGGGTGGGAGTTGGTGACTGACACCACACACCTGACCTCCATGTGGCTGCTCCAGCCCCGTCTGCTTCCACAGAGGCTTCTGAGCAAACATTGCCCTGGACAAATGAGAGTACTCGTAGATGCTGTGGAGTAACATTATGTGAAAAGCTCAGGACTTGAAATATTTACGGCTTAATTGACTGCAATTCCTATTGACCTCAATGGGTGTTTTATTCAATTAGGGACTGCAGAATTTACATCATTGCCTCTGGCTTACATCATTGCAAACATTATTGATGCTCATAAAACTTTTGGGGATCTTTCAGGCTTTTATTCCACAAAGTGACTGCAATGTGAAAGTCTTGCTCGGGGGTAAAAGGAGTATTTATATCCATCTCATCTTTCATTTTCTTATTCCTGAGTCTCTCTGTGTTATTCCTTTGGGAATGCTCATATAAAATCTGCAATTTAGCAAAGAGGAGGAAAGCAGAGTTGTCTCAATACAGCAAGATTCAAGTTTCACTTTGCACTTTAGAAGTGCACCTTTCTTATTTTCTTGCCTAAAAGGTAAAAGTGAATCTGATTAATTTTAATCTCATAAATGTCGAAATCAAGGCACAGTAAATTTAGAATGAATATTGAAGAAAATTAACAGTTTCCCAGGGGTGAGCATGAATACAGTGACTGGAATTTAAAACTATGCAATTTGGAGCACCAGAAATTCTGACAAAAAAGAACTAACTCAAACTGGTGAGAAGGGTCAGGGTGACTTGAAAGAATTTTTACCTTTCTAATCTACATGTGCTGTAAAACCAATGTTGGAGTTACTATGTGAGTAGCACAAGCTGGCTCTGTGTAGCTTAATTATGACCTCTCAGCCTCTGACTATGGTAGGAATATGGATAGGATAAAAATACTTATTAGGCCTGGAGAGAAAAGGGATGCAGCTTCTCCTCCTTTTCATTCAGTGCTTTGGGGAAAAGCAATGAGTAAACCATTTCACATATACTGTGTGTAATTGCATTTCATACTTCTTTTCATCCAGAAATAGCAATGAAACATCTAGATATATATATATGTATGTAAGTAAACAAAACCAAAAGATGGCACAAGCAGTTTTAGGACGTGTATAGTATAAATCCAATTGCATTTCAGACAATATATTCTGACGATAGATCTTCCCAGAAAAATCTGCAGAAAGAGCTAGGAAAAGTCACACATATATAACATGCATAGTTTTACGTCTGTTTTAGCAAAATTGGAGAAATGTATGTGTGGCAAAATTTATACACTTCCCAGATAGAACACTGACTTTATTCAATTCTGTTGTGGTAGATGAAGTGAAATTGGACATAAAAATAAAGGTAGCCTCCTTATAGAAGGCATTTTTTTTGCAGCAGAGAACACAATAAATGTTATCTGTCAGGGAAAGAAGCAGGCTATTTAAATTCAGGCAGCATAGCATCTTCAGTCAGAAGGGCTATTTTTAACTTCAGATGTAGCTTAATTTAGAAACTGAGCAGTCAAGTCCCTTTTTTTCCCCCCATTTCTCCGACTGGAGATTTTTTATAATGATTGTAGATACCCTTGTGTGAAGATGCTTAATAGAATAAAAAATACCTTATCCTGAGCTTCAAGGTCATGAAAATGCACATCTAAACAAAGCAGCTTTGTGGCAGTATAGGCATACACGTGTAAACACAGAGATCAGATGAGATCGATGCACCGTTTTCCAAGCATAAGGGCCACCTTGGCAATTTGCCAGGAGGTTGCATAGAATTTTCATATCCACTTACGCAAATCTTACCCAGATCTGTATTATTTTGTGTAGGAAGTGCTGTAATTGCATATAGTCCTATACAATGTGTGATAAAGAGAGTGTAAATTCCAGTGGTTTCTAAGGCAGAAATATTTATGAGAAATCTGGCAGTGATTTCCTGCATTGATTTTTCTGAGCCAGCTTCTTGTATTTGGCTTTGTTTGCAAGTTAATCACAAGAATTGAGAAGCTCATTTCATTATAGAAGATATTCAGAATTAAGAATTGCAGATTTGGCTCTATTAAGTGATTACAGGCTTTTTAATGTATTCAGATTCAGAATATGAAAAAATCCTCTCACTAATGGAAGTACTTCCAAGATGGCTCGTTGCAAACACTCTTCTTGCATAATTGCATACTCTGTGTCACTCAGCATTCATCTGGTGAATTGCAGTAGCATTTCAGCATAAAGCTCAATTCAAGCTGGATTTTATAGTTTACCTGTTCAAGCTCAGCCAGAAGCGATTCTGAAAGCTCTTCCAGTTGCATAACAATAACAAGGAGTGGAGAAACATGTGCCATTGCGACAGAAATAGTGGGGTTATTAACAAGCTGAATGTGACATGGGAAAGTTGGCTCTATTTCTGGGCATAGTGACACCTTCACATTCACTCCTAAGCACACACAACTTCATACAGTTCCTGAAATTTTGCTTGAAGGGTTGAGCATTTGTGCACGTACAGAAAAGAGAACTTTTTCTGTAGTCACCTAAAATCCTGCAATTATATGCGAAAGCTTCTGCTGCCATTTATTCTTTAACTTATGACAGCTAAAATTAGAGGCTTTCATTCCATTGTTTTTATACACCGGGTAGTGTGATGTAATGTAGAAAGAATATAATAAAACAAGTTAGAAATTTAGAGTTATAACCATTAATGTTCAGTGGAGGCTAAAAGGAAATATCATTTAGAGGCTGGACTACTTCTGCATTGCCCACCTTGGATGGAATTCTTTCATCTTCCTCTGAAACATTTGTTTCTGAAGAATGCTCCTTTCCCTGGCTACATTCTGTGTGGAGGGAATATGGGAGTTAGCACAGAAGCTGTTAGAGCCATTAGACTCTACTGTGGTGTTTCCTTAATTCTCTGCTGGCCACATGAACCTGAATTAAGGCTGAATTTGGTCTCTGGGAGGCATTTTAGTAGTGTTATCAGACCAGGGAATTCAGACTGTGACTTATGGTTTGGATTGGGAATGTGAATCCACAGCCCTTTCTTAAAGAGGCTTTTCCTTATAGTAAAGCAGATATATTGCACAAGTATTTGCTGAAGTGTTTCAGCTTTCAAAAGAGAATGTGTTTTTCTCATCAAAAACTTGATCTTAAACTTGTAGCAAAAGAAGCATTCAGCACATACACTTTCTTGTTTTAGGTATGTTGGTATCCTGTCAAAAGGCAGGATTCAGTTTGCCTGTTAAGTAGGTTTAAAAAAAGACTAAAACCCATCCAAAAGGAGCAGGGGGGTTGTTAAGAAAAAGCTGAAATCTCACAGAATTGAGGGCAATATTTTTGGTCTTACAGAAACACAGGGTATGCTCAAAATAAATTTATGAATGGCTTTATAAAATCTAATCAGCTTGAAAATAAAACTGTCCATTTGTATCTGCTTTGTTTTCATTCAGTTTGTAGTACAGAGGAAAACAACCAGTGTGAGACCAAATAGTAATGCTATTTTCAGGCATTCAGTCTCTTAAATAGCAAGTTTCTTTGAAGAAATATGGTAACACACAGATGATGAGGCTTTGGTAAGACTGGACTTGGAGTCTTGAGTTTCAAGTAAAGCTCAGATTTGTCACAGAGCAGCACTAAAGTACTCAGTGACCTAAAAGGAGGTTGCAGGGAGGTGGGTGTTGGTCTTGTCTCCCAAATAATAAGTGATACTAAAAGAGGAAATGGCCTCAAGTTGCACCAGGGGAGATTTAAACTGGATATTAGGAAGAGTTTCTTCATGGAAAGGATTGTCAAGCCCTAGCACAGCTGCCCAGGCCAGTGGATGTGTCACCACCCCAGAGGTATTTAAAAGATGTGTAGATGTGGCATCTGGGGACATGGTTTAGTGGTGGGCTTGGCAATAATAAGTTAAAGGTTGGACTCAATGACCTTAGAGGTCCTTTCCAACCTAAATGATAATAATTTGTTTTTATTTAGTAGTTTTCATCCACAGATCTCAATGTGTTTTATAATGAAGGTCAATCGCATGCATCATGTACTGACTCTTCCTTAGGAATTTTATTATAATTTTTCTGTTCAAAAAGTTTAAGCGATCTCTTCTATGTCACTTGTCACAGGAAAATGTACCAATGTGTTCTATGCCCACAAATCACAGCAGGGAGGACAAACAGTGGACTGGAGTTTTTATTAATCAGTGTGCTGTCTTCTCAGAAATGGGAAATGATTTTATCAACGTCTGACAAATTACAAGAAGCAAATAAATTGATATTCAGGTGAAGTACAAGAGACTAACAGTCAATGTATGTCTATAAAAAAGCAGTGTGCTATTCCTGTATAAGGATTTCCACAAATCAGGATGAAAGCAGTTCACAAACACATGTAGGCATCGTCATCCCATGCTCTTTCATCTTGGAGGAGATGGTCACAGACGAGGAACTAAAAATAGTCAAATTTAAGAGCGCATGCTCCCGAGAGGGGATCAAAGACTGAGATGCTATTTAGGCATGCAAACAACCAGAAGTATCAGAGCAGGAAGAGTGTGGTTGAACCAGTTACTGCTCTGATAAAACCTGCTACTTTAGCTTCAGCCAAATTTGATAGCAACAGAAATGGGGTGCAGAGGCACAGGGAAAGAGATGTGTAAGGCAATTCCTGGTGCCTAACCTTGCATGCCTAACACAGGTGCCTAAATGAGGAAGGCAATTTTTCCTGAACTACTGAGAGATTAAATACAGAGGATGTTATTTCAGAAGGTAATTCAGAGTCCGCAAGTAAGGCTTCTGCTCTGAAGCACCTCTGGAGGAGCCGGATACCCTTCAGTGATTTTGTAGGAGACTTGGGTGAAGTGCCCGCCCTAAGCCCCTTGGTTGGTGTTAAACACAGCCCGTGCAGGGCCACTGCAAAGGCAACTTTGTACCCAAGACTGATAATATTGTTTCCTTGGGAAACTTCCCTTTCCCTTCACGCTTCTCTTTCTGTTCTTTATACAACACACAGATCTCGTGTGTGGAGGCTGAATCGTTTGTCTGAAGGACAGAGTCAGTCTTAGGTCTGTGCATTGCATTTTTAACCAAGTCAGAGACTCCTTTATGTTCCTACCTAGAGACGGGAGGTTATTTCTCTAATCACAGTTAACTTTCATAGAAGTCCCTGGCAAAATCATAACTTGTGTTGTTTAGTTCAATAAGATCTCTGAAGAACAGAGCAAGGATTGTGGTTATGCATTTTCCATGACCAAGCCAAGAGTGATAGTTTTTGTGCCATATCTGATTTAATAAGAAAGCAGTATTTACATGGAAGATGTGTAAAATTTGGCTTTTCATTAAAAATGATTTTTTTTAACTCAAAAAATAATTCTTTTTTAAGATTTATGATTAAAAATACAGTTTTCATTTTAATTGCTGAAAATTTTGCATCCAGTGCCTAGCTTCAGAGGTTCTTTGCAGCACTATTAACACTTCTCGTGTTTCTCTGTTGCACTTGTCTTGTTTAATACCAGACAAGGAGCCATGTGGGTGACAGCTCTATACCAACAAATCCTAACAGACAGATGCTATGATTTGATCCTGATACTCGCTGTATGTTTTACTCAGTGCTGCAACCAGGAATTAAAAATATAAGCACCAGCTTTTTTCCTGTATACATGTCCAGAAGAAAGCCTGATCTGGTGTAATATATTAGGAAGCTATTTTTAGACCAAATGAAGCAGGGGAACAATGGCAATAATATGTTTCATGGTACAAGAAAGCTGACATTGGCTGACATTCATCACCAGATCTTGCATCAGCAGTCACCATCCCTAAATAAAGCAGTAAGAAGAAACTTCCTCCTCCTCTTAAGTGGCCCTTTATACAGAGGAGATCAAATTCAGCTGATAATGTCACCAGGAAGTGTGTGCAATATTTAAAATCCGGTTGACAGTGTAAATACTCATTAGTTGAGGCAGCTGGGGCAGGGGCACCTCCTGTGGCTGAGCACTGGGTCGAGGTGCGAGGGGGAATCCCAGAGCTGGGGAAACCCAAGGAAGAGCAGAGAGCTCTGGCAGTCCTCGTCAGCAGCCTTGGGAGATTGTAGCTGCACTGGGGAGCACGAGTGACCAGGAATGCTGTGGACAGGGATAAGGAGGGCAGCTGGCACAGCAGGGCACTGCTCACAGGGCCCCAGCCCAGGGACTGCTCTGGGTCTCACACAGTGGTGGGCACTCGCCCCACAGTTGAAACCACTGTTCCTTCCTTATGAAGTTCAATAAGGACAAATACATGCTCTTGCACCTGGGAAAACCTAATCCAGGGTGAGCTTCCTCCATTTAGATTACAGCAAATTATATCCCACCGGAGTTGTTCTTGAATTTGGAAGTGAAGGTGGTGAACGCAAGAACTGTGAGCTGGCTAAAGTTCTATTCTGAATAAAATGGCAAGGCTGGAGAAATGTTGCTAGTGGTGTTTCTCTGGGGTTCGTCTTGGGACCTGGGCTATTTAATATAAATACCAGCATGGTGAGGTGAAATTCCTAGGTGAGACGCGTTGGGAGGCATTGCCAATGTTGAGGAAGGCTGGGTTGATGTTCAAAAAGGATTAGGCTATATTTTTTACCAGCTGGCTGGTGATGTCATATAAGTAAGTCTCATACTGTTCAAACCAGACACTTTGGTTTCAGTAATAGCCTCATCTATAACCTGGGGCTTTGTGAACTGGATGTAGCACAGGTGGAAACAAATTTGAGTGCACTTATCAGTGGAAGGATGAATGTGATAAAACATTGGAGTATAACTGGGGTAGAAAAGATAATGCAGTCCTGGAAGGTGAGAGTTTTTTAACAATTTAGAGGAAATATTGGTACCATCTTACAAGGAGTGTTAACTTCTCTAGAGTATTTCTACAGTTGTGTGTAGCTATTTTCAGAAAAATTAACCTAAACTGTGAGAGGTGTAAGGAAGAGCTACAGGATGAGCAAGGGTATGGAACTTTATCTTCTGAAGGGAAATTAAAAATGCCTCCTGTACCCAACCAAATGGAGGTTTCTAGGGTGATGAATCATTAAATACACTGGGAGCAAATACTGGTGAGTGGAAAGGTTCAGTGTCTGTGATCCCTGTAGCCTCTGTGCTGAGACCACTAACAAAGCTGCCTGTTCTGTAGCTTTCTCTTTGATGTGAGTAATGGACTGGTGTAAATTCCAAAAGTCTACAAAACTTTTTTGCATGTGACACTGACAGGAGGATGGCCAGTAAAGCTGTGTTTTTATTAGTCCTGCAAAAAGTACTCGGCAGCCTAAAAAACAAGTTTTTCAAATCTTGACTGCAGATTACTTACGAGAGAAAGAGATTTCTTTGACTGAGTTGAGCTTGCTCCTGTTTGGTCTGTTTGAGCTGGGCTGTGGTGGTGTCAGTCCCTTTGCCCTGCCTGAGGAGCCAGCTCGCTGTGCTGAGATCTGGGTTTGGCTTGGGAGAGCTCCGTAAGTGCGGAGTGTGCTGACATCACGCTCCTGAGGGTGTCGGTTATTAGCTGCTAAGAATAGTGACAGGCAAACACAGAATAGAAAAATCAAATGTCTGCTGAAACCACCAGTGAATGGGAAGGCAAAGAGCTTGAGCTCAGCTGAGGGGCTTTCTGTTTAAATGCGAGGGCAACAAGATTGGGCATCACCCTGGTGCAGGTGATGCTTTAGGGTTCATGAGCTGGGAGAGCCCACAGAGACAAGTTCATCCCTGGTGCAGTTCCAGAACTGTCATGGTAAGTGAGCTTTTTGTGTTTATTTCCCTCTGTTTAGGCTATCTGATCTGAGTGATCTGTGTTTTGCAGTCCTTAATGTAACGATGGGATTCACAGCACAAGAACCATGTCAGTGTTACTGCCAGTATAATCACAGTTCTGTTAAAAGATAAAACACAAAGCAATACTAATTTTGCAAAATTAAGTGTTCAAGGTTAAGAAATAACGTACAGTAAAAACTACATGTGGGCATAAATGGTGCCTCCAGTCTCCAAGTTCAGGAAACTATCCTGCTCCTCCTGTGTTTTGGGGCTATTTGTCATAAATGTTACAACCTTTAGGCCTTGATTACAGGTTTATGAGCTAAGACAGGCTTGAAGACAGAGATCACATTTTCAGGTTTTAACTTATTTCCAGTTTTGTAATGCAGAATTCTGTTTAATGATTCTGTGGTATTAATAAGCTGCTTCAGATAGTAAACTATTCCAAATTACAGTTAATCTAATAAAAAACCCCACATATAAATACAGAAGCAATATAAGATCAAAGTTAAAATTAACACAGGACTGGGTGTCTCACAACCTTTGAAAGTCTCATCTTGGCTTTTTTATACTAATTAGGCCATGGACAGAAATGTTCAACTAGGTTTATCAGTGCTCTTAGGAGATCTTCTAACCTGAGCTACTCCTAACAATATTTTTACACTTCTTAACTTACTGTGTAAAGGCAGGCAGGGGCAGAAATATGGAGCTGTGACTCTTCCAGACAAACACCAGAGATTCTCATTACAAGTTACAAATTGGCCTGAAGCTCCCTTGGCCAAAGTATAATCTTTTTCTCACCCCTTTGTACTCACCCACAACAGCTTCATGATGATTCAAAACCATCAGAAATCACTTGTAACTATCACTGGTCCCCTTAGCAGGGAGAACAACCTGTTCTCCTTCTGAATTTGGCACTCTTGCCCCAGCCTCCCTGGTTTGCAGCCAGTGTACAGCAAAACCCCCAAGTCTGCTGATCCCACAGAGCCTGACTCACGTCTCTGCCAGCCCCTTGCAGGAGCCTTCCCCAGAGGGAATGAGGAGCTTGATGGATGTGCTGCTGCAGGATGTCAGAGTGTGCTAATGAAGCAACAGATCCATTACAGTATTAAGCCATTTTGCAAGATCCAATTACAGGAACTTCGTGAAGTATAAAATACTTTGATTTTACCCTATGCTTATCCTGTAAAAAATAATGTCTCTAGAAGATATTCCCATCCTATCATTATTTCTGTGTGCGAATTTGTCTGTGTTCAGAATTGTTTAGAATTAGGATTTGATTTTACCCTATTGCTTATCAGTTTTTTGTAAATCTCTTTGATAATTGTTATGGATAAAGATGAAGAATCCCTGGGTGTTCTGCTTGCAGGGTGTGACATGTAAAGTAGGAGTTTTTCTTGCAGATCAGAAGGCAGGACTGACATAGGAATTATTGTCTGTGACATAGGAATTATTGTCTAAAATTACATTGTCTCGGTTATGTAGGAATTCAGACAGTGATTGTGATAGTCCCTTTTGTCCTTTAAAAATGAGAATTTATGACCCAAAAAGTGCTACACTGTCAGACAGAAAATTTTTCCATTGTACTGAATCTTATTTTTAATAGTGTAATATCCTGTTCTTTTAGGTGCAAGTGTGGTGTTTTGAATGCAAACTGATTTAGTCATTTTCTTCAGTCTGCAAAACAAGCACCAAAAAAGAGAAAAATTTAAATGTAAGAAATTCTATATTCAGTGTTAGTGTCCAGAGGGGTAAAATATAATATAATTTAAAAAAAAAAAAAAATTGAGGAATTTTTCCTCATTTCAAGGGTTTGTAAGTTTTATTTTTTTAAGAAGAGAACTATGTTTAGGTGACTCTTACATGAAGGAGCAGCATTTTTAAAGAGCATCATAATAAAAAACCAGAAATACAGGGAAGCTTTTATGACATAAAGTGCATATGGCTCTTAGCAACTGGCCAACTTCTTGTTTAGAAAAATTTCCTGCTGCATTCATTTTTCCTTGCTGTATCCCCGGAGGGCTGAACGTCGCTGTCTCCTGCAGACAATGCAGCAACGCCCTGGTTTTGTGCTGGTGAATGATTTTCACATTCACAAGCTGTTTCAGTGTTCCAGAGCACTGCATTGTTCTAGCATGGATTTATCTGAATTTTTTCATAAAAAGACGATTCTCTCTGGTTTGGGGGATGCCATCAGGGATGAAGGCACATGCAGTAGCACCAACAGCTGAAATCTTGTGGCAGACTTTATGTCTGCTTGACGCTTTCCCTGATGGCCTTGACACCAATTATAAAGTCAGTAGAGTGAAATAGACTCTGCAAAATGTGATTTTCTGTTGGAATGCTGGCAAAATAGTGCTGATGTGGCATAAACTTCTATAGGTGGTGGCAGTCTCTCATATGTTCTGTTTTCAAGGTTAAATACACAAGTGTCCAAAACCCTCTCAGCAAGAGGTAGAATTACCTGAGCCTTGTGGCCTCTGACTTCAGCTGGGCAGTCAGACCCCTGTCCTTTGCTTTTTATGTGCTAATGGACCTGCCATGTATGGAAATGGTCTCAGCTCAAATCGGAGCAATGTAGAAAACAAAACTGTGTAAATATCTGTGAATGGATCCACCTGATTTTTATAGAAAATGTGAGAATGGTGGATCTAAATAATTGACAAAATTAGGGTAAAAGCCTTTGTAAAACACCCGTGGAAGTACACATTAATCAGTTTTACATGTCCCAAACTCCATTCCAGTGAAACTATGAACAATTCAACAAAACATATTCCTGGAATGTACTGAGATCGAACAGCAGGAAGCTGAGTCTGGGTACAGTCAGACTGGGAGTGAGGTGTATGTGTGTCCATCAGTGTGGGTCAGTGGCATAGCTGGAGGAGAAACGTGATGTTTCACATGCACAGTAAACTGAGCGTTTGTCCACATAACACTACACACATGTAATCTGAATTAACATCAGCGAGTTAAGGGATCTGATGCACAAACTTCTCAGGGGACAGAGTTGACTGTTGCTGTAAAATGCCAGACTGAGAGATCAGAATAATCTCTCTGTCTGGAAAATCCACTGATCCATAGCAATAGCTCTGTTCTGTATGTGCACAGCAGATAGAGAGCAAGAAAATGTTTTCATTCTACTGCAGAAGAATATATTAATGGTCCTGTCTCACCGCAAAATTTTCACAAAATTAGATAGTTGGATTGTGTCAAATCTTGGCTTATCACCAAGACTACTTGCCATAAAATTTCTGACATCAGAAGAGGGACACCTGTATTAAAGAGAAATTTGAAGATTCTCTAATACGTAAGTTTGTGAGATAGAGTCCTTATCCACAGCAATCATGTTGTCAGCAGTGCTGTTTGCTTGAATTAATGCTGCAGATTGGCTCTGGTCGTTGATGCTGCTCTCACCTTATATGTAGGACATAAACTGAACAATTACATTTTCTAACACGCCCCACCAGAACGCTCTGATGCAAACACCAAAGCTGAAGTGACTGGGAGCAGGCAGTTCTCAGCCTGAGGTGCCAGGCCATTAGAAATTCCAGGTTCCTAAATGTAAATGCAGTATGGATATCCAAGCTGAAAGGTGTCTCAAAAATGTAGTCAAAGATTTATGTTATTCTGACAACACACTGGAATCAGCAATCACTGCTGACACTGAGCCAAACCCAGCGAAGGGGTCTTTTGATGTATTTCAAGAGACATGTTAGGTTCAGTGTCCTGTAACTGCATCTGTCACCACCATCCTCTCAGCAAAAAAAACCTGAGAAGGCTGGTTTTTGTTTTTTAATCGTTAACTCTGCACTGCTGTGCCTTCCTTCCTCTCTGAGCTTCCCTTTTGTGTAGATGAAACCTAGTGATGCTGTGTTTGCCTATAGGCGTCCTTTTTCCTGTGAACACAGAAAACCCTGAAGAACAAATAAACCCTTTAAGTTGCTGATCCTGCATGTTTGCAAATTCATTGGGAGATTTGGCTCACATGTAAGGACACAAGGATCCGGCTCCTGGGGAATAAACGTCAAAGAACATGAAAAGAAAAGCCTTGGTAGGCACTGGGACCATAAGAACAAAGAGTACTTCCAAACTGCAGTAGTAAAAACCACTGGGAAATGTGGGATAGTCTGACAGAAGCAGTAAGAATGATGGTTCTGAGTCAGGCACTGAATTGGAAAAA
>VYXC01002534.1:429819-441470 GCA_013397175.1 Platysteira castanea | reverse complement strand
AAAAAAAAGAAAATAAAAGAAAAATAAAAAGGTTTGATCCAAGTGAATTAAAGCCACTTACATTCCTGGAAATGAATTATTTCCTCTTTATCAAAAAAGAAAAAAAAGACAAAGAGGTTAAGAATGTAATTATATGTCGCATAAAGAATTATTTGGCAATTTCTGTTTCCTGGGCTTATGTTCAGGGTGCAGACCAAAACTCTGATACACTGCCTGACTTCTGCAGTGTCTCAGCAGCGTTGCCTGCACTGCCTATTTACTTCTCAGCACTTCCTCTCAGAGGCTCTCTTTTAGCCCATGTCCTCTGCAGGCTTTCAGAGGAAGCTCTGGGTATTATTCTGTGTCCAGAATAAACAGAAAGCCCAGCACCGTTTTCTGTGCATAATCCCTCTCCTTCCCCTATGAATTTACAAATACTGTAGGAAAACAGAATGATCACAAAAATAGCTGTGTTAGAAGATCCCTCAGCACTGAGGACTTGGTTCCCTGCTTTGTCAGAGAGTTCAGGCATGTCTGTGACATCATTTACGGTTTACCTTGCCGAGGCTCCAAGGATGTGCCAAGGCCTGTGAACCATCTCCCCCCTTTCCCATCTTAGAATATTTTCATTCCATCCATCTCTGCTTGGACACAGAGTGCCTGAACAGTGTGGCAGGGGATGTTTTCAATGCACACTGATGTTTTACCCAGTCATATGTCAGGAGGGAGCGTCCTCCCTCTGGTGTGAACAGTATGACCACGAAGGAAGATGAACAGTAACTGCATTATGTCCTCCAGGAGATGGATGGAAGTGAGAGGGAATACGCTTTTGTGGGCTGTGTTTCAGGGCCTTGCTCATCAGTTGCACAACATTGTTGCATTTTTTCCCCAGTGTTTACAAACGGAATTAAATCAAGGTTGTAAACCAGAAAACCGTATTCATGTCCTTTGTAGATTGATGACAGACATAGCATAAAATGCTAAAAACAAGATCAGCTGCAATTAGTCTCTAAAGAACCTAATCACCAATATGAATTTGATGAACAAGATTTCAAACAGTTAACCTCCTTCTGTCCTTTATGTTCACTGTCTTTTTGTGTTGTGTGGTTTGGGCTTTTTCGTCTGTGGTTTTGTTCTGTTTTTTATGGATGGAAACTGTTCGGAAATAAATACACTAATATTCAGTTATTCCTAAAACTTTATCATTTAATGACAAAAACCATTTGCATATGAATGCATTGAGGTTGCTGCACTGGGCATATCCAGACTCTGCCAATCATCAGAGAGGGTCTCTGTCATTCTTAATTGGCTGAAGGGTAGAAAAGGAGTGGGGCAATTTCCTACAGACTTTCTTCTGGTATGTTGCCTTCAAGTAGATGATGCTGCTATATCCCAGAGACCACCAGGCTAAATTAACTAGGATATAATTAAGACTATAAAAACAACCCCAAAAGTTTTATGAAGTTGCAAACATCATTCTCTCATTATCTCAAAGAAAGTTTATTTCTTGCTAGTTCCCTTGAGAGAAGAGTTAAAAATTGCCCTTTTATGGGAAGACAGCTGCCCAATAGATCACCAGAAAAAGCAATCTGAGCATGGGCAGGGCTGGCTGGAGCCCGGGCAGTGGGACTGGGACTGGTGAGCCCCTGAAACAAAACTGCGCAGCAGAAGCTGCTGCAGAGCTTCCCTGGCAGGTGCCACTTGGAGAAGCCTGTGACAGCCTGGCCTCTGGGAGTCCAAGATAATGCAAAGTGAATGGGAATGAAAGAAAAAGAGGTAGTGGAACAGTGGGAAAAGGAAATATTCTTTATTTTGTGTGCTGAAAGATCAAACCCCATTGCACTGGTGCAGGGTTTTGAAAGACGTTTTCGGTCTTAGGCCCTGACTCTGCCCAAGCCAATTTAAGTCACCAGTTTGATACACAGTGATGCAAGTAAGCACCAACCCCGTGCTTCCCTCCTTGCACAGACACACAGTTCTGCTGGATTCTTGCTTTTTAGCACAGTGGTGAACCAACATTGCTAAAACACCATCTGTTTCGCTGTGTCAAGGGAACCAGCCACCACTGCAGCCACGTCACTGAATCACCTTACAACCCTTGATCTAATGACATTTGTATAGATCTCCAGCTCTCTACTATTTGTCACTAATCAGGGTGGTCTGAAGATAATCATACAGGGGCATTATTCCATTTCTGCCTTAGCTACTCATTTCGGCAGTGCACACACAAGCCAGCAGGGCTTGACTTCTCCAATTCCTCTTGCTATATTTATTTGTCTTCCTTTTAGCATAAATAATTGAGGGAGGTAATCAATAATAATCATAATCATAACCAATGAGGTTACTGTGCCAGGCCTATTGCTCAACTTCCACTTCCCTGTGGCAGTGGGATCTTCCGGGAAACTTGAAGAAATCCAAAGAACAGCCAAACCTCTTCTCATACTTGCTCTGAGAAGCCAACCCTGCCTGTGTAACAGGCATTGTTGAACACGATTTAGCCTTAAAAGATTAAATATCTTTTTGTTACATCCCAATGGAGACAATGTTAGGGTTCATATTAGCACTACTGAGTGCTCATTTGTTCTTTCTGTTTTTTAGCATTGCAAAAAGATTAGGTAAATTTTCTTCCCTGTTACAGATGCTTGAAAATGCAATGAATTTCATGAAATGAAAGGAATTATTTGGGATTTTAATCAATGGAGCTGCAGAATTTAACCAACCATCTTAAAACCATAGTATTTATTTCTACGATTCAAAGTATTATATTAATAATTTAAACAATTGTAGGGAATATCCTGTTGTGCTGACCTTGAAAATGCTGTTAAACATAGTAAATACAAAACATTTGCTTGCTAAAATGAAAAGATGAGATGCTCAGTCACTTAGAGCTTCACATGGAAATCATCAGGAAAACAGCTCCTGTTCTAAATGGAGCTGTCAAACTGACAGGTTGCAAAAGAAACCTATTCCCAGCTATTCAGTAGTAACAAAAGATCAAGATGATCCAGTTTCATCAGACCATCAAGGAGGGAGACTTGAATTTGTTGAATTCAAATCAGTTTTCTCTGTTTGCTCGCTTAGGCTGGTCCTAACTGCAGGATTGTAAGAAATTCGTAATAAACTAAGCTGTTACTCATTCCAAGAACATCAAATAGCTGTCAGTTATAAGGTGGCAGAGACTTGAGTAAAAATGAAGCTGCCTTTTTTGAGAAATACTTGGGGTTGATCACAGCCACTTTGACGTAAGATTCTCTGCATGTGCAATTAGCAACTCATTCTGGCAGTTTCCTTATGGGAATTTTTCCAGGAGTATTTGATGCAAATGTTTCTGAGAATCAGCTGTGGATGCACTAGGAAGATAATTTAGAAATCTTTTCTGGAAAAGACACCTCTGTGTCTGCTATAGTTCAACCAAGAATGTACAGCTTTATCTATTCCCGACCCTTTGTCTCTGTCCAGTATTCAGCTCCCCCACTCTAATCCAGCCTTTTCTGCTCCGGAGTAGTGGAAACCTCGGGTTTTTTCCACTTGCTTGTTAATGTGTTTGGCAAGATACTTGGGGCTTCTTTGCAAAGGTGCTGCTGCTCTGCTGATTGACATTCAGCATGAGCAGGCAGAGCAGGCCAAGGAAAGAAGCAACAAGCCAAGAAGGAACAAAAAACTTCCAATCTTGAGTTCTTATTCCGAGTGTCTTTGAATCAGCAGCTCTGGGCCCTTCCCAGCTCTTGAAGGAATGCCAGTTCAGAGCAGTGACTGAATAAGGTGTGTGCGGGGGTGACTGCTTCCCTGTCACTTGTGAGAAGCTTCATTTTAAAAAATGCCTCTTCTTTCGCTGCATTACAGGGGCTTGGATGGCTCAGAGGAGCTGGAAATGGCTCACAGAGGCTTTTTGTTCATGGCCTGTTGCCCAGTCCAACCCAGCCCAGGCCACGAGCGACCAGGAGCTGTTCCCGTGTCAGCACAGCCTGATGGATGATGTGAGCTGTGCCTCGGTCCAGTTTCAGAAGGAGCATCACAAAAGCCAGCACTGCCCTTGTCCCCAAATGACTCCTTCACAAGCCAGGGCTGTTTCGGGCAGGGCAGAGCCGAGGCTCTGGGGGACCAGCTGCCTCCTGCCTCGCAGCCTTCCCTGCACTCAGAGGGGGAACTCCAGCCTGCGGAGCTGTCAGGCTGATGCTTTCCTCAGCGCTGGAATGACATGCAGGGAGAACAGGCTGGCAATGGGAACAGAAATCAGGAGCATCTTGGGTTAGGAGCATGGATATCTTCTGGTAAAACGACTGGTTTCATCCAGAGTTTTGGACCAAAACCCTCTGTTCATGAGGAAAATCATTAGAACACCATTAGCTGTCATGCGTTAAAATGGAAATTACTTCTTTATTGTCATCTCTAATTTTATTTTATAATGTTTTTACTATTTCTTTTTTGCAGTTTGCTTATTTAAACTCTCATACCGGTCATTTTCACTCTGCTTGTATTAAATTTCACTCCTTTGTTTGCTCGCTTGTTCTTCCATCTGAAAAGCTCTTGTGTTGGGTAACTTGCCCAACAGCAAGGATAGAAGGAAACAGGTGGGCAGGCAATCTGAATTCTGATTTTGGCTCTGCCACTGGCTGCTTGACAAGCTGTTTACACCACTCTGGGCCTTACTTTCCTGGAGAAAGAGATTCATAGTTGAAGAACAGTTCAAAATCTTCGACAAAAAAGAACCGTGCAACTACTTAGTGCTATTTACGGAAGGAAAACACACGTGAAATTAGGTGTTTTATTCCATGTGCTCCTTAAAATGTCTATCAGTTAAACCCAGTAAGCCTCTGTTCTTCATTTTTCTTTCCTGAATTAGTTCTAAATGTTGAGTCATCATCATTGATGCACACATCCAAACCACCACAGACATCTTAGCCTTCAGCCTGCAAAAAATCCCAAACGTTCTGGATTCTTCAGCCCATTTAACAGGTGTGATATGTAAGTAGCAAATCCTAGTAACTACTGAGACACGGCTACAGTACAGATCTGCACTGGCACTGCAGATGGATTGCTCTCTCCTTAAGCTTTAATGTTCTCTCTATTCCCTCCCTCCTCAGTTTAATTTGGGTAAAGTGTTCACCATCAGGGCACAGTAGTTTGTTAAGGGCACAGTTGTTACATAACTTTATATTACTTACAGCCCTATAAAAGTGTTGCAGATAACACCAGAGACAGTTCCTCTACCTTGTTTCTCCATGGTGCCATTTCCAGTATCATTAATTCACAACTGAATCCCTTTTCCCTCAGGAATGGCTGGGGTCAGAGCAACACTGTCGATGCTGATGGAGGTAAAGAGCCAGCAGCAGCTTTATGCTGAAAAGCTTCCTAAAAATGGCCTCTGTCTCCTTGCTGACCTGGAAACCCAGCTTCTTGTATCAGATTTCCTCATTCATGACCATAAAACTCTTCGGGTACCAAAAGTTTTGTATGTTAAACGACAAAACTTCAAAACTACAAGGTTGAGTACCACTGCTGGCAGCTTGGTGCAAGCTCAGCCTCAAAGTCCAGGGGAAGATGAAATACATCTGTAGTTATTCTGAATGCAGCACTTGACTGCAGTGAGTATTTCCTGCTGCGCTGCACCCGAGGGTTTGCTTGGATTCCAAAAGTGAATTTGCCGTTTTTACTGTAATGCAACTGCAACACACAGAGTTAAATTCTTGGTTCATTTTACTGATCTTCACCGAAGCATTTGCCAGTGTGGCACCTGGGAGCTTGGTGTTCTGCAGCCTGCAGGAAGCTGCCATGAACTGCGCTCAAGGGGACAGTGCTGAGGTTCTGTGCAGCAGGGCTTCAGACGTGAATGTGCTTGTGGGTGGCACTGTGTGGTTACACAGACTAAAAAACATTACACCTGTGATTTCCTAAGATTGGGTAGCAGTAGAATCTTTCATTAAAAATGTGAAAAGCAGTTTGGTTTTGTTGTGATTAGAAAGTGGCTTATATTTGTAAGAATTTCTAAAGGTAATTAATGGACCTGATCATGCTTATTCAGTTGGCTTCCTGTCTTGTTCATGAAAAGGCCAAACAATTTCTGAACAGACTGAACAAAAGAATACTTCTTTAACACTCCTTTCTTCCTAATTCCACACTTTTACTACCCATGTCAGTTACTGAATGCTTTGTTAAGCTCCTTTCATGACTATTCATTTTCTCTTGTGGCTCTACTCATTCCACTTTATACCTGGAGCACAATTTTAAAGTACATTATGCTCTTCATTTGTTGAGGAAGTAACTCAAAACTCGCAGAAAGTGATCACTTGCTGATCTGTGTGCAGCACATTAGTCCTTGTTTGCTCCCTGCTGTGCACACTAAAATTCTGGGGAGTTAGGATGAGGTTTGGTATCTGGTAAAGTAAATGTAATTTCCAAAGCAGGATGTAGAAAATGCCATACTCAGAATAGGTGGGAGAAGAGCTACTTGGCTGAAAAGGACTGGGAGATTTTTCAAACTGAGAGTTAAAAAAGGATCTTCGTTGTTTCTGCCCCTCCCATCTGCTGTTCTCTGCAGCTGAAAATGGGGCAGAAAGCCAACATTGTGACATTTGAGCGGACAGCACTTTATGGAAGTGTCTATTACAATTCCACACCTACACCCGTGGTAGAAAGGAGCCTTCTCCGGGGCCAGGGCAAGCAAAGGTGCTGCCAGAGTTACAGCTGACGTGGGGCTCCTTTCCCTGAGTCTGGCATTTGTAGGCAGACTCTTACATTTTTCTGTGTAGGTTTTACATGCAGATTCCCCTTCCTCTGCTTGCTTACTCCTCTCCCCCTCCAGAAGGAATGAGAGGATTTCTAAAACATGCTGTGGAGTTTCCTCAGCCCTCACGTGCCAGCCTTGCCAGCGGGCTGGGCTGCAGCAGCAGAGAACGTGCAGAAGCACCGTGACTGAGACGAGCTTTGCCTTTGCCTCACCGAGTCAGCTCAGACATCGGTGAAATACCCTGCAAATTGCATCAGTGAAATACCCTGCAAATTACAGCGAGCACGTGAAACCCACGACTGATCCCAGTGTCAGACTGATCTTAGAAGGGAACACTACAGATCAAATGGCTTTTTCAGCCCCTTTGATTTCTGCCGCTGTTCTTTTACAATGAGCACTTTCAGCGGTTCCACGAGTAGCCGTCATCATTTTATCTGAAAGAAATATTAATCTATTCAGAAATATATGCATATATGTAGGCTGCACGTAAAGCATCTATCCATATATGCCCACTCCCCTTTCTTCTATTTAAATAGCGTTCAGTGATTGTTCAGTTCTCTTGAAAGGATGAGTCACCTGTAGCTGCACAATGATCCAACTGTGTAGCTTGATCAGTTATCTTACTGGACCTCAAAAAGTAAATACACTGACATCCACTGTCATTATTTTGGTTTGTGCTTATATTATTTTTCCTTAATTTTTTATTTGAATTAAATATTAGAGAATTAGCATGAGGATAGAGAAGGAACTGATGGATTGGCAGCCCTAGAAATTGAGGTTCCCTGTTTTTTGGAAGCACAGGGACACTCATAAAACACAGCAAGGATGTTCCTCTCCACCTGCCCATTAAACAACGATCCCTGGACCAGAGGTGGTGGGGAGCAGCCAGTGCAGGTGCCTTTCACATTCCTTCCGGGAATTCTAGAGAGATATGGACACAATGTGAACAGAACTTCCACCTCACATGTTTTCATGTGGAGCATCACCTGGTGTGCAGAGATCACCACTCCCTGGTGCTGTGAAAGGCCACCCTACATCAGCAGAGCTACTGACAGAGTGACAGAAGAGGATCTGTCCCACTCCAGCTCTGCCCTGAGGAGCAGAGGCGTCTGGAAGGAAGGAGTGAATGTTGGACTCCAGTGAGAGTAAAACCAGGAGATTGAAGGTAAAGCAGTAAAACCTTTGATGTCATATTTAGGAATGAACTGAGGAAGGGATACCTGAAGGGGGATATATTTTCCATCATGTATATAGAATATAAGGACAATATGTGGAATCCTGCTTAACAGAGTAATTAAATCAGTAAATTAAGTGAACTTTTAAGTCTCATGCTCTCCATAAGGCTTGAATAAAATGAAGTGAGATTGCTCACTTATTAATAAGGGGTTAAGTGCCATTTTAGTTCCTAGATCTGGAAAAAAAGATGCAAAGTGAGGGAGAAGAGATGTAGATTAGCACATCTTACCTGAAGAGCTGCAGACTGCAGCTGCAGAAGAGCTGTCAGACATTAACAAAGAATGAGGACAAAGCAAAAGGCGATGGTGCAGCTGTGGGGTGGCCTGATTTAACCAGTGACACAAACAACCTTGAAAGCCTTGTCACTGTAGAGGTGTCAAGGAAGTGGATTGCTCCTTCAGGAAATTAATTCTGAAGTCTGAATGAGCAATTTATTTTTTCTTTTGTTTTTCTGAAGTCAGTCAAAGGGGTTGTGTGATTCAGTCACACCAGTGCAGGGGATTCCCTCTGGGCCTGTGTCTCTTAGCTTTTTTTTTTCCTTTGACTTGTCTTCTGAGCAAACATGACTCCTTCATGTGTATCCTGAAGTGTTTTGGGAAGCAATTAGATAACAGGCTAATGAAATGTGGGGGCTTTCTGGTACCCCTGGAAAGTACCAGGCTGACAGTGAACCCTGCGTTTCTCTGGAACCAAGAAAAGACATGCAGAGACTCTGGTGGTATTTTTAGTCATTTAGATTATATGTGTTCCTGTCCATCTTTGTGCATTTCTGCCTCAGCCCTGCCAAGACCGGGAAGATTTTAGAAAATGTCTCATTGCTTCCTCATACCCGTTCACTGTTCTAACAAAGTGTTTCACAGATTTCCATCAAAAGGGTGTTCAGGGTGCTGCTGGAGCTGTCCTGGCTGAGGTTTTCAGTTACGGCTGAATCAGCACAATCTCCAAACAGGTTCCCTTCCTCTGCCTTCCCTTTGGAGTTGTTTCAGACTCAACGGGCAGGAATCCAAGCACCGTAGGCCTCCAGTAGCATTTAATCTATCAGAAATCAAAGTTGCTGTGTTGGCTGTAGTAGCTCATAATTCAAAGGGAACATGTTAGAGAAACTGATCTGGGTATTGATTTTAAAAACTAATCTGACACTGTGTCCCAAGATTTCTCTTTCACTGCAGAACAAATTGATTCCTTATATAAATTCTACAAAGCATATTGCAGAACTGGCGTAAGAATAGCTCCATTAGGGATAGCTCTGATTTTGCAGAGTGGGGTTTGGCATGTGAAACCAGTGATCAGAAACAGAACTGGATAAAAGCTGGTGATAAAACACTGCCAGTAGGATAACTGGGGTTTTGGATTTCATTAGGAATTTGTAACTTCATCTAATAAATGACTAAACTGACTACACAGTGGGTGAGATGAGTTTTATAAGGAGGGGCAGTTTCTGTTATTTGTATTGGTTGGTCCAAGACAAGATATTCCTGTTTGCCTTGGACCACCACAGCCACAGCAGTGCCACCCCTGCAGGATGAGTTCCCCTATGGAGAACCCTGTCCTATGTGCTTCATTTTCACAGCCTGCAACTGAAACCTTCCCTGTCTCCCAAATGAGTCATAAGGATAAATTATGTAATTTTAAATGTTTTAATTAGCACTGGAAGGACAAAACCTGATAATTGAATAATACGTAACTACCCAAATACCATCTGAACTTTTCTAGGGCTTTCCTTGCTGCCTGTTATTTTCCAGAGTTGTTTGAAAATAGATGAGAAACGGCATGCTCATTCTGGGATAGTATCTTGTCAGTAATCACTATTCAGGGTTCTGAAGATTGTATTAGGAAAAATGTAACAGAACAAGCATATTTTAAGGGAGAACTATCCTTGTGCCAGTTTCTCCCCTTTATAAAAATTTAAGTTACTTATGTGGCGATACAGTGACTCTGAGGCAAGTGTGTTTTCCTCAAGTATGGTCCAACAAAATCAAACCCACTCCTTGTTGATTTTTGCTGTGCGATCACTCATTAAATGCAAAGTAAACACATTGCTGAATGGCATCTGTCCTTTGGATAAACAGAAGACAGATGTATTGCAGTGCAGGGAAGCACAACACAGACTCTGCAACCAGGACAGAGCTATTAAAATCACAGGCTTGAGTCAATTAGGGGATGTGCACTTTTTTAAAGACTGAGTTAGGGTAAGCAATGAGCTGTTTCATTACAGTATGGACTGTATGTTCCAGCATGTGTTGTCACTAATACTGAGCAATTTATCAGTAACATGCTAACAGCTCAAGGATTGCTTTAGTCACAGAAGTTATGATACTCGTGTAAAATATTTTGCAAAACTTTGACAGTTTGTGTTGCTGAGGGTGTGGCAGACCCGTGCTGAGACGATGGATGATGCAAGAGTCCCATGGCTGGTGCTGGAGGGCTGAGCAGGGCTGCCTGAGGCTGGCTCTGCTGAGGCTCTGACTTCTGCAGAGGTGTCCCTGTGGCATCAGGGTCAGTGGAGCAGGAGAGACTCCAAGGTGTGGCCAGGGCATCCCACAAATCACCTATCCCATATGTTCCCAGGCCTCTCGTTGGCTGTGGTTGTAGTTTGGCAATTTTGCAACAGGACCATCAGACGTGGAATGGCCAGGCAGATCCACAACACGAGTGGCAAAGCCCCGACAGTCAGCCTGTGATGGTCTGTCGGCTCTGCACATGCCGCTGTAAGGAGAGCTGCAGCATTTTGGGATGTGGGATTGCAGCTTTGCGAGGAATATACAGGATTTGAGTACCCATTCAACACTTCATTTTTTTTCCCCCACATTACTGATCTGCAAAGTTCAGTAGAGTCAGTCCTTCCTACTAACCCAAGAGAAACACCACACCCTGCTGCGTGCTGAGGGGGACATAGGACTTTAACTGATCACAGAATCAATTAGGTTTGAAAAGACCTCTGAAAACATCAAGTCCAACCTGTGACTGAACACCACAATGTCAACCAGACCATGGCACCGAGTGCCGCTTTCCTTAATCACCTCCAGGGATAGTGACTCCACCACCTCCCTGGACAATCCATTCCAATCCTTTTCTTTGAAGAAACTCCTTCTAATGTCCAACCTAAACATCCCGTGGCTTGAGACCGTGTACTCTCACCGACAGCTGGTTCCCTGGGAGCAGAGCCTGACCCCACCCGGCTGCACCCTCCTGTCAGAGGAGGAGTTGCAGAGAGGGATGAGGTCCCCCCTGAGCATCCTTTTCCCCAGCTCCCTGCCCAGGCCGCTCCAGCGGAGCACCAGCCATGGAATGTTGGGGGCAGCAGAGGGGCCGCCCGCCCTGTGGGTGCTCGGGAAGCCGAAGGCTTCATGGAAGGCAGTGTTCCCCTTGGCTCCACGCGGTCCCCACATCCCATGTCCCCAATCCCACTCTCACCCTTGGTCCCCATCACCCACGTCCCGCTCCCTGGACCCCCATCTCCGTGCCACTGATGCCCTCCGGTGCCCCCACCCCCAAGTCCCCATCCCCAGGGATCCTACCCTCAGGTGAAATCTCTGGGTCTCCACATCCTTTGGGTCCCCATGCCCTGGGGTCCCACCACCACCCAGGATTGTCACCCACAGGGCCCCCGTGCCCCGTGTGCCCCGTGTCCCCCCGCCCGGGTCCCGTCTCTCACGACAGTCACCCACAGGGCACCCGTGCCCCGTGTCCCCCCGCCCGGGTCCCGTCT
>VYXC01002534.1:335438-429283 GCA_013397175.1 Platysteira castanea | reverse complement strand
CGGGTGAGGGGCTGGGGCGGCCGCGGGACAAGGGCGTGGTCCCGGGGTCCGCCAGGAGCGGCGGGGTGGGCGGGCGGCATCACCCGGTGCCGTCCCGCCCGCCCCGGAGCGCTGGCACGGCGCGGGTACAGCGCCCGGGCTCCGCCGGGAAGGGAGGGGCCGGGACAGGGCCGCGGAGGGTCCCCCGAGGGGGTGCCGGGGACGGGAGGTGCGGAAGGGGGGGAGAGGCTCGGTACCCCGCGTTGGGAGGCGAGGAGCGGGCGGGGAGCAGGCAGCGACCCCCGGTGCCGCCGGGTCTGGTCCGGCGGGGATGCGGGGCGGCGCGGGGTCCCTCTGGCCGGGGAAGGAGCTGCTGGGAGTCCGCAGGGGGAGCCCGGGGTGGGCAGTGCCGGCCGGAGCGCGGGGCGTGCAGAGCGCTCCGGCCACCCCAGCAGCATCGGCTGGACCGGCACTGGGGTCCAGGTCTGTGCAGTGGGCAGCAACAGGCGGCTCCCGAGCTGGGGAAGCTCCCGCTCTCAGTGCTGTACCTGACTAGAGCAGCCCAACCCTCGTTTGGGTTTCAGCATTCCCTAAGTCGGCTTTGTGGCGAGGGGCTGTGACTTGCATGCCTTGCGTGACTGTTGTGGCAAAGGTGAATCGGAAGGTGCTCCCTGTCTTTAGGAAAAGTGCAAAGTCATTAGGTGCTTTTCGTGTCATACTTTGTGGGTATTGCTGGTTTTCCCCATCCACATTTATTCTATTTTTTTTAATCTGCATTTTTACTTTTGCACTTGTTG
Source organism: Platysteira castanea (assembly GCA_013397175.1). Lineage (NCBI taxonomy): Eukaryota > Metazoa > Chordata > Aves > Passeriformes > Platysteira > Platysteira castanea. The sequence continues at coordinate 428,507 of VYXC01002534.1, read as the reverse complement.
CTGAGGTTATCACCTCCTTTAATTTTTAACTTGATTTCTGTTGGAAATTGTGAAAAGCATCCAAATTGCTACCAGCTATAAATGTGGTAGACAAGTTTAGTTTATGCTGTAATATTATCTGAACTAATGCAAAATAAGCCTCTGATCTGTTCCCTCCTGTTAATTACACAGTTGAGAATGTTGTCTTTTATTAGACTGGTTATTGTAGCTTGGAAAGTACATGATTTTCCAGGATGTTTTTCAGTTCTGAAATAGAAGCAGGGTGAGTCTCAAAGCTAAGTATAAGCTGAGGAAAAAAGTCCTTAATTTAATTAGGTATAATCAGTTTCTGAAGAAACAGAGGAGTAGTTGCTCTCTGCTGGGTCGAGAGTACTGGGAAAGGAAGGGGAAAGAATGGGAAAATGGTGCGGAGAGAGGAGACAGATACCAACCTCTAAAACCTGCTGTGAAAGCACTGGGAGAGATGAAAACGGTTCCTGTGGGAATAGCGGGGACATGAGTCTGCAAAGTCATGGGAGTGTTCAGAGGAAAACCTGAAGCTGCTTCCTGACTTCTGTTAGAAATATGGGAAGTGATGTAAAAGATGGTCACTAACCTGACAATGAAGTGTCAGCTACAGGAGATCTAATTGCTGGTTTAGAGCTGGGGGAAGTCTGAAGCCATGCTAGCAGGAATAATAACTGTATCAACAAATTAAGATGAAACAAACCACATGACAAGCACACACAATCCTGAAAGTCTCTTAATGGGATGGGAATCTTCAGTGGGTTTTTGCAGTGTTTGTTTGTGATCCTCAAGCATGATAGCTGTGGTGAAGTTAATTTGTGCTTCTAAAGAACACACTGATATTATCTTGGAAGAAGGGGGCTAGGGAAGTGAGAGAGATCGTAAATACATGGATATGTCTCGCTGTGTGTCTGCTATGGCAAACTATATTTTGAATTATTATTTCTCTAAAATGAACAGTTTTCACTGGATAATGTAGATGGGTTATACAGATTTATTAGGCTGAGAACCACGATTGCTATAATAGTATATAGTAAGACCTTTCAGAGTTTCAGGTTACAGATGCGTCTTTTTCTCTCTTCTGTATTGTTCAAGTGCTACAGCAAATAGCTGCTGCTCTATCTCTACTTCAGCCCTTTCCTGAGTGCTTGGAAAGTCGGTCCTGATTAATTGCTCTGGTCATTTAAATCTTAAGTAAAAAAATTGCCAGCTACAAATGTTATGTGTTACGTTGGATAATGAAAGTTTCAACTGTATCTTCATGGTGCTTACTTGAGAACTAATATATCTAGTGTTTAATTTGTCCCAACTATTCTAATTTTCCAGTTTCTAAAGAAAAATGTGGGACTCAAAAACCTCACTAGAACACCTTGCAAAAATATTTTTGAATACAGAACTGTGTTTTCCTTTCCTGGACCATTATGGACCTTTAAAAAAAACGGCACAAAATTCATGAATGTAAGATTTTGAAGGTGAATAAGAACTATAAATAAATAAATACCCACAGTATATAGAGAAGTGATCTTCCTCAGTTACTCTCTTTTCTGCCAGTCTTTAATTTATGACTGTTGTGTAACTGGAGGCAGTCATTTATATTTTTTTATATCTCAGAAGTCACTTTGAAATGTCTTATCGAAGTAGTTAGAAATTCAGAATCTCTGAGCTTGACGTGCAGTGCATGGTCCTAGAATGTAAATACTTTGGGACAGTGATAATGCAGTGATTGTGTGTCGTACTTAATACTGTCTGGAAATATCAATGCTCAGATTAATGCAGCTCCCAAGTGCCTAGAACCGGCTGTTTAGAAAGTATGCATAGTATTGCTAATCAAGAAAACATTTTTTAAGTTCCACCAAAATTTTTTCTCTTCTGTAATTGGATGCAGACCTGTCACTTACTTGATCTGCTGAAGTGTGTAATTAAATTTAGTTATTATTGTTTCGTTCTTGTATGAAACGTCTGTGTTTTGCAACCCAGAGTTTTGTAATAGAATTTACGTGAAAGATCCAAAGCAGAACTAAAGCAAATGCTCCTGAAAAACACAGAATGTGTGCTGTTCTCTTGAGGCTGTGGTTTGGTACCTGACACCAGTGCAGAGGGCTTCATGGAGCCTTCTGGATAACAGGAGGCAGGGCTGTACAAAGCTGCAGCTTTAGTTAAAAGGATGGCACTGTCCAGGCTTGGGGTCATGTCTTCAGCAGTGTTTGAACATCAGAATTGTCTTTGCAGAGAGCCTGAAACAGAAGAGCAAGAGGGAAACTTCCGAATGCTTTGAGTGAATGTCAGCTTGGATGCCACCAGTGATACTCGATGTGCTGATCAGTGTGAGTCGCTGTGGTTACTGTGGGGCAGTGCCACAGTGAGAGCGGGGCTGAGGGTTTATAAAAACCAGAGTTAATACAGGTATAGATGGACGTTGGCTGGAAAATAGTTACGCAGTTCATTGAAGACAGTTTCATTTCCTTTAGGATGTCTCAGCTTCCAAAAGTTTGTGAAATGCTGGCGTGCACTAAGCCAAATTTTGATTCAGTTGCTGTAACTCTTGCAATCTCTTGCCTTCTAAAAGGGCTTAAACTGGAAAGAAGGGGAAGATAGAAGTGCCCGATTATATTGTAGAGCAAAAGGCACTCTCAAGTCCCACCTATTACATAAAATTAGTTGTTTGGGGCAAAATAGGTTTGACAATTTGCAGAAACTGTTTTCCCGCTCCTTCTTACATTAGATCTCAGACAAATATTAATCATATGGATTTTCAGTGTAAGCCAAATGTTTGAGTCATTGTGAATCTCACTGTTTTGAAACATTAAAAGAGCTGAGTAATGTTAAGATTAAAATTATTTTATAAGGTTTTAATTTTCAAATGGGGTGGGGAGGGGAACAAAATGAAATCATCAAATCAATCCCAGGATTGAATGTGCTTCTTAAATGTGATTGAAAGTCTTGGAGCTGCTTTCAGTGACTGTCTTGGCAGCTCTACAAGAACAAATCACCTCATTGCAATCAGCAGTGGGAACTCTTGGACCTGCCTGGTTTGTTTTCATCATGCAGGTATTAATTCAGGTGGTCAGCGTCTAGTCTAGCACAGAGCATCCAGGCAGTTTCAGGATAACTTGATGATTTAATCTTGTTGAATTTTTTTTTGTATATGTCCTTCTTGTCCTATATATATATGTATCCTTTAATGTAGTAATTATTTCTAACATAAATTGCACTTGTGTAATTTTATGTTTACATATTGAAATGCAATTTGTGTGTTATTTGTGTGCATTTGAAGTCTTGCATTAAAATTAAAGATGGTCATTTATGATCTATTGTTGAAAAATGATATTTAACATTGGTCTGTTTAAAAGAAATATTTGATCTGAGTGTTTTTCTGATGACCCTTTCTGTCATGATTGATTGCTTTAGGTGATTGTTCATTTAATCCATTTTTATTCCTAGTTTGGAAAAGGAAGATATTTTTCTTCAGAATCTTGATTAAAGTTGAGCTTAATTGTTACTGAGCTGAAAGAAGTATTCAGATTCCATGCATACATGTTAGGCTTGTCAAAATCTGATTTCAGATACTAAATTTAGTGTGTACCTAGTGATTTTGATCAGTTTTGATGATTTGACTTAAAGATTTTGACAGTGCAATATAATGTTACAGTACTAAAAATTAGTGAATTGGAGTACACTAGGGTTTAGGTAGTTAAATTTTATAAAAGCTCTCCCCCCCTTCCCCAGAAAAATACGAATTAGGTTTAGAGCCATGTATTTATCTTGTGTTGCTGTTGAGGAGGCAGACTGGAGCCCTTTCCTTTGCTTGTGCATGGTGCTAATGGGAAGATCTGATCAAGTTTTGTTGTAATCTCAACATTAGGCGGAGTTAAAAAACCAGCACAGCAAAGTTTCCATGACAGCATTAAGTCCAGATGCCCTAGAATTTCAAGAAATTAATCATGACGTGAGTACCATTTTCCTTCCATTGAATGGTAGGAAGGACATAGCAGGGGGGTTGGGTGCTCCTGACAATCTCAGGGGAGAGGAGCAGTGGTCCAGAGGGAAGTGTTACAGCTTTTTATAGGGCAGTGAATGCCTGTTTCCAGTCTCACTGTTTTCAGACTGACACTTGTTGGACAAGAAACTTCCTCATTGCTTTTTCAAGTAGTTTTAATACAAGGTGTCTAAATACAAAACTAATTGAAAGTGTGGAAAATGAGGTGGCCCAGAAGTAAAACTGGTTTTGGTGCTACAAAAACAACCTTAATTGCTAAGATTTGCACCAGAAAAGGGGAAACTCCTCCTTTGTCTTGGAAGCATCCCAAAAGAGGGAGCTGGATTATTTATTTATTTTTATACAGCAGAATAAAAATAAAATACTAGTCCAAAGTAAATGTCCTGTAAATGAGTATTTAATGATGTCAGCACTTCACTGCAGTTGCCCACATTTTAGGAAAAAGCAGCTGATTTGGAAGGTCAGATAGGTGGAGATGGGAAGTCATTAAGGCTTTTTTTTTCCTGCTCATCTGTTAGACTTTCTTACAAATGCAGATGGATGGGCATCAAAAACCAAACATGCGAAGTGAAGAAAGTTGACTTTTCCTGGTCAAGCTTTGAGGAATTCTCTGTTCTCAGTCTCTACAGAAACCTCATGGCCCTGAATCGTAGAGCTTTGGTAACTGTGACAGGATGAGAGCTGAAAGGCCAACAACCTTAGCAAACAGTTCAATTGCTGCAGAGTTTCAGAGCTGGGGCTGTGTTTGCCTTTTCATTGAGTCAGGCATCCCCGTGCTCTGCGTGCAGCTTCTGGAAGCAGGAGCTGAAGAATCTTTAGCCATTTTTACCCATCTGGCAGTCACCACTGCTGAGAAGAACTCAAAAGGTGGAATGCATAGCCCAAACATTAAACCCAAAAGACTTCCAAGAGCAGTGTCTGCTCTGTGGTGAGGGCTAGAACAGACAGGGATTTAGCTGAGCTGCTGTCCTGGCTCACCGTGGCTGAGACGTGTAGGGAGCATTTACAGGAACAGAAGTTCCAGTGGACTGGAAAGACCCTTGAGCAAAGCAGGTTGTGGAGCCATGGGCTCTCTCCTGGCTGTGGTGCCTGACTGATTATTCCTGTCTATAACCTTAGGCTTTGTCTCCACAGGGGAATTCTGCTATTTATAACCTAGTGAGCATCATGTGTCCATAGAAAAGTTTTCATATAAAAAATAAAAAGTGATACTTTGTGGAAGACTGCTACAGGTGGGAATATTGTACTTCTTTGCAGCAGCAGTTTGTTTCTCTCTTATCCTCTTCCTCTGGAAACTTTATCTAGGGCCATTTTCTTTCTAGGCCGATAGGTAATTTCTGACTTTTGACCAGTTAAAAATTACTTCTTCAAAGACACTATTTTGAGAACCTTGCAAGTGTGGGGATAGTTATGAACACAGTGCTACTGATTTCCTTAACTTTTCTTAAATACTGGATGTAGTATCTTCTTTAATAAGCAACTGTCTGAAAACAGGTATTACTGTTTGAGAAACATCATAAGCAATTCCAAGGAGTACAGATTGGATTGATCAGCCTCATCACAGGTGGTACCAGAAGTAGCTACATAGCCTATGTACTCTTAATCCCATACTTGCATTAGTAGGGGTGAAAAACAGTACATAGGGTTTTTACATTCTAGCATTGCATTTCTGATAATTCTGTAGTGTGAGGTTTTTGATAGATTTTTTTGAAAGTATATGTATCTCATATAAATGTGTATCTCAAAAAAAAAGATGTTTTTTTTTAGAAAAGCCTACTAAAGTAACCTGAACTCTAGTCTGGAAGAGAACTTCATTTTTGTGGCTTCAAGTCACAAGTAATTGACCAAAAATGTATTGTGAACCAAAAGCAAAATTAAAATTAGACCTGAGGGCAGTAGCTTTATCTGACCTTTGGATAATTTGTATTAAAAAAAGTGCAAATGTTTATATTGCCTTGTTTTCTTGTGAAAGGGTGCAGCTGTAGGCTGTGCTCAGCTGTGTGGGGATGTGCAGCACATAATGCCTCGCTGTGACTCCGGTACCAGGGCAGTGCGTGTGGTGCTGAGTGGGGAGGAGGGCAGGGTGCTGGGGACCATGCATACATCCAGTGCAGGGCTTCTCCCGAGCTGCTGGTGCATTTGAAAGGATGCAGTGTGTGTGTGTGTAACTGGTACTGCTGGGCTTTCTGCCCCTCAGGAGAGTGAGAATGCTCCACTTTCAAAAACTGTCAGCCAGGAATTATTGCAGTTGAGTGAACAGTCATCTGAGCTGAATGGAGGCACTTTTCCTGTAGACATTATAGTTTCTCTTAATGTGTATCTTCTCTGTTGACTTTAAACCTAAAATTTTCTGTGCACTTGGTGCTTTTTATGCACACTGTGCAGTCTGCTCACTCTCAGATAACAGGAGGCTGCTTCAGTAATCTTTTGTGCCTGTAGGTGCCAGACCAGATTTTATATGCATAGCACTGCTTGGCCCTACATGATGCCACTTCAGTAAATACCAGTGCATTAGCCCCTTAAAAAAATCCAGAGTCAAACTTGCTTAGAGTTGGATTTAAATGTAAATGAGGGTCTTTCAAAATGACTTTGAATTGTCGTTCTGCAGTACACTTTTCCTAATAAAATGTTAAAACAGAGTCTGGGTATTTGAAGAGACAAAAGCCCTCAGCTCACTCCTTATGTGTGTCCACCTGTCTGTCCCCAAGGAAGAAACTGGACTGGAACCATCGCTCTCTTCTTACTTAGGGTTATATCTTTCTGCTTCATTAAGATCTTTCTTGCCATTTCTTACATGTTTTGAATTGCAAAACCAATAATAATTTGTTCAGTGATGGAGTGTCCTGAGGTCAGTGAACCAAGTTTTTACTGGGAAATTATTATTATTATAGTCACTAAAGACAAGATAATTTGAATTTCACATGAAGTTCTGTTTGCAGGGAGTGTGATAAAAATAAATCTGTGCTTATGTACCAAAACATTTTGACCTGGAAACGAACATAATGAATATAAGATGCAAGAATGTTAATTTTAGAAAAATGACTGTTGGACTGTGAAATATTCATGACTTTAAAAAATTCCTTCCTTCCTGTGCTTTTCTCAGCCTTATGCTTAACACTGAATTTCTTGAGGCTTTTCTTCTAGAATCTAGTATGTGTGGGCTATGAAGAGTAAGACCTTTCTGTATGTATTTTATGAATGTACTTGGCTTAGACTTTAGCTAGGTTTTAGAAATAAACTATCATACCTCTGAGCTTAAGACAGCAATCTCATGAGCTGTCAGCCAGATGAAGGGTAACAGTCTAAAGTCAGTGATGTTTTTTTACTAGTAACCTAATGAATCACTTCACTTTAAACTGATTTCCTTTGTCTTGAGACTGCTGTCAACAAGGTCAGCGTTTGTTGGTCTGTTTGTCCTCCATGGAAACCGTAATCAAACCAGTCACCAAACCCAACCTGGGCCGTGCCCTGGCGTGTTGGGGCTGGTCCCTGTGGGATCGCAGAGTGGTTTGGGTTGGAAGGGGCCCTTGAAATGACCCAGTTTCAGCCTGGCCCCTGTGGGTTCGTGCTCCGTGAGCCGAGCGATGGCTTTGAGACGTGGCAGCACCGCGGGACGTGCTTGAGCTGCTGCTTCCTCTGCTCCCCTCTGTGGCTGAAAAACACTCAAGGGTGATGTTTACAGTGCTCAAGTCTGAAGGTGAACACAGAGGTTTATATTCTGTTCATAACTCCTAGTAGTTATTGGTAAATAGAAGTGTTTTGATGTGGCAGGCTTTATTTCAAAGTCCTATTAAAATCCTTGGCTGAGCGTGTACATGTGTATAAAATGGCACATATGTCTGTTCTTTATGGTGAGTAGGTCCGAGGTGTTTTGGCGAAGGGAGGAAGGAGCAATATTGTTGCCTTGAAACTGCTTGTGCCACCCTGTTGGTGGGTGGGGTTGTGTCCCTGATGTAACTGCTCGGGGCATGTGGGCACACCAAGAGGCCAGACTTGAGTCCCACTCATTCCTAGTTTGCTTGAGCCTCTCTCGTGACCTCTCCTTTCCAGCTGTCTGTGCAGTTTTGAGCACATATACATACATCGGTCCCTTAAAATTGGGGATGATATCTCTTAGAGGAATGGGTGTTTAAGTAAGTTCTGCTCATACCCTTCCTCTTGAGAGGCGTTGGTTGATTATTTCCTGTTTTTGTACCAAAGCTATAATGGAGACATATCACTTTAAAACACTTCCAAAATGTGCAGAAGTGCAACAATAGCACTGACCTCAGTGAACGAGGTCACACCCAGGCTGCTTCCTGTTTTCTTCTTGGGGAGACCAGAGGCCCTGAGCATAGGAGAGCTTTCCTTTGCATCTGCCTGGGGATTGGAAATCAGAGTGGCAATTAGTTACTTCTGACAAAATGAACATTTAAAAATCTTAAGGAAAAGATTCAGTTAGGATTTCCAGACTTATTTTCTAAATGGTAACCATTTTTTGAGGGAATGACCATTATTCTCTTACTTAACTGATGTGTGTAAGATGTTGTGCAGCTAGTGCACTCCTCAAAAATATACATTAAAGATAAAGAAAGGAGGTAGATGGACTGAAGAGGTTTGAGAGGAGAGAGAAAGACCAGGTACACAATAGGGCAATTACAGCCCTTAGATACTGTTATTTCAACTTATCCCAGTATTATTCTCCTGGGATTCAAGTATTAGTTGACCAGTATAAAAGCTCCTTACTTTGTTGTCTTTGTTTATTGATGCAGTACTGCTACAGGCCAGAACAAAGAAGCTTTGGGAGAACGGATAGCTGGAAAGGTCTCTGAGAAACAAAGGACAGGCAGCATAGGGCCAAGGTATAGTAAAAAAAGCCATTAAATGTTTCATTTTCCTCAGTGGAGAGCTGAGTGTATGTGTGGTTCTCAAACAGCTCTGCCGTAGAAAATACATTAGGTAAAATTCCAACTGAAATACCTTTTATATATGAAGGTATGTAAATGCAGCACAGCATTAATGCACTGACTTTAAATGACTGTTGAGCAGGCAGAGATTTCACTTGATGTAAGGCTTTGACCACGATGTCCAAGTTTGTAGATTTTGAATATGTCAAATCCATTCTCTTCAGGCTCTAAGAAGTAAAACCCCTCTCTCTATTCTTCTCTATTCATGGCTTTGGGGAGATGTAAATGACTGGGCAAAGCTGCCAAAGTCTTGTTTGGTGTCACTAAATGAAGAAAGTTTTATCAAAATCTTCTCTGGCACATCCTGAGTGTATAAAGCGTTGGTCTGTGTGTGCTGGCAGGGCTCAGCTTCAGAGCCAGAACCCATTGCCCACAGCCTGAGTGTCTGTGAGTTACCAGTGTATCTTCCTTGAGAGAGCTGGAGTATTTCCTGGTGTCTTTCCCCTATATTTAGTAAAGTGCTGTAGTTAGCATTCCTTATATTTAGCCACCTGTGTGATCACTAGTAGAGATGATCACGTAAAAGCCATGTGGAACCTCCTTTCTCCTGCTGTCAGTTGATCACTTTGAGGTCCTGCTGCATAGGAGTTGAAAACCCGAGTGTAAGTAAGCACTTATTTCAGTTCTAAAGGACTGATTTTTGATTCAAGATGAAATTCTTATCTAAATAACTCTGGTGATAGCTCTAAGAATCCAGTCTAACAGACTGTTCTTTCTGCAGTCCCTTTAATCTCTATATATTTGGAACGAAAATAGCAATGCTTTGTTGTGGGGAGGGGTGTATTTACACATCTCTGGTAACTCCTGCAGAGAAAAGGATGTTTTTCTGGCCACAAAGTTTTGAGTCCACAGGTTGCAGAGAGAGTAGTTTGGAGACAAGACCCTGGGATAATTTGTCACTGCCTGCCTATACAATGAAGAATTAAACTCTTAGCAAATGATGCTGCTACTGAATCATGAATAGTGTAAGGAGTAATTTATCTGTGGAGTGCTCAAGGCTGCCTGTGGCTTTCTTGGCACTAGATATACTGTGGAATCTGACTTAGTTAATTATTTTGCCTTGGGAGGCACTTTATTTAGGTATCAGTAAATTCACTTGTACAAGTCCACTGAGGAGAAGTTGCAGTGAGGTGCAGTTCAGCGCACAGATGACTGAGGGCAAGGGTGTGCCTCCCTGGCTGCATTAAGTCAATGTGCACAACGAGCTCCCTGTGCTGTTGCTTCTGATGGAAGCATCTTGTGTCCCTGACCCTGTTTCCTACTGGTTTGGATGTCCTGCAGTGGCACAACCTCGGCTACCAAAGGTACTAAAAAGTTCTTCCCTGTCCTGTTGCTCTTCCCCTCAAGGCCTCAGCAGGTAAAATTGTTCAGAGTGCATCGTGCACATCATGAGTTGTGTTTGAAGAGAAGCCTCTGACCTCTTTCATCAGAGGTGCTACCTCTGGATGCTGAAAAGCAGGTACCACAAGTGTTCTGCATCTGAGTGAACTCAGAATATTTTTTTTTTCTGATGCAACATTTATTAAAAGTATGAATAAGTCAGGGAAATAGATATCACATTACCCCAGTCTCCTGAGATGCAGGAGGAATCCTCACTCACTCTTTCTGCCCATACAAGTGCAAGAGCTGATGGCTTTGCTGTGTACGTGGCTGAGCATGGTACAGCTGGGCTCCTGGGGAAATTCATGTTTGGAATAAAGATTTTTCTGGGCTGTGAAGGCGTGCTCCTTCCTGGCTGTAGTGTTTTGATTGTGGAGGGGAGAGTGAACAGGCATCGTGTGTCCTTTGTAACCTAGGACGGATTGGTGTTGAATCCACTGAGGTTTTCAGTAATTTGTATGAGGAAAACTCTGCAAAAAGAGAGATCACCTCTATTCTTGGCAGTCCTTGTAAGCCGTGCCAAAGCAGTCTCAGCATTTAAAACCCAAGTTGTTTACCTGATGCCTGGTAGCACGCTTCAAGGTTGTGGTGGTGTCTTTCTTCTCTGCACTGAGGACAGGTTTGTGGGATGCAGCCTCTGCTTTGCCAGTGCTGCCAAGCATCTCAGTTCTGTGTTCTTCTGTGTTTCACTGGTCACCTCACTGGTGGGCTTCAAAACAATATTACAGCAAGTAAATCCAGCCTGGGTAATGGTCTTTCCACATAAACTACTTCTCTTTAACCATACTGCTGTAGCATCAGAAGTATTAAATCAGACACATGCATCCACGAGTTCCAAGCTTCCAAGCATGTGCTTGTCTTCCTGTGTTGCTGTTGTGAGTCTGGTGACATCAGTAAGTGCTCCCACAGGAGTTTGACAGGAGTTCAGAGATGCTGCTTGCAGAGTTAGTGTGAATCTGGAAATGCATCCATGAGATCTTCCTCCCTACCCACTCAATTTCTGTAGCTTCCTGTGGGCACATTAAAATAGTGCTTGCAAAAAAAGTAAAAATCCCAAGTGGAAGCATCTTTCTCCCAGTTCTGCTGAATACTTAATGGTGGGTGATGATCTGAACACACAGGCCTTTGCATTGGGAGCTGCTGCCAGGCGGTGCAACACTGTTGGATACACTTCAATTTAATAGTTGAACTGCACTTAGTTTGTTTACTATAGCATCTTGGTGTTTATACATAGCTTAATATCTCAGAATTTGCTGTTCAAATGCTGTGTACTGGAAAGGAACTTTAATGCTTAAAGCTATAGTGATCCCATTCTAGAGTGAACCGGGATTTTGTGGAAGTGTGTGTGGGTTTGAAGGCAGTTCTGCTCATTGAGATATAGCTTGACCTTGAACCACTGACACATGTCTACTGAGCAGTGGCACTTAAAGCTTTGCAGATATAGAACATGCTGGTGCTGCTAGGGCTTTTCACTACTAAAAAATGTTTCTTTCAAAAATATGAAGGATCAGTGTCCTTTTATTCACTTCAGAATTATTTGTAAACTAAATACATGTGGGTGAGTGAGAAGGCTTCTGGAGTTTGTCCATGTAGGAACTTGGAGAAGTGTAACATGATTTAAAGCTGTGAAGTTTAGCAGCTGTGTAGCTGCTGGTGCAGCTTGGTACAGAAATGACATTAGTGGGTGAACGGTGCTGATATGAGTGACGTTAATTAAGATTATGTGCAAGAACGGTCATTGATGGTCTTTGAACGCCAGTGTAATGCTACAGCTCATTCTCAAATCTGCTCACAGCTTTACCTGTGAATAGAAAAATGCCCTAGCTTTGGGTGCTTGTGACTGGCCATGCGTGCTTCCAGTTGTAAGTAATGTCACTTTCTTTATGATCAGTAATTCTCTGTGAGAATTTGAAATGACTGTCTACAGAGCACTGAAGTGTGTGGCACATTGCAGGGCAGAAGCTGCCTTCCCTTCTCAGAAAATTAGAGATACATCAACTTCCCTGCTAGGAATATTTATCTCCTGTTAAAAATAGCACACAAGACAACTAAACATTGGCAGGCAGCATATCTGGCTGGCTTTAGACCTTTGAGACCATTGTTTTGTCTGTGTTACCTTTGAGTAGGTTCTGGAATGAAGAGGGAAAATCATACTGAAAAGGTTCATTTGACACTGTCAGAACTGAAAGTGGAACTGTATTTCATAGAGGTATGCCCATGAAAGGCATTAAGGTTGTAATTAAACTTGATAACCTATAAAGGTATGTGATTAATGCGTGTATAAAGTCGTGTTTTTAATGCTTCGTTTTTAAAATTGGACATGAGTGTTGATGACTTGTATGTTATGCCTGCTGTGCATTAAGCAGTGTTAAGTAATCTGGGCTTCAGAAAAAGGAACATGGTAGGAAACGGAGTAGTCTCCTAGAGAATTCCCATATGAATTACAATATCTTTGTAGTGAACAGAGCACAGGTTTAAGGAAGGGAAAGGTGTGAACCTCCCAGTTTGCTTACACATAGCTGGAAATACTAGGTAAGAGCTGTGTCACCATCCCTCTTACTGATGAGGATGTGTTTTGATTTGGAGATGATCCAACTTATGTATGTTTGTGAGTTGGTTCTGAAATGGACTTGAAGTGATACCTGTGGGTAGCACGGAGGCTGAGATTGAAAGGAAGTAGATGGATAATTAGTGAAGATACTTTTTGTCTTGAGCAGCAGTAAACTTTGTAGCTCTCAAACACTTGTATAAACTCTTAGTTCAAGGCTGATTATTTTACTACAAATTGCTTTGAACCAAAGCTTCTCACTCTTTTAATCTATGAGTGTTGTGTTTTATAGATGGAAAAAAGCTTTCCGGAGCCAGTCTTTTAGAGCACATCACTACTGAACTGCAGAGGACCAGTAGCCAGACCAAATAAAGGGGTTTCCCTAGAGGTCTACAACTTACCAGGCACACTGTGACCTTTTTTCCTCTGTTTTTTGGCCATTTTTCAGTGGACTAAATAGGAAGCGTAGACTAACATTTTGAATAGGTTCTTCCTGCTTCTTTTCCGTCCTTCCTCAATTTTCATTTTGTGAGTAGTAGTCTGACTTGTCTGTCTTATTCTATAATCTAGAAGTGTTTTGGCTTTTTAGATAATGTCATGGGACCACCATCATCACTTTTCTGGTGTGCTTTTTCTGTCATGAAAAAATTACAAATAAGTGCCTGGCTTGTTTGTGAGCAATTTTCTTGCTGATGCTGCTTTCACAGCAAGGATATTGAAGTCTCCATGAGTATGAATTGACTTAAGAGGTCTCTAGTGGTGTTTGGCTGCACTGCTGTGCTGGGGATAAAAAAATTGAAAATTGATCTGAGGAAATTTTGTTCAACGCACTGAAAAAATCATATGCAAAAATCTGATTTGAAAAAAATTGCTAACCTGAAAGTATGCCTGCATGCAGTCTTACTGTTAATTGATCTTTTTATTAAGTTTGCTTTGAGTCCTTATTCAGATGTGAACTGCTTTAGGAAGCTGAGTGCTGTATCAGCACAGGGATGTTTTTAGGGGTGGTTTTTAGGGATAGTTTGGTCTTTGCTATCCCTTCTCACTTTGTGGGTGCTTTTGAAATGACAAGATCCTTGTGCCCTGCCTGAGAAAAATATATGAGAAAAAGGTGGAGAAAATCTGCTGTAGTTGAGGACTCAAAAATTTCATCTTTAGTTAAAACCAAGTCTGCCCTGGATGTCCTGTGCAAGGTGCCCTGTTGGGCCCAGGGGTAGATACTGGAGGGACCTGCAGCCTCTGCTCTGTGTTGCCATCCCAGGGCACAGACTGACAGAGATTTCTGGGCAGGGGAGCGGGGAGCTGCTACAATACAGGTTTATGAAGTACAGTGGGTGGTTCTGTTGACAGTTGCTTTTTTATTCAAAATAGACTTCACTTAATTCTGCTTTTCGTGGTAATTCAGGAATCGAAATCACTTAGGTCTTGCCAAATTCATTAACAAAAATATATGCAGGTTCTTAGGTTTTTTGTTTTGTTTTTTAAGGAGGAGAAAAATAACTTTCAGTGTCTCTTTCTTCCCTCTTATTGGCAGGTTTTCTTCACTGGTGGAGTGTGAGAAATAGAGGCTGAAGAAGATGAGTGAGCTGGAGCAGTTACGGCAGGAGGCAGAGCAGCTGCGAAACCAAATCAGAGTAAGAATTATGAATTGCTCATTTTCCATGATAAAATTTCTCCTTTAAGGGAATAAACTGTAAAGATCTATCAGTTGTTCCTGTTCCACTTATGCAGAGCTTGAAATACTTTCACAATATGTGATTAAAAATCAGAAAAGCCATTGGTATAATGAAGTAAATTTGTACTATTTCTTGAACAAAGTGTTTTATTTCCTGTTGAAATTTACTGAGTTTTGGTGCTAGGGTGTATGTTTCTGCAAGTTTTTATGTTTTGGATTTTGAAAAACAGAAGGGAGCAGCAAACTTCTAGAACCTTGGCATGACAAGTTGGGCTTAAGGGTCTTAGAAAAGCTTGGTCCTGGGCTAAAAGTGACCCCTGGGAAGACTGAGGTCAAAGCAGGGAGTGTGAGAGAGCCTTCCAGGGTGGATGTCATTTCTACAAGCACTGTTTCTTGGCTTCCTGTTGAGTTTATCTTTATTAAATGCTGATGCCCCCATACATGCTATTTTTTGGTTGTATTTACTCAGTGAAGATAAACCAAGTATGAGCTGTCATGCCCAAAGTCAGTTTTCCAGGAATCTTTTGCAACGTGCCATTACATTTCAGTGATGCAGTTTTCAGTAAAGTATAATGAAGATCTTCAAAGTCTGTTTATTTTTCATCAAAATTTTCAAAGCATGAAGCATTCATAAAGCTGATTTATATGGGAATGCCTTATTTGCAAACATTCCTATCAGTGAAGAGTACAGGTTTCTTGGACTATGTTGCATGCACACAGGCTTTTTTTAGCGTGGCATCTGGTGGCAGCAGTTGTTCCGTGGTGTCTCCTGTGAGGTGTGAGGCTGCTTGGTGGTGCCAGCCATGTGCTGAACACACTTCATGTGTCAGGACTTGTGCTGGGGGCAAATGCTGCTCATTCAGTGCCATCCAAGGAGCGCTCTGTGTCCTGTTCTCAACACACTGTGGGAAGACAGGGTGGGAATCAGGCGGTGCTGTGGCACTGGGTGCCCCTTCCACCAGCTCTGTAGAGGATACAAATAATTTTTAGCTTAAAATACTTCCTTTTTTTTTTTTCAAGTTAAGCTTTGTGACAGAATTGCACTGCTAAAAGGGGTACATAATTTTTCAGTTCTTCCTCTGCATGCTGTGTAAAGACTTTATCATTATGTTGTGTCGAGGGGAGCCAGTTAAATCTCTGTGCAGTCTTGGTAATCAGTGAGTCTGGTTTCATGCAAAATTGTGAAGAAAGAGCTACCAGGCGGGTTAGAGGGCTACACTGTGCTGCAGGAACGTCTGCTTCTTTTTTAAATTTTGGAGCATAAAAATCTGATTGGCCCTTTGTTAATGAGTTCAATTTGTGGCTTAAGGTCGATTTAACATTTCCTTTGTTACTCTACCACCCAAACTTGTAACCGGATCTGTCAGATGAAGCTGAGTAACCACGGTTATATTGCCTTTGGAGTCCCCTGCCTCAGCAGTGGCAACTGGTGATTGCTTCTTGGGATCTGAGTGCAGGCTTGGATACCTTGTGCTTAACTCTAATTTAAGATTAATAGGCAATTAAAAATGCTCCTGATGACTTAATGTCCCTGAAACTTTCTGACCAAATACTTCAATTTCATATTTTTAGAGATGATTACGTACCGTGCTTATTAAATCACTGCACATTTTCTGTTTGTTTGCGATGGTTGAGAGGATAGATAGAGGATCTGAAATATAGGGGGTTTAAGTGTCAAGAATATCTACTGGGCTGGTAATTTTCAGGAATTATTTTTGATTCACTCCTAAAAGGAGATGAGGTCACTAACATCATTTGACGTTTTATGTATAGCTACCATTTTGCTGTCTTAGTTGTTGACAGCTCTTGGGTTTTGTCTGATGTTTCCTCTAACAATATAATCGCAAAAAAGTCAGCTTTGGGCCTAGAAGAGAGGTCCAGATAAGACTGTACCTAACAGCTTCCTAAGGTGTAGAAACTGGAGTGCACAGCTTTTGATTCCCCAGTGGACTTCAGTCTGCGATGTTTTAGAAGTGTTTCATGACTTTTAATTTTATTTTTGCAGTATCTAGGTGATGTGGGTACGTGTGTCTCCCCGTGCAGTTACTGCAGCCGGAGCTCTGGTCTGTGCACAGACCGCGTACAGCCTCAGCCTGCAGGAACCTTCCGTGCAGGAAGCTGGAACGCTGAACAGGGAATTGTCAGATGACTTGATGGTTAAAGTTAATTCCTAGTTCTGTCTGTGATGAAGTTCCCATGTGATGTGTGTGTCCTCACTGTGAGAACTGAAATTGAGGATAGTGATTTTAGAAGTGTTGCTTACTTGGCACAGTGTCATTCGAACCAGACATTTTGGACAAATGACACACTATATTTTAAAAAATTTATGTAGTTTGGGGAAAAACCTGCAATCTGAAGTGTGTGCTAGGAAAGTGTAGGAGCTGCACACTGATCAAGCAGTTAGATTTTTTCTCACAAATTTTGCGTTGTCTGCAGCATGAACTGAGAAAAATCTGCAGTTACATGGAGGAGCTTTTTTATGTTTTGACACTCATGATTCTGTTATGATGGTGCATATGTAGAAATACAGTTTCAGTGTAAGAATTAAAGTAGCCTAATAGCCTGTTGAAACTCCCCTTTTCCTACAGTTTTGCCAGTTGTATGGCAAATATAGACAGTCTCAAATACAGGAGTTGCTAATAGCTCGCTCTTAAAGAGAAAAAACGCTTTGTTTTGTTCAGACTGCATTCAGAATTCATTTTATGTTAAGCATTAAGTATTTCAGGAAAATCAAACAAGTAGTCATTTAAAATCCAGTGTGTTTCTTCCTGTGGATGAAATAAGTCCCGAGTGCTAAGGGATTTGCTGCTCTGGTATTTTAAACCCCTCCTGATTCCAGACGTCAACATTTTATAAATATTTCTACAGTTCAGACATTATAAAAATAAGTTGAGATGACTTAATCCACTCTCAGGCTTGCTCTTTGGGAGGAGAGCTATTAAGGGTGGTCAAAATAAACATGCACTTAAGAAATGTTAAAGTTGCAATGTCAAGTAACTCTCAAGCAAGAGCTTGAAAAAAAATTGAAGATCCCATCCTGAACGCATTGAGGCAGCTCCAAAATGTGCGAGCAAATGTTTCTGTTCCTGCTCTCAAAGGAGACCTCGCCATTCCTGCACAGACTGAACTTTGGAGGGACACCTGAAGTGCTGGTGAAGAGGCACCACTGTTTTTGGGTGGCTGCTTCAGTGGTTGAACAAGTTGGAGAAATTGCCAGGACTTGAGAGGGTTCTGTGGCTGGTCCTTCAATACAGCTGTTGGTAGTTTTAACTTCAACTTGTGCTGCACAGTTCCTGCCTAATTTTAGGCAAGTTTAAACCATGTTTCTCAGAAGGAGTTGCTGACCAGATGGCTGTTTCTGGGCATGGGGCCCGAGCTGCAGGAGAGCGGTGCAGTCACAGGGGTGACTAAAAACAGGTCTTGCACGATCAGAGTGTTGCAGGTGAGGCTCAGTAGAGCTCACCTGTGTCAGAGGTTCAATGTGGGACTCTGATTATGCAAATGAAGGTCAACTCTTTTTTTCTAGGTCAGGTTGAATCATATGCAGGAACCAAGTCCTGTGTCCATAGAGTCTGAGATAAGGAAAAGACCATGGAGTGTCTGTGTGGAGATCTGAGCACCACCCATTCCATGAAATGGGTGAGGGTGTTACTGGGCCATTTTTTTTCCTTCAGTTTGTATCAAGTACATCATCACTATAAGCTTTGGTGATCCTGCTGTCTGTCCTGCTCCCCAGACCCTGCCTGTTGATTTTCACCCTGCCTCTCCCAGCCAGCAAGGGGGTTAATTTGTGCAAGAGCCTCGTGTGGCACAGAGCTTGCTAACCCTGTGTAATATGTGGTTGCTTTTCCAGGTGGATCAGTTCTTCCCTTGTGCTCAGCACACCCTGAGCAAGCACATCCACCCCAGGGAAGGAATACAGGGAAAAGGGTAGGCACTGGGACTTCAGGATGGCTCCAAATGCCTTTGAATCCCATAGTCTGTAGAAAGGGAGATTCAAAGGCTGCTGGGGCATGGCCCTTCTTAAGTCCCTCTTCCTCCACTACCCCTTGTTGTGTGCCATTGCTTTTTAGATTCCTTGAACAATAAAACGAATTAGGGTGACAGAAGGAATATTGGCATGTCAGTTGGTGGTGGTGTGTGGCTTTGAGTGTGTTGGAATTTAGCTCAAGAGTTACTTTTCCTTTAGACCCTCTCAGCTGATGCTCAGTGTTGCCTTTCAATTCAACTTGTTCCATTCTTTTGTTTCAGGATGCCAGGAAAGCATGTAGTGACACAACTCTTGCTCAGGTATGTTCCTGTTCTTTGTGTAGGCTGTTACTTGAGAGATAAAAAAGTAAAAATATCAATTTGTGACTGTGGCATGTTCCTGTTCACTAACTGAAAGAATAAAGTGAAAGAAGCCTTTGGAAATGTACTGTGTATTTATACAGTTATTTAAAATTAAACAAAGCCCCACCAAAAAAAGCCCAACTAAACAAAACAGCAAAAAACCCCAACCAGTCAAAACCCCCCACCATCTTAATGGATCCTGCTTCCAGTTTACCTTTTGAGTATGTTTATTGTGTTAAATATATTTAGAAAGACTAAAATAAACATTTTTTTGCAGTTTTTTGGAAACAGAGTTATTTTGCATGTAAAGTTCTGACATGCTTTAAAAAGTAACAGTGCAGTAAATACCGGAGCATTTTCTTTCATTGGTTTAAATTGCAAACTTTCAGATTTAATAATCCAAAATAGTATAATGTAGAAGTATTTTTTAAAAGCTTCCTGAAGTTTCATTGTAGCCATTGTGAAGTGTGTTATGTCTGTCGTCTGTAAAATCTGTTTGTGTCGGTGTTGCTGGGTGTACACCAGTATCCTATTTTTTATGGTTTCTGTTGTGTGCCAAGATAGATAATATTCTATCAAAGTTCAAATGTATTTTTGTTATCTTGTACATTAAAAATAGTTCCCAGTATCTGAGGGGTTTGTTTTGTTTATTTTTAGATCACAACAAGTCTGGACTCGGTGGGTCGAATCCAAATGCGAACCCGGCGCACGCTCAGAGGTCACTTAGCCAAAATCTATGCCATGCACTGGGGATCTGACTCCAGGTTTGTACAGGGGAGCCTGAAACCAGCCAGTCAAGGGCTGGAGATCAGATTGGCACCTTGAGGTTAACGCCAGGTCCTGGGAGCCTCCTGGAGTGGTGTTGGTGCCCTTGCAGGGGATCACAGACCACCACTGGTGGGGGGTTGAGAGAAGGAATACTTTGCTTGTCCTTGCTATAGGTATTTTGCCTTCTCCCAGAACCTGTTCTCGAGATTTATTTTCACCTAAATTTCTTGTTTGCTTCTGTGTAACTGTGTAGTTATATGAATAATGAAAGCAGTTGTGGAGATAGTTCATAAAATGTGTTTTCAGCAAGGTGTTTGCTTGGGTTCATTTCTAATCATGAGTCCCCATCTGACTCCTCAGTCAGGTAATATGAAGATCTAGATCTTTTCAGACTTTTTCCAACTAGTGCACCCCTCCAATAAAAATGAAAAAGCAGAGGGTGATAAAGAAATTATGAAACTTCTGACTCACTTGATAATCATGCATGATGTATGTCTATTTTGAGATTTTTTTGTTTGTTTTGTATTAACATATTTTATTTTGTGTTCATATTTAGGCTACTAGTCAGTGCTTCTCAAGATGGAAAATTAATTATTTGGGATAGTTATACAACAAATAAGGTAGTTATTTATAATCCTTATCAATAATTCATGTATAAGTTGTGTGTTTGAGCGGGCTTGTGTCTGTTTTCTCCTATGGTTGCAAGTGACAAATCAAAAGTAGTCTTTTTTCATTCAGAGATAATCTCTTTTTGGTCCTCTCATGGCTAGAAGAGCACTAGTGATGTGTTGTAGGTTGTGTCTGAAGCAATAGTTAATTACATAGTAATATGTAACATTCTCACTCTTACTTTGCTTGGGCAGTAGCTGTAGCTCTCTGCCTGTGTGGTGTTGCTTCTGAAACTAACTTGGTTTTGAGTTACATGAATACACAACCTTAGAATTTACAAGAGTGCTTTGGGTTTGAGGGCAGAGAAAGGAGAAGGAAGAAAAACAGCTGTTAGGGAAAAGCTTAGGTAGTGTGGAGTGGAGCTGTGCTTCTGTAAACTGTCCAGTCTCCATGGGGACAACCATCCTGTCTTACAACCTACAGCTTAAAGCTGTAAAAAAGTTGGACAGAGAAATCTTAACTAGAATGAACAAATGTTGCAAATGTTTGAGTTTACAATAGCCTTGCTATGAAATAATGTACTGAAGTTTTGTACAGCTACCCTGCAGGTACTACTGGTATCTGTGGCCCAAGGATGTGTAAAATGCGATGAGTTGTGTGTAACACGTTGTAAACCCAAACGTTGGCACTGAGGTGTCCTGTGCCCCTGGTGTTCGTGTGCTCTGCCCCATGGCCTGTGTTTGTGCCCGCGGTGACGAGCTGTGTCTCTGCAGATGCACGCCATCCCCCTGAGGTCCTCCTGGGTGATGACCTGTGCCTACGCTCCCTCCGGCAACTACGTGGCCTGTGGAGGCTTGGACAACATCTGCTCCATCTACAACCTGAAAACCAGGGAGGGCAACGTCCGAGTGAGCCGGGAGCTGCCGGGGCACACAGGTCAGCCGTGCTCTTGCTTTACCAGGGTGTGTTCCTGCACCAGGGGATACAGTCCTGCTTTGAGCTGGGCAGTGCTTGTGGTAGTTACGGACTGGCTGTGGGAGAACTTGGATGCTGTTCTTGCATTTTAACCTTCAGTCATTACTCTTGGGTCAAAACCTTACATAACTGTTTTGTTTTTAGGATACTTGTCCTGTTGTCGCTTCCTAGATGACAACCAAATTGTCACTAGCTCAGGAGACACCACTTGGTGAGTTTTTGAGCTCTGTTGGCCTTTCCTCACCCCCTCTTTCTTCTTGTTTTCTCTCCAGTGCCCTAATTTATACTTAAAACTTGAACTCTGAAATAATGACAGACGTTGTGTTAATGGTGTCACTGTATCTGCAGTGCTTTGTGGGATATTGAAACTGGCCAGCAGACCACCACGTTCACTGGGCACACTGGAGATGTGATGAGCCTCTCTCTAAGTCCAGACATGCGGACTTTTGTTTCGGGCGCCTGCGATGCCTCCTCGAAGCTTTGGGATATCCGCGATGGAATGTGCAGGCAGTCGTTCACAGGGCACGTGTCAGACATTAATGCAGTTTGTGTAAGTGATCTCCTGTTTCCACGTGGGAAGAAAGGGGGAGGATAAAGGCTACATTTGCATGAATTCAGCTTAGAGTCTACTGAGCTACCTTGATTTAAAATCAATTAGTTAGGGTAGAGAATGTTAAAGTGTATGTAATGGAGAAGGTTGTGTAATAACTTACAATCTCCTTTGTAACTGAATTATTATTGCCATTATCTGTGATGCACTGCACTGTTCCCAGTGTTTTTATTCAGTAACTGAGACATCACTTTTTTTAAGAAGTAAAGAATGGACTAGGGAAACTTTTTGAAGCTTTGCAATGTGTTAAAAACTGAAAATTGTAGATAAATGCAATATACTGAGAGGGTGCAACACAGCCAGGCATCCTCATCTTAAAGTTTTTTTGTTGAACAAAAAGAGCTTCCAGCAAAATATTCTGGAAGGCAGTTAAGATCAGTATTGATGTTGAATATTCCCTGGAATAATTTTGTAATATTTAGAAACTGGATTATATTTCCTCTCTGTCATAGTAACACTATGTTCTGATCTGCAAGATCCAAGCTCTGGTAAATAGGGAAAGAAATCTAAGTCGAAGCTGCATCTGTTTTTGATAAGCATGAAAAATTGTTAAGGCTGCAAAAATACCAAACACATGACAAAAATGCCGTTCCTATACTTAGGCCTGGACCCTGAGATGTGCTGGGCTCTCTCCATTCCCATTC
The DNA here is from genome assembly GCA_013397175.1 of Platysteira castanea. NCBI lineage: Eukaryota > Metazoa > Chordata > Aves > Passeriformes > Platysteira > Platysteira castanea. The sequence goes on along the minus strand of VYXC01002534.1, from coordinate 406,017 downwards.
CAATCAATATCGCTGTTGGTTGAGAGAATAACTCGGATTTGGAGGAGATTTTTTTAGGAAATTGAATTGCTTGTTTGCAGTCTTCTGTCTTGGCTGAGCCAACCTGACTGACCACTCAGGATGGAACATTGTGTTCCACTTTAGCCAGGATGTGCAGAACTGGGGTTTGCTTCGTTTTGTAGGAGTCAGTGCCATCCCTTGTGACTCCTGTTACAGCACACGCAGGAACTGCCTGGCTACAGTTCCAGTCACTCAGGTGTCCCCAGCACTGTTCCAGAGGTGTTCCCTTGCATACTTGTTTACATGCGTTTTTTAACATGCAGATATTTCTTTAAAATAAAACATTCTGCCTTTGGTCACCCTGGTAAAATAATCCTGTGATGTTGTTAAATAGTGCACGACCAGTGTATTGTTGTGGTGTCAAACGGTTGTCTCTCAATCAAACCTTGCAGTTTTTCCCCAATGGACACGCGTTTGCCACCGGCTCTGACGACGCCACGTGCCGGCTGTTCGACCTGCGCGCCGACCAGGAGCTGATGATGTACTCCCACGACAACATCATCTGTGGGATCACCTCCGTCGCCTTCTCCAAGAGCGGGCGCCTCCTGCTCGCGGGTTACGACGACTTCAACTGCAACGTGTGGGACACCCTCAAAGGGGAGAGGGCAGGTGAGGACACAACTGCTGGCAGCTGTTGCAGGGCCTCGGCAGCCCTGCATAGCCAAAATCTGTGCAGAGTGCAGAGCGCAGAGCCAGGGCACTGCCAGTGCTGGTGCTGATGGTGTGGAATCTGCTTGATTCCTTTTAACATTCCTTTCTCTTGGGATAGCATCCTTTTATTGCATTTGGTTTCATCTTACAGAAGTTACACTGCTTCCAGTTCCGTCTCTGCAGTGTGAGCAGTAAATGAGTCAGGAGAACAAGCCTGTTCTTGGGCTTTACAGATCTGTGTGCTAGGAGATCCCAGCTCTTGAGGCTGAGGAATGCACTCCAAAATTCCATCTACAGAAAATGTATTTCACCAAAGTGTATGGAATTAAGTAGTGCAGAATTACACGTTTGCATTGACTTTTGCACTCATGAGCGGCAGTAATTCAGATGCAGCTACAGGAGTCTTTGCTTTGCATTCCCTGCTGTTGGGAGAGAGGGGAAGTGGAAACTTCTGGTCCTTGAATTAGTCACTTGTCAGGACACAGCATGTTTTTAGCACAGCTGTTTCTTTCTCACTTCTTACAGTAACATAAATGCTAGGGCTTGGTTCAGTTCTGAACATCAGTTCTGCTGTTCAGACTGGAAATAGATCCTTTTCCTTAGTTCTGCTAGACCTGGATGGGGAACCTTGGGAGAGCAGACAAGGGCAAGAAGGGGTAGAGGTAAAGTAGAATCAAAGCAGCAAAGAGGCAGGATAGTGCTGCTCTTCTGTTTGTCGCAATATATGGGGGATTTGTAATCCCTGGAGTTTGCAAAACTTAGGAAACTCAAGGCAGCTAATGTATCCAGGGCTTTGTCAGGAGACATCACATTTGATTTTTGAAGTGCTTGATGGCTGAAATTGTGGACAGCACAGCCAAAAATGGGAGAAAACCAGTAGAGAGCCTGATTAGGAAGGAGGACATCTTTGAGACAGGAAGGAGAAGTCATAAGGGCAGAGAGAAAAATGGAGGCAATATTGTGTGTACATATTTTTACATACCTTATTGTTGGGTTTCTTGATAAGGCTGTTATGGTGTATATGGTTTTTTGGGGTAAAGACAAAAAGGAGGATTAAGATCTTGCATTGCATCTTTTTTAGTAAATTTAAGACTTACCTGGAAGAGCAGAGTAACAACTGAAGTCCTTGACATCCTGCAGACACTAAACTTCCATTGCTTCTTCTTTTCCAGGTGTCCTGGCTGGCCATGACAACCGTGTCAGCTGTTTAGGTGTTACTGATGATGGCATGGCTGTAGCTACAGGGTCTTGGGACAGTTTTCTCAGAATCTGGAATTAACTGGGAGCCAAACATGTACATTCTCCATTTGAGATCTGGAGAGATCAATGCTGCAGCCTATAGCTGTGAAATAACATTTCTACCTTGTATTTGCAGGTGAAGTTTTTCTATTCACTGATTATTACACAAAAAGGCTTTCTGTAAACTAGAAAAAAAATCAAGTGAAGAAATAGGGGAGGGGGGAAGAAATCACTGACTTTTTAAAAGGGGCCAGCACACATAATCATGGTGACCGACAAACTAAGAGCCAGTCTTTTTGTTTTTGGTGGTTTGGTTAGATTGTCCTTGAAGGGTTTTTGCTTGTGCTCAGTCTGCTAATCCTGTACTTTTTTTGTACATAACAGAATATACACATTATAGCAGCCAATCATGTAACATTTGTCTGTATGTAAAGAAATATGTTTGCGTTTTTTAAGGAACTACATTTATAGCTTTGCTTTTAACCCGAGATGTCACTTCTGAGTTTTGTAGTGGGTGAACTAGATTGCTGTTTTAAATGTTTTTGTGAATTTACTGTAGATAAGGTGAAGCCAATGGTATGTATGTGTTTTTTATAATGGAAGGCATTTGAATTTTTTTTAAAGGCCCTGGAGACTCCCAGTTAATACCTACCGCCTTATTCACTCACTTCTTGACCTGCTTGCCTACTTTTGATTGGGGGGTTCTTCCTTCCAGCCAGTGGTTCCTGGTTCATCCATTGGCAGTCATGACCTCCAAACACCAAGGAGTTAATGCCGGGTAGACTTGCACCAACAGCAGAAATAATTGGAAAATAAAATTAATCCAGAAGTTTTAGCTTCTTCCCTGCAGGTTTTTGATCAGTTATTCCATGCAGGCTGTGGGTACAGAAGCCAAATGCTGAGTGCTTTCCCTTTGGCCAGCTCAGCTCTGGCCAAACAGGTGGGCTTGGCCCCTCACAAGCTCCAGCTGATCTGCACTCACAGTGACTCAGCTGCTGCTCAGAGCCCAGAGCAGTGTCTCTGCAGAGCTTGCTCATTCCACTCCAACTGAGAAATTCAGGAGGACTTTGCCTAAATTCCTAAAGAGGATTTAACTGTGCAGTTAATTGCTTGTAATCCCCCTCCAGATTCAAGGGTTGCCAAAGCACACCACAGCCAAAAGTGCTTGTTGTCAGTTGTGTGCAGTGTGAATTACCAAAGGAATTGTGTAACTTCACTGTGCCTGCGTGACCCCTGAAAACTTCCCAGGATAACCTTTAAGGATGTGCTTGTTCTGTGTGGTCACTGAGGGCTGTGCCACGGGTGTTTCTAGATGCCAGCTGTTCTGCAGCTCCGACACCGTAAATCGCCATTTCTGCTCCTTTGCTGATTTGATTCTGATTTTGATGTCAGTTGCTGAGAAATCTGACCGAGTACAGTTAAGTGTAGAGACAGGAAAATCAAGTGACTGATGCCCATTTGAAACTGCCCAGGGAGGTTGCTTAACTTTTTGGTGCCTGGCAGCATGTCTGCACTCACAGTGGATGGTTCCTTGGGAATCTGAACGTCCGTGGCTATTTTGGAATGGGGGATTAAGTCCATTGGCTTCTCTTAAGTGACTTATTTTAAAGACAACGTGAATTTTAAATCACCAGGTTGGAAGATGATACTAGTCATCGTTCACTGGAACTGATGGGGAGTCTGGGTGTCTCTGGGTTAGGTGGTAAAGAGAAAGGCCTGGAATCCTGTAGTGTATCTGAATGGATTTCTGGCTGAGATGACTTTTGTCAAGTTTCTGATATTTTTTAATCCTAAATTTCAGTACTTCCAGACTGTGCCTGTAAACCTGCCATGTCTATAATGGTGAAGGTGCCAATAAATGTACCAGTCAATCGCGGTAAATTCACTTTTGAAATAAGAAAAAAGGCGCTTCTTATACTGGAGAAAGAACATTTCCTAACAGCAGCCTGTGGTGTAGGACCAAAATCCCACTGTATTGTGTCTCACAGGAATTCCTCAGCGTTTTGCTTTGTTGTCTGCATTAACAGAACTATCATGGAATTCTTGTAACTCTCTTAAGTGGCAGCTCTTTGGGATCTTGCAGACTCAGTTTATTTTTTAGTGGTGCACTTGATTATTTTTTTTTAACTCACAGCTGCCTTGAGTGAATCATTCTGGAAATTTGTTACTAAGAAATTTTAAGAAAATATTCTTTTTCTAAAAAAATTCTTTTCCATAGAAATGTGTTTTGAACCAATTTCCTAGGCAACACCTTTGCCAAGACAGGTGCCATTTTTACATTCTGGTATTAAAACTGGTTTCTACTTGTGAAACTCCAAACCCAATTTTACAGCTGTATATAACTTTTCTTACCAGTTCAGGTTGCCTGTAACAGTGGTAATGGCTCTTGTACAGGTATTACTGCAAATAACTTCACTGTCATTGTTGGATGGCTATTGGCTCTTGGATTCAGCTGCTTTTAAAATAAATACTAAGGAGTGCCAGCTACTTGCTGAGGTGTCCAGCGGCATCACAGAGCTCTGCCTGCCCCTGCTCCTCGGTCACCCCAGGTCTGAGGGGCTCCGGTGTCAGCACACGAGAGACCTGGGAGAAGCCTGAGCACAGCGGGATAAACGGCGTCTGGTGCGTCTCTGGAGCTCGTAGGAAGCCTGTGATAGATCCTGCCCAGGTGATGTTTGCTGTTCCATTACTGCCTTGGCTGTGGGTTATTTTTCAAGCCTGCAGATTCCAGTACCACAGGTACTGTGTGATGCCACAGAATGACTCAGGCTGTGGCATTCCCTTCTTCTAGCAGCTGGCAGGGACCTCTCGAGGTTGATGCCCCAGCTAAAGTGGAGGTGGCTTTTATGGTAAAAGCTCAAACTCCTAATAGAAGGGAGGTAATAAAATGACCCTTGATAGGTTTTACTTAAAAGGTTTTACCCCAGCCTTGAATATCAAAGAAACTGGTGTGTGCCTGCAGTTGTCCTGGGCCCGTGTGCAGCTTGTGTAACTTCTCACTCTGCACCATGACAGCAAACTCGCTCACAGCAGGTCTGGCAGCACAAGTGGGCACACCTTCACTGGCTTTAAAATTTGTAGCCAAACTACATCCTTAGCTGAATTTCAAATAAGTTGTGTCATTACAGAACTGGAGTAACCAAGAGCATTGTGCCAAACAGTGGCAGAGTAACTCTTGCCCAGCCTCTTTTCTAAAGGCAATGGGTTGTGGCTCGGGAAGCAGAACCATGTGCTTGGTGTAACAAGATTTATTTTATTCTGGTAGTTTGTCAGCATTTTCTAATGTGATTTGACTTTGCAATAGAGAGTTCTCCCTTCAGGCAAGTGCCCAGCCTGGGCGTGTTCCCATCTAGCCTTGGATGGCTGTTTACTGGTGGAGAAAGCAGTTGAGGTTCTGGAAACCACAGAAAGCTGCTGTGGCTTCGTGCTGATGTTTGCTCGTGTACTTCAGTAATGGGCCAGGTTCCATCTGTCTCCAGCCCTTTTCCTTCTAATGCTGTCCTCTGCTGTGCTGAACCGCAGATCCACGGCAGTGCTGGCAGAGCTGACAGCTCCATGTATTGACAGGATTTGGACCATTCCAAAGGGAACATGGATTAAAGAGGCTTTTCCTGCCACAGGACAAGCCTGACCTTGCCTTGGCAAAGCTGAGCTGGAGCAGCAGCAGGTCCCAGTGTGTCCTTACTGTAGTGCATGGGTTGGAAGTAGTTGACTCCTTACTTAAATTGTGTAACCACTCATCATCCCACAATGAAGTTCACATTAATTACTTTAGGGTGGAATACAAACATTGTGAAAACATTCCAAGAGTTGTAGTTTGTCCTCTCTGGGGACACTGTCACCTCCACTAGGTTTAGTGCTGTGCTTTAAGATGTTGGTGAGAGTTTTGGCTAATTGGACTAGTTGGTATCAATGGTTGTGTAGCAGAATGGCTGGTTTTGAGATAGCATTTCCTGTACAAGTACTTAGCATGGGTTGATGGTGCACTGTGTATCCAGTACTCTGGCATGCATGCTGGTCACACTCCTCCCACACTTCAGAGGCACCAGAGCCTTTTATCCAATTGCTGGTTATGTAAAATACATGCAGAATGTTAACGCAGTGTTGTTATGGTAAATGTGTGAACAGTGTTACTAATTGATATAACTGATAACAGATTACATGTGCCTGACATTCTTATATCACACAGTATGTTTAGGTTTTAACTAATACGGACTTCGGTGGAATAGTCTTAGGTATTTCAAGCCTTTGTTTTACTTACACAATGGTGCTCTCTTTGTGTTTTTCTTTTTTTTTTTTTAATAATAATAAAAGCATCTGAACACTTGTAGTACATATTACATCCAAAGGAATCCAAAGCAAAATGCTTCTAAACATGCTTAATTTTACTTTGCCTTTAGTTCCCAGCATCTCTCATCAGCTTTTTTTGTTTTGTTTTTACTTGTTGCTGACTACTTTGGAAAACTTCGGTAATGTTACCAATTATGAAGTGATTCTGCACTGCCTTTGGATTGTGTATGTATTCAGAAACAGTCTTAAAGCTTTTATTTAAGCTATTAAAAAACCAGGGACTTGTGCCATTTGTTCTTTAACAGTGCTGTTGTAAAAAGACTTCCCTGTGACAAAAAAATCACTTGCTATGAACTTTGTTTATAGCCTTTTTTTTTTCCCCACGATGGATCTTTTTCTTTGTATTTGTACAGTGGCTCAGTGAAAGATGTTGCCATGAGTTGATATTGTAACCAATAAACAAGTGCTTTTAACCAGCCCGGGTCAGCTGTCAGTGTTGTATTAGAGCAGCCCCTGGCCTGCAGGTGTCCCTGGGATGGGGATGGAGCAGCCACACAGCAGCAGCTGCAACCTGTTCTGGATCTGCATCACCGTGGGAACGATGTGCAGGTCCTCACCGGGGACAGAGCTGCCAAAGAACTTACCAGAGCACAGGGGTAGTACTTTTTTTAATAAATAACTGTAGAATACATGCATCGAAAGTTTTATCGTGATACAATGTCAATACAAATGCTCCACAAACAGAGCACTGATACACAGCTGTGCCTCACCCACACCAAGGCTGGGCTGTTACTCACTGGTGGATGCCACAGTTTTCTTTAAACCCCCAGGACTCCCCCATGCACACTCAGAACAAACACCTGAACACACTGGAACTGTTGTCTTCCCATAACGCCTCTAGCATTATATCTTACAGCTATTTCTTGATGAGATAGCCCTTAGTTACTGGAACATAGCAAATTCCTATACCTTAGGGCTGAATCTTTAATTTAGTCAATGTTAACACTGCCATAAAAATATATAAATACTCTGAAAAGGCTTTTCTTTTAAAATAATTTTTAAAAGTCTAGTTTAGAAAAAAGTAGATGTTGAATGACTGCAGATAGCAACAGCAGAAACTATTTAAAGAGGCTTTGCTGGAGGTGAGCAAAAAAGGACTCCAGCACAGCTGCCTGGAGTCTGACCTAAAGGAGACCTGTTCTACAGCAGAACCCCCCACAGAGGGACTGGTCAGGGAGCGATGGGGTTTCACCATGTCCTGCTCCCTGAATCCAGCAGCAGGAGCTCCAGGTCTGTCCTGACACCCTGAGCTTCAGTACCCAACCTGCACCAATCCTGTCCAGACCATCTCAGCAAACCCTGCTGCGCCTGGCTGTGAGCTCGGGGCAGTGACCGTGGCTCTAGCCACGTGCTCACGGGCAAAAGACCACTTCACTGCTCTACCAACTGCAAGAAACAGGTTCACTTTTACTTAACCAGTGCCCCCTTGGCTCAAGGAGGTGGCCAGAGGAGCCTCGAGCCCCCTGCATTTCCTTAGCACAGTTCACCCCCCTCTTTCACTGCCCTTTAATGAAGAAGAACCGCTGCCCGACATGCTGGCACCTGCTTTCCAAACTCGTCAGGAGTCCTTTCCTATGCCAGGGTTTGTACTTCCCTTCACTAAACAAAATCAAACCCACATGGAAAACCAGCACTCTCCATCCCTGGAAGATTCCTAAGCAGCTGAAAGCAGGAGACTGGGCTAAGCTCTCTCCCTGCCTAAGGTCCTGGATGCCAGGAAGCGAGACTTGCCACTGCTACATACTCATGAAAACCAGTGAGGATTTTGGGTTTTATTGTCACATGCCCAAAAAAATTTAGTGTTTAAAGGTAATTTTTAACCCAAAATCTGCAAAACAAACATAACACTCGAGAACCACAGCTCTTCAGTTTGGTTCACCATCAGAGTCCAAGTTTTACAACAGTAAGTGTTAACAGAGTAACATTAAAAATATAGATCATTTCAAGTGACTCCACAGAGTAGAAATGTCACCTGTAAAATTTCTACTTCGCCCTACAAAGGAGCACTGGGAAGGTTCACAATGACATTTTATTTACTCTTTTGAAGAAAATGTTTTGTGAAGCGATCTAGTTCATTCTCAAGGTGAATGGCTTTATTTCTGCAAAACAAACAAAAGCAAGGGATTTACTTCAGTGCCAGAACATCCCAAAGGCAGGACCGACATCAGGGTTTCATTTCTATTCCTCTACTGAGACCCCCAGCACTAAGAAAACCTACATGCAGGCTTTTAGAAGAGGTGTATGGGGGCCAGATACTCACCTGACAGTGGTGGTGGATGCCCAAGGCCAGGAAGCAGCAGCCCAGAGCCAGGGCAGCCTTGCAGCAGGGGCAAAGAACAGGAAACTACGGCTGAGGCTGCTGCCAAGTCCCTGAACCACCAACTGCTGGAAGTTCCTCCTCTGCTAACACCTACTCCTGGCCACCAGTACTGCACTGGATGACTCGACACAGCACAGCTGCTCTCTTGCCCTGCTCTGGGCAGGTGCCACCCTCAAGTTACCAAAAGACTAAAATTCTGGTCAAAGGCCTCTTTCCCACACACTGAAGGGAGACAAGGGTAAAGATGATCTAAGAAATAGTATTTTTGGAGGTTAGTTGATCCACTGAGCAGCAGCATACATTTATTTAACCTACTCAGAGCTGTTCAGGGTATCTTTGCATCCACTTCTGCACCTGAGCTAAGCTAGTTCAACTCCAGAGTCACAGTAGGCACTGATCACCCTGAAGTCAGCAGGGCTAAGACATGCTTGTGGCCGGTCACACCAAGACTTACCTCAGCTGCTTGGAGCTGCTCTGTATGTTCTCCAGCTGATCTATTTCTTTGGAAAGCCTAGCTATTTCTTTTTCCAGGTTTTTCTCAGTAATATCCACCTGCTGACAGAGTTGAGCAAAGGTAGTGGCCATTTCCCTAAAGTGAAAGTAAGTTTATAATCATGATTTACAGAAGTTTATGCTAAAAAAATAGTAAGAAATAAAATAAGATCTCATGGCATTGCAGTGTGCAGAACACAGCAATCAAAGCCTCCAGCTGTTACAGAATTACAGAATAGCAGAAAGCAGGAGAATTGGGTACTTTTTAAATTAGAAAAAGAAACCCTCAACACACCAAACACACCTCAGTCTATGCCAACATCGTGCCTGGCCATTTTCATAGAACATTACCAGGTACAAGTCTGAGATGGGGCTCCGGCTGCGGCAGGAGGTGCTAGAGCAGCCCCACAACCCCAAGCTCAGTGCCCTGTGCCACACGCAGTGCCCTGCTCACAGGAACATGAGCCCTGTGCAGGGTGAGGAGTGCCCCACACCTGCCCCCTGAGGCACCCCACCCTATGTCCCTCCTTAGCCACATGCTCCCAACCCCAGTTCCAAGACTCGTCCTTACGCAAAGGGAAGACAAACCCAGTTACCAGCCTGGGCCAGCACCCAAGCTCTCAGGTAGGAGAGGAAGCACCCTCTCCTCTCTACAGGAGCATTGGTTTGAGTCCAGATCTTCCATGTCCTCAAAGAGCTGCTGGACACAGAGATGCATCTCTTTCCTCTACTGAAGCTTAACTTTTTACTATTCCACTTTTTTTGTGTTCTCCTTCCAAAACATTTTCCCATCTGTCTCTGCTAAATAATGTCCAGCTGATTGTCTTCCTTAGCCTCTTGTTCAAGGTATATGTTTTGATTACATTATTATTTCAGAAAATTAGGCCTGCTAATGCGCCCTCTAGCCCCCAGGGTGCAGAACACCTCTCCTGTGTAGCTCAGGGATTAGGTCAGAAAGGCTCTCAAATTCATCTCCTGCAGTGCAGAAGAGCCAGCATTGGCTGCTCAGAACTTGCTCACAGCAGCCCTTGGGGCAGCAGCTCTGCTCATCCTTACAGGGACTCCAAGGGCAGAGCAACTCAGCCTCTGCTGGAATGATCTCTCACTGCAAGGTGCTGGACAAAGAGAGTCACCATCTTCGGAGCACCTCAAACAGCCACACAGAGATGCAGGTATTGGCCTTTTCAGGTGGGCATTTTAAACTCTCTTCAAACCCCCTCCCACTAAGTGCCAAGGGACACTAGAGGGGCCTTTCCACATCGTGCAGGGCCAGTGCCAGTGGCCTGTCCCAGTGAGGGGCCAGTCCGAGTGACACTTACTGCTGCACCTGGTGGCTGCAGTTGGCGCTGGTGAGGCTGACGATCATCTGCAGCTTCTCGGTGGCGTAGTTCACAAACTGCTGCTTGAAGGCTCTCTCCTTGGCCCGAGTGGTCCAGCTCAGCCTCTCATACAGGTACAGCAGCCCGTACATGCTCAGGGACAACGAGATCAGTTTCCAGCCTACGGTTTTCCAAATCTGAAAAAGAAAATCTTCATTAGCTTAAATAAGTTGCCCTACAGAGTAAAGTCTAATTCCACCCACTTTTTAAAAATCACCTCCACAGCCCTTTCGCTGGCTTTATTTAAGAAAATAATTTTTTCCCATAATATTACTGCAGAGCAATACAGCTACATTCACATGAGCTGGTCCCCAATGGCACACAGAATGTGCAGGTTACAGAAGCCTTCCTGCTCCTTCATGAAGGAAGAAGCAAAGCTCCAACTAAATTCAAAGTGAAGGAGGTACCATCAGATCACTGTTTATTCAGGCACTGAACGCAGACTTACGGCACAGAGAATATGCCCAGCTATCCTCAGAGCAATTAGCCTGGTTTCTCACTATGAACTGACTGTGGGTATCCAGGGCACTGCATGTGCTCATCTGGCCCAGTGTCAAGTCCATGGCACGCTCTGTGTTACACCCCAAGCAGGACAGAGCAGCTCAGCCTCTGCCATCCCTTCCAGCAGGGAGTGCTGCCAGTGCTACTTGCCACTCCGCCAACAACGATGATGCTCATGGAGGTCCGGGATGTCAGCGAGGCTAAACTCAACACCAAAGGAACCATAAAGTCATCCTGGGGCACGTTCTCGGGAGTTATGGCAGGAAGGCTGGCGGCAGACGGGGTGCTGGCTAAAGGACGAGGGATCTAGAAGATGGGAACATGGCAAGCTGAGTCAAAAGCACTAAGGAACTACACAGATGGGTTCTATTTTCATATATTCAGGCTTTGATTTACTTGAAGGAAGCCCTTCAGCAGAGAAATCTGAACACGACTCCTGAGGAGCAGTGGAGGCTTTGACAGTTCCTCCAACAGAGAATAAGGGTCTGCGCAGGGCTGGTTCCAACTCAAGGATCCAAATGTTACAAATAGAACAGGCTACCCAAAGTGTTCAATCCAAAGGAAAACCAACTTGTGTAACAGCTGCAGAAAGTTTAGGAGATGTTTTTAGTTCCGTTCTAATCCTGAATATAATCCAATAAAAACCCTCACCAAAAATATTTCACACAATGGGTTTAGGGAAAGGTAGCAGGAAGCGTGTAAATAGCACTGGCAAAGAGTAAAAATCAATATATTCTTATCAAGGTAAAACAAGGCACTCAATGGCAGCGCAAGCTCCACAGGACTCACATGTAGGTTTGGATCTGCTAGTCCCAGGAGTACTTTCTGAGCTTGTTTAGGACCCAAGAAACGGTTTACAAGAGAAGTCCATCCCAAAGAAAAGTGGAACATGATATCCTCTTGAAAATCTGCACACAGGCTATGACAGTTTAGATCATAGCTAAGGTCGAACTTCCTGCACGGAATTAGCAGGTGGAGCTGATCCTGAGTACCAGAAGGCAACAATGGTTTCAGATTTTCTAGAAATAAGAACAAATAGTAAAGATGAGTTAACATTAGAAGAACAGCACATTCACAAGCAGCATCCCTGCACTGCTGACCAACTTTGTCAATTTAGAGAATCTAAACTGACCACAACATTATTTATTTATTTGTAAAATCAGCAGCATTTCAGCAGGATTGACCCTAACAGAGCAGGGAATTTATTGCTCTGATCCAAGAAAACAGTCATGAAAATCAACTCACCAAGGAAGCACTGCTGCAAAAAAGACAAATTAACTGAAAGACCTCTATCAGTGGTCAAAAGATAAGGATGGAGTAAGAAAAAAAATTGATTTATCCATCAGTTCTGTGGTGCCACAAAGAAAAGGCAACATTTTTACCTAAGAGGATGGACGGGTTCAAATAATTTCATGATAGTGCTCTGAATCTTTTATTACCAGGAACAGACCAATAGAGGTGGATGTGCAATAAAGTTACTACTTATAAAGGAAAAAAAAAAGGGGGAGTGCACAAATCCTTTGTGAAATGAACTGTTTTGCATTCTGGGTCTGGAGGGACCTAGGGAGAGCATTATACTGCATAAACATTTTCTAGTAATTAGTGTATTTGGCGTATCTCTTGTGGAAGCCAAATTTTAAATGGGTTTATAAAAGGATTAAATGAGTTTCTAGAGGACAGGTCCATTACTACTTGCTTGAACCATTAATCCAGATGCAGTGTATCAGCTCAGAAGTCCCTAAAATGAAGAGGGATTGCTATATTTACCCTGGTTCATTATTCTTCTCGCCCAGCATCTGTTACTGGTTAATATCAGAAACAGGGGACTGAGCTAAACACTCAGTCCTGGTCTAACACAGCTTTTCCTTTATCATTTATAGCATCAATGTTAAGCATGATCAGAAGGAAATTTTTTTTAAAACTGAATTTTCTTACATTGTCTTCCTTTAACTGTAAAGTGTTAACATTCCTCTTCCTTCCCCTTACCAATAATCTCCTGCTGGGACTGGTGCATTGACTGGTTGACTTCACTGGAGCAGCGCTCAGCCAGGTTCTTTCCCAAACCGTCTTCTATATGTTTGTTCAGTTCCTGAAGTGTTATGAAGAACACAAACTCATCAATTAGTATTTAGCTAATCACTTACATTATATGGAGCAGGAATACATTACACACCAAGCACTGTTATTTACAGTGGGAAGAAAAGCATATTTCCATGGAAATACCATGCTTTCCCTCTGCACACTGGGACTGAAAACATAACTAAAGTAACACAGGAAAGATTTCCCAAGGACTGTAAACATTAGAAGGTGTATGGAAAAGTCTTTACTTTCGATAATCTGTGACAGTGAAAAGCAAACCAATACCTACTGCCCTGCAAAGCCCTTACTGTGTCACTTGATGGGAGCCAATTCCACTGCTCTGCATAGGGACAAACCCATCCCACCAAATCCCGTGGGGGCCTGCTCAGGGTACTCTGTTGAGGCGTAACAGCACAGATTGTTCTGGAAACACAGCGCTCCCAGGTGATCAATCAGGCTGGAACAGCCTGAGATGAGCTCAAGTAGTTGGAGCGTGGTGCTGTCAACACCAAGGTAGTGGGTTCAATCCCCATAGGGGCCATTTGTTTAAGAGCTGGACTCAGTGATCCCTGTGGGTCCCTTCCAACTCAAAACATTCTGTAATTCCAGGAGGAGCTATGGCAGTCACCATCAGTAGCAAAGTCTGAGCATAAGAGGCAAACACAGGTATACGTGCTTTAATTTAAAGCACTAAGTTTGAGAAGAAATTTATAAAAGTTAAAAAAACTCAAACCAGTTTTTATTAAAAGAGTTGAGTATTTGCAAGCTCATTTTATTTTTGGAACTATTTGATTTTAGGAGTAGTGAAAATTATTTATGCAAAGTCTTATTTACTGGAAGTGAAGACTAGTAACTAGGAACCACTCTACTACTAAAAAGATGTTTGAAACAAAAATTAATTTCTTTCCAAAAACAAAGCAGAAAATATTTTCAACATTTTTCAGTTTTGGGTAGCGATACGCACATGTCAGCAAGCAAAAATCCTGGAATGCTCAGACAAAGTCACATAAAATCTATGCAATTTATGAACATACAGAAGTAGAAATTAGGGAAAGACAAAGAGCCTGGCTTCAAACCCTTAAAAAAACTCACAGTCTTATAGAGCTTCAATACTTGAGGAGAAGGGTGAAAATCAGAGTAAAATTCATCAACTAAAACTGAAAGCCGGCAAATCTCATCAGTCATGGCAGAGGAGACCTGTAAGAACACAGGAAATACATAAAATGTTTCTGCTACCTTTCCCAGAGTGAGAACAGACTACTGCATGAACTGTCCCAAGAAATGATTCAGTCACCTGACAGTTGGGAAAGATTGCCATTTCAAGCTTTTGTTTTTTCTTTTTTTTTGTATTGAAAAAGGAACATTCTAGACATTTCAAACATAGTTCTGAGATGGGTGGGCTCCAAAAGGAGCTGCCTGAGAGAGAAGGCAACACTTGGATCTGGGAAGTTGTTCCCACTGCCTTTACTTACTTTACTTTCAACTTCCTCAGTAACGCGTTTGATTTTGTCCTTGGTATCTTCTGTCAAAATGTTCAGCTGATTTCGAACGAAGTCCAGCCTGTCCTTCTGATCTTCTCGCTCTTCCATGGAATGGACTCTAACCCAGCAGAAAGGAAATCACCATCACCACCATGTATTCTCCCAGGAAAGAAGCAAGACCTTAACCAGGCATGGATCATACAGCTGCTGGTTTCTGAGTAGCCAGAGGGAATCCCAAGTGACACTGGCTGCCCAGAGGCACTGCTTCAGAAGGGCTGCACATGGGTGTTCCACGTGCACGAGCATTTAAAGGTTGTGCTGAGCAAACACAACCCAAAACCAGCATTTCGAGCCAGAATTGTGATCACTGTATTATCACATAATTACAACTAAAAAAGGTGAGGGGAATCATAGGCCTTCAATAACTCGTCTACCCTGATTTAGAAAAAGCGTAAATCTGACCAAACTGCTGCTCACAAACAACTCAACTACTCCTTAACAGTGACATGGGTCTGATGACCCTACAAAGGAAAGGGGACGTGGCAGAAACCAACCTTGTCACAAACAAGTCTCTTTAGGATGCCTTGACCTATCACTTAAGCAAAAATTCCTGAAAATCTAGAGCAATTTCATCTTGAAGGGCCAGCAAAAACAACAAATAGCAATTCAGACTAAGGGTCACCACAGACATTTTGGTTAAATCCACTGACAGAAATAAGTAGAATATCAGAATATTTTCAAACATTTCACAGCACGTTTTCATGGTATCTGACAATGTGAGACAAGTCAGTATGTAAACAGGCAGTCTGTAAAAGCTGACATATTCAGGGGGATGAGTGTGTTTGACAGCACAGTGAAGTCTGTTGAAACACAAAGACACATCACTGACAGGCAGGAAGGGGATGGATGGGAAGGATTAATCGTCATAGCAAGTTCACTGTGTACAAGAGACAGAAGGTGGCAACAAAAGTGAGGAAAAATTGCACCCATATGCAAACCTCAAAGGATACATGAAGCTACCAGACAGAGCAGATGAGCTGCTATCATTAGCACTAAAGGATTACATGAGCAGAGAGAGAATAAAGATATTTAAGGATGCAATCTGGAAAGGGCCAGAGGCCAAGCCTCTGTTAGCTTGGGCTCATCTCATTCCTTACAGTATTCTAATCACTTGCAAATTAAAGCATCTACATCCTCCCATTTTTTTCCTTCAGTGTGACTGTTAATGAAAGTAAAGCAAGCCCAAACATCGCTTTTGAAATACCGGATACAGCTAAAAAACCTTCAAATTTTAAATATTTCATTTGAAAACACACAGATTGCAAGTCAGTAATGAAAAACAACAAAATAAACCAAGATCCCTGTACAGAAGTCACAGATCAAGAACACAACTGAGTGGGCAAGTGAACAATGGTAAGACTGATATATTGACATACCAGGGAAATTGTCTGTTTCTTACCAAGCAGAAAAGTAAATTTTAAAGTCCATAATGGCCCAAGAAAATCATCAGCACAGAAATGGCTCCTCAGATGATCTGGACAAACCAAAGCCAACCAGCCCTCCAAACTACCTACCTTTTCTCTGCTGCTGCCACGTTTATGGTGTCCATAATGTTTTTCACAGTATCTATTATCTGTTTAGCTCTGATAGTGTGCTGTTCAAACTTGGTTTTCACGGCTGACTGCGAGATACACTCCTGCGAGGGGCCCAAGCCACAACACATTACTGCAATTCCATGCCAACACAATCAGGAATTTCACTGTCAGAAAGCACAATGCTGCCAATTTTACCATGAACTTAAACCAGTGGGAAATAAAAAGGAAGAAAGCATAGAGAAATTAAAAGGCAACAGAAACTGAAATCTCAAATGAGTCTATAGCAGCAAATCTGCCTTCGTGCCCATTCACAGTAATGTGCATAGGTTTTCATTCTTTTAAAATAAATGAATAATGTAAAGAAAAAAGAAAACTCAGATGAATACATAAATCTATCTCTTCAGGAAATTTTCAAAACCATCTACTTTTGGAATTACAAATGTCAAATATGCATGCTGGCAATCTGGCCTTGCTTGAGTTTTCTTTGTTGCATTACACTTAGTTTCAAGAGGCAATTCTGTCAATAAAATGTGACATTCTCACATCAATACTGATCATCCAGGAACAAAATATACAATTAGGAATAACAAACAAGGGTTTTCTCATGGGATAAACAAAAGTTAAGTAGTCCTTAAAACATCAGCTTGTTTGTATATTATTGAAGTGTTAAATGAGTAAGTAGAAAATGTTCTAACGATACAGTTTCTAATCAATCTTCAATACTGAACAGCAATTCAGAAATACAGAACAGTGACTGAAGAGATCTTGTGTTTGAATGGAAGAGAGGAAGCAGCTGATTTCCTAAATCAGATCTGTGGGATTTTTTAACTGTTCTCCATCTGTGGATTCACCTTTCATGGCACAGGTTTGGATTGCTTTTAGAAGACTTGCCTATGACCTTAGCATATGCTGTAATAACAAATTTCAGCTCAAAATAATATCTCAAAATAATAGATGAAAACAAAATAAACAAAATGGGTAAAACAGTCCCTGTTCCTCGACGAAGCAGATCTAGAAATCAGCAATGAAAGGCCAGAGTTTCTTAAATATCAGCACATTATAAGAGCTAGACTAGGCACAGAGCAAAGAGTCTTCCCAACATTAGTATGTGGTAGATAAAAGGATGACAGTCACTCACAACACAATCAGAAAATCCAAGTTAGAGCACTAGGAGAAACACAAAGGTTAGTTAAACGACAGGGAAAGATAAGAGGGGGACGGCAGCAGTTTTGCCGTTAGCCTGTACTTAAGTATTTACTGAAACAAAGATAAAAGCATGTTTCAACAGTCTAACCAAAACCAGTCACCTCCCAGCCCACTGCCAGTATCACAGGACAGTTGTTACGTGCCCAGTGTGTTCCATATTCCATCCCCAGGCAGTGCTGGGGAAGGGCTCTGCAGCAGCTGCCTCATTCTGGCTCTGCCTTCACTCCCATTTACAGCCAGGACACTCTTCCCATTTACTCCCATTACACTCTTCCACCCTGCCTCCCTCCTCCACTACTTCCCACAACCCTTCTGATGCCCGTATTTTTAAGAAACTTGAGAAGCACCATAACCCAAGGCATGGCGGGGTTGGTTTTATGTGGGATATCCACTACTGCACACAGTGCAGGGGGCAGGCACTTCTTTCCTGCTTTAATAAGGCATTCTATGTATCTCACTGTAAAATTTCAGGAAATACACTGACTACTTTCTGTTATTCCCTAATATAAAAATTCAGAATTGATCCAAGAATTCAATGCTTTAAGACTGCCTCCCTCCTTTCCTTTGTTGCAATATAGCTGACATACATAGTAGCATCACTTTTTAAAGCTACTACATGAATCTCTAAAATCTTAATTTCCCCACTGCTTACAAATGTTTCTAGTAATGTCTGCACCAGTTTTTCTTTTAGCGACTTCAACCACCCTGTGCTTTGCAAACATGTTTCATCTAGTTTTGGAATGATTTTTACCCTTGCACAAAAGTCTACATAAATCATACAAGCCTTTCAAAAATAGTCCAAATTTTTCTCATATCACAACTAACCAGCACTCGTGGGTTGTTTCTAGATTTTTTTTTTTAAAGATTCTATCTATAATGAGCTCATATCAGTCCTCAGGAATGAACAGGCTTTCCCATCAGGGAACAGATACTAAAATCAGGAATGTGGAAATACTGGAGAAGTAACAGTTCCTCTTCTCAGCCCATATGGAAAAGAGGAAAAAGCTGTCCAATTTTAGTGAAGACAAAAGCAGGGTGAGAGAATCCAGGAGGAGCAAATCCAGCAGATATAGCCAGGAGGAACAAGGCACATGTGGACAGGTCTGTAAGTGAGGTGACAGATTACTCAGAGACGTGAGCTGGACAAAAAAGTGAGAGATGTTTGGGAAGTCTGAGCAGGGCACCCGCACAGGGACAAGGAGCTAAAGGCAAGACAGACTGAGGCAGGGGAGGAGTCAGTGTTTGATGAGGACAGACAGAAGCATCTGTGCTCTCATCCCTTCCTTTTCACACATTGGAGTGTAATCCAGGAGTCTAGGGACTTGCAGCTCCTCTGTCAGGAAACAGAGTAAATGCAAAGTGCTTTAGGCAGAAGTGCTTAGGCTGTACTCAGGGCTGTAGAGCATCTGAGTTTGGTCTGGCAGTGCACAAGGCACAGTATCAGTGAGGATTTCACACAAAGTTCTCCCTGCAGTATGATACTCTTCATTAATACAGAGCCTAGAGCTGGCAAGCAGAACTGATGACAACAGTATGCTGATGTCAGCTATTTTATCAGCTCAGGTGACAGTAATTTGAGTATTAGGTCTGCAGACTTCAGACGTGGTGAACCATTTAGTCTCAGCCTTGCCTTAAAAGCACATAAACTGCCACCGTAACTTAGGAAACTGCCACAAAACCTGCATGTGAAAGAGGCTGCAACAGCAAGAGCTCAAAATTTAAATTGCTTTGGCAATCTTAGTTCAGCACAATTGTCATTGTCTTTAAATGATGGGATCACATGCCTATTCAAAGCCATTAATAATGATTCTAGGATGAAACACAGCTGAGCAGGGAAAAACACTACAGAATCCACTCTCATTGTTGGAGTCAGGTGTGCAGCAAATATAACACATTGTAAAAGAAGAAAAAAGGTTTATTTAAGGCCACGCAGGGCTGTCACAGAATTGCTCCTTGTCCCAGCCTTTGCCACAGAAACTCGCCATGGTTGTGATCCTGTGATAGATACTTATGGTGGTGGCCAACTTGAGTCTGAGACATCTGATTTACAGATGTTCTGAGCATTCACAGCACCACATCATTTAATAGGTCATCATCCATCCTCATACTGAAATATTCTAAGCGCTGAGTGCTTAACTGTAATGGTAAGTGATTTTGCCAAAAAAGCTTTGGGTACAGCAGATGGCAGAATACATTTAAGAATAACTAATCTAGAAGGTCAATCTTCACTTTTTACCTGCTGGCTCAAAGTCTCCTACTATAGTTCTGAGGACAGAAATTGCAATCAAACATTCATGTTTGACTACAGCTAGTGACATCAGAAATGTCATGTCTGATGAAGCCAGGCCCTGCCAGCACCCTGAACCCTTTATTTCAACACTTCAGTCACCTATCGTAGGAGTGTGGATAAGGATTAAATTTAGCTTGACATTTTGTTGCTTATGCGAGACTGAATCAAGCTATTATTTTAAAATCTTTCTGATATACACACATCATTACATAATGCAGTTTTGCTAAGGTTAAATGGGTTTGTTGCAATGCAAGAACAAATACTTTTCAGAGGCAGTTTGATTTTTTTTAAATACTCATACACAAAACCACTAACGGACACCCAAGAGGACTCTTAAAGATATCCAAGAACATCTTTAATTAATTAAAGTTATCAAATTCAGCAAGTCAAATGGACCCTATCACAAAGAAACCACTCAACTGTCTAGCCAGTCCTACTTCTGTCGAAACTGTGAACTCCAACTATGAATATGGCTAAACTGAGGTAGAAGGGTGGATTCTGTACAGCACAAAGGATGCAAGGAGAGTGTTAATGCTCACAGTAACAGAGCTAAGAGGTACATAATGGTGATAAATTCAAAACTCTGGCTTTAGAAATGAAAGTAGATTTTTAGATTTACATTGATGAAAGTGAATTTCTCACTGCAAACATTCCCCAGCATATGGCTATAAGTGATACACACATTTCAAGACTGTAATTTCTTCTTACATAGACTATGTTGGTATTGACATCTCAAAACATGAGCTTAGAGTTTTGGTCCCTTTCCTCACTGAATAATACTCCTTTCCAACAACTGCTACTCAAGGTAAGAAGGTATGAACAGAACCCACAGAAAAGGCAAACCTGCAGATGGTTTAAATACCTTACACTCCTTCACTTGCTAATGTGGGTAATGCTCAGTGAAATTAAGCTAAGCATAAGAAAAAGCTACCTTTGCAATAAAAATCAGGTAGTCCAAAAGCCCATCATAAATACCTCAAATATCTGCTCAAAATGTTGAAATTCCTGTAATCTTGTTTGAAATCCTTCAGCTAGTGCTCCACCTGTGAAACAACAGACCATAAGGGAGACAGCAGTACCTCACAGCAGGGACTGCATCTTAAATGTATTTATCGGGTTTTATAGTGTTTTTCTGTATTTGAGGAAAAGCAGGAGTTCCTACACACCATCCTCTGGCATTCCTTGGGCCTTTTGTCTCCTGGCACTCAGAACTTCTTTTGCTGAAACAAAAAAGATGCGATTCCTTGCTTCTACAGGATCAATAACTTTGAGCTCATCCACCAGGAAAGTCAGACAGCGCTCCATGTGCTGCCTACGCACCTAAGGAAAAGGTAAAAAGCTCATGAAAAAAAGGCAAAAATTGAGCTGTCAACAAATCACAACATCAGAGTCAGAAACAGATGCTGAACCACCCCCTGAGAGCAGAAGCCTGCCAATCCTACAGAGGCAGCAGCTGCTTTTACTCCTTTAAACAGACCTGGACACAACAATACTTCCCTCTACAACTGTATTTATGTAAGCCAGAGACCTCAGCCAGTCACTGGGGTAAACACTTCATTCCCCATACACAGAGAAATAATTCTCACTGCAAGCTGGCTGCTGTTGGGAAGATTTGAAGATCCAAATTGTTCCCATCTAATGCTGCACTTTACCAGCTACTCTATGCAGGTATAAATGTATAAACTGTGCCCTCAGGCTGCACTATCACTGCAGAAATAAAAGGTAATACAAATAAGATTGTTAAAAAACAAGCTGAACTGTGGAGGAAAAAGGTTCTGAAGAAGTTTCCTATTTTATTACTTGCCTGCATATATTGTCATTTGAATTGCGGGTTGCTTTTTGCTTGTAACAAGGAATAGGTTATTTCCATTTTCTGACCATATACCTTAGCCTTTTATTAATAAAACAGAGCTGGTGTTTCCATATTAATACGTATTAATTAGCTGTCAACACATATAAGAGCCATCAATTCACTCACATCTTCCATGTATTCTGGTTCTGACGCAGAAGCATCCCATCTATTATTCAGGATGAAGATGTTTGGTTTGGAAAGTCGTTCGTTCACTTTATGGAAAAAATGTTTCTCCTAAGAATTAAAGCACAAACAGAAAACTCCCCAGACATCCAAACCAGAGTCACGCATTCTTCTGTAACAGATTCTGAAGTTTATCCAGCTTTTTAAAAGTTTATTATAAAGAATTAATCAGTATTAAAATCCACAGATATCCAGCACATAACAGGCTTAGGGTAGTTCAAAAGTCATCAAATGTCTCAAAACTGATATGACTGCTAAAAGTCAAAGACACTGCAACTTTCTCGAAAAATTGGAACCAATACAAACTAAAAAAACTTAAAAAAAACCAGCTCAAAAACCACTGATGTCTGATGAAAGCAATGAAGTCTCTCTTATCTGAACTACCAAGATGCTCCTGCTAACCTTGTCAAATCTGGTTTTATATCCACAACATACATCATCTAACTATTCTTCAGCTAGGCAACAACAGTTCGAACTACAGAGAAGTAACGTTTCCTACATGAGGACGTATGGTTGAGACACCGCAAAAAAAGTCATTGATGAATGTCTTAATTTAAGAAAATTAAGTGTATTTAAGTCTCTTCCCTGCACCTACCACCCATTATTGCTGTTTACAGAGTCATAATGGGTAAGTCGTGATGGACTGAGTCCCCACTCAGCAAAGCTGAAACAGAAGAGATCTCTGTGCTGCCATAAACTTTTCCAGACTGCAGCAGGACACCACGACATATCCTGGACACTGCACTGGAGATCCATTATTCCCCATCAGCTGGGAATGAGCATGTGCCAACAAGATCACTTCTGCAGAAATTAGAACTTTGTCTGAGGAGAATTTATGAGGGAATAGTAGAAGAATCATGTTTTCACAAAAAAAAAATCTCAGGTAGTGTGGCAGAATAGTGCCAAGTATTCTCAAACTTGTAATGGTAAGAGGCAAAAACAACACTTAAGGAGGATGAGAACATAGCTGTCATATGCTTTATCTGCAGGATAATTTATATGTTATTCTATATAACAGTGAGACGTTCACTGAAATAATTTTTCTTTTTCTTCTAACTAAGAGACCCCAACAACTGTGTTATACACATAATGTAAACAACTTAAGAGATTTTGTCCATACTAAAAGCCAAAATAAGTGTCATCCATGTGACATAATAGAGAAGATATGGCCACAGTGGTGCCAAATCCTCTTTCCCTTGAATGTTTTAAGAATTTTCTTTTTCTTCTAGATCACATCTCTTGTATTTGACTCTTTGGGGACTCAGCTCAGAAGATGGAATGCAATGTCTTTAAACTCACATTCTTCTCAGACTTCTACCAAGCTATTCTAATTTGCTAGAATGCAAAGAAATACTGTCTTTGCACACTCAGTTCTTTATTGTATTAAAAATTGTCTCAATAGTTAGAAAGTTCAGACCATTCAGGTCAGAACTATGCTCAGAACAACCAGAGCATATTTTTTGTCTATAGTAGGTTTAATAAAAGTCATCAAGAATCTTCTCAGTAGCATTACTCTGCATTACACTTCTAAAAACTTAGAAACCTTTTATTGTCTGCATCCACAATACTTAGTTTAGGCCAAACTGGAGATCACTACAAAATTACACCAAATTTCTGGTCTTGTATTTTGATTATTGCAACAGCTCCTCTGGCCACCTTAAATGTTCTCCTCTTACAAGTCATACAATATTTAGGCTGCAAGGTACAGAGAAGTCTTCTCTCTCCTGAAACAGAGCTTTACAGAACATAGACATTAAAATATCTTCAGCTCTCCACACTGCACAGAACCCTGCAACATGAATGCTTATTGCTAACACCTTCTTCGGAAGAAACACAGCCCACTGAAGGGAACCTGCAGCACTTATCCTCAACACAAGGTGTATCAAGGGAATTCAACCTCTCCTGAGAGAGAACAGCAACTCAACTTCCTTCACCTATTTTGTGTATTTTACTGAACTTCTGGATATGAAATACTCCGTCATTTCTTTGGTAATGCAAGTGTCTTCAGGTGACAAATACGCACAAATTGCAAGGCGAGACAAGCACTCCATCATCCATTTATCAAAAAAAGCAACTGAAATGGAAAGGACAATTATGACACTCAAGGCAGAGAGCCAAGCCAGTAAAATTTCATTCTCCTTCTCCTAGTGAGGGATATACATTATTTCTTGCCTCCCACCCCTAAATCCTATTCACAAGATCTAGGTGCAGTGATTCATCTCCTGTAAAGGTCTCAGCTATTCCGGTTATGGAACTGCTAAATATTTAAATGAAAAGTAGCATAAAATCATTGCACATCATACCGTATTCATGAGAGTTGATTCAGAATTGGCAACCAAGACAAACACATCAGCATCTAAGCAGAACTTGTCAATCCAGCTGTCCAGTTCTGTAGTGACATCTGTGCCAGGGCTGTCAAGAACAAAAAACACAAACTCCTATTTATACAGCAAAGAAGTAGTTGATTTTTATAAACTGATAAAAATAGACTGGAAATGCCTAAGGGCCTTGCAAGAAGCTAGAGGTTTGTACCTTGAGGCTGATGCCTACCTCAAACTTAAGGTAAACACTGCAAAAACCAGTTACCATCTAGAATTTATCAGTCTCTTGATCATTAGACCATCTACTCATTCAAAATGCAATTTCTGATTAGCAAGTATGCACATATATTTGCCAACTGAAGTGACAGGCAGTCCATCAGAAACCCAGACAGCCTCACACAATGGTTTCCCTCCTTGGACCGTAATTTTAATCAGAAGAGAGAGAGTTGTTAATAAAATTTTTCATTAATAAAGTCCAAGTTTAAAGCAATATGCTACACAAGCTATGCATACGTTTAATAAGAAACCAAAATGAAGTTAAAACTGTAGGGCTGTCCGTTAAAAAAACCCCATAAAGTGGAATATGAGCATTAAGTCATGTTTGCAACACCTAAATTATTGCTGGTTCAAATTTTCTCAATTTAACTTGACTGATGAAGGATGATTTGATCTTTTCAACTACCTGCTCTCTCAGAATCTATGCTCTTTTCTTTTGCCTTTACTTTTTACCTGTAGCAACTGAGGCTGTGCAGATCAAATGCACCCAAGAAAATAATGAAAAACTCACAGTGATTTCAAAGTACAAGTCAGACATAGAACTAAAGCCACTGCAATTTATTAGAATACACTCTAAGTGTTGTTTTGTTGAAGAAATCATACTTAAAAATTCACTGACACCTGTGTGAATTACTTTCAAGTTCAGTATTTATTTACACATTAGGTACAGACCACCTGAAAATCTGAAAAGGTGTTACCAGGTTATACTGCAGTGGCCAGAAATAAGGGCATTTGGCATGGACAAAGCAACCACTTCCAGCGTTCTTTAAACACACCAACACATAGGAAATGCCAGCCTAACACAGGGCACACACGGATGACAGAGCCACAACATTTTGAGGTCACCCACTACTTTGGTATGTAGGCACTGCAACTCTTATCAGAGGCTTTTAAAAATGAAGTCCTCGTTGTTTATACCTCACATGATCGGTCTGGAGCATTTCAAGAAAGGAAATGGGCAAAAGGTTGTTGCTGCAACAACCCTATTCACACTTCCATATTGTTTGTTTTAAAGGTAGAGTATCCTCAGCCAAAAGCTATTCCCTTATTCAGCTCAGTCACAAGACACTTGTCTGTTCCAACTGCTACAAGGGCAGAATCAGGAGGGTGATGACAAGCAGCATATATACAAAAGACCAAACGCTGTCCTTTCAAACAAAAAAGCCCTTCAATAATTTTGAATCTAAACCAATCTCTTTTCTAAGCATTATAATGGCTCATAGCCTTAGGAAAACATTTACTAAAACAGAAAAGATACCTGTCCACTAAAACCAAATCATCTCTCAGCAGGGCACACTTTGACTTGGGCCAGAAGACATGGACGAGACAGCCAGCCTTCAAATCTTTATCCATGTGAAGTGCATGAGCCAGCTGATTGACTGTCTAGAGAGAGCATAAAGACAAACATGAATATGCACCTCAAACAAGTCTGTAAACCAGTCTAATTCAGTTCTCAAACTTGGACAGAATCTATCTTGAAGAGGGAAACAGAGTTCATACTTTGTTCTGGTGAATAGCTGTGATTTTTTTTTTAAGCTCTTCGACTCCCCAGCATCTAAAGAACAAGTTGTGCCTTGAAACTCAGACAAGAGTTTCTTTCAAGCCACAAATGTTCCCTACAGGGCTGGACTGTGTGCTACTGAGCATCATCATGAATTTGCCTCAGAGGTTTAACGTATCAGTGTAAGCAGGTCAAAAAGCTGAGCACCACAAGTCCAAATGAGGGGCACATTCCAAATCCCTAATCAGTAACAGAACTTATTTAGTCCTATAAAAATAAAGCACTCAACATATGCTATGCTACAATGAGACACAAGTTAGTTGTTTCTCTGAAACAGCCAGGAAAAACTGTGGAGCAGAGCACTTTCATCAGTTTCCTCTTCCTTCCTCAATAAGAACTTAAAAATGCAGAATGAAGGAGCCTTATACATTTGTTGGACTTGAAATTGTTTTTAAAAAAGAGACCCTTTCAGAATCAGTTCCTGTGAAAACTGGCATGAAGTCATCCAAGAAATGTACCTTGACACTCTTCTTTTCATCTGATCCTTCTGTCATCAGATAAGCCTTATCTCCATCAGTCCCTTCCACACTGAGGAAGCAGTTTGTTGTATGGCCAATCCCACTGGGAAGTACCTTATCCCACAGCATTGCATTAATGACTGAACTTTTCCCACTGCTTGTTCTAGAGGGATAGAAAATAACAGCACTTTGAGCAGAGCACAGCAGCATTAAACACACCTTTGTGCCGAACTGAACGCACCCCTACTGGGGTGCATCAGCCCCACAGAGCAGAAGCTGTTTTGGGGACAGAGCTCCAGCCAGAGGAGAGTGGGGAGTGTTCATTCAGAGAAACTGATCACCAGCTCCACATTCTGCAAGACCTTCAAGTCCCCAGCAGTGTCCTACTTTGTACTAACCCTCTACCCCTCACCCATAAATATTTGAGGTTTAACTATTACACAACAGCATGAAGTTACATAGACTGTAACTCGTTTTTGAGCTACTTCCAGAAAAAGTTCAGTGCTCACTGTACAACAGTTCACAAATTTATTCAAAATGCCAGAGGGAGAGTTGAGTTCTCTTTTGCTGCTCTGAACTTTTTCCCTTTGCAAAAGCAACTTCTATCACATATCACAGCTTGCATTCAGCTTTAACTTTTTGGAATATCAAGGCTCAGATATAACTAATTTCTTTCTTCCAGAACCTTTTATAGTTTTTCTTTAGATAACTAAGCTCATTTTAGCAAAATGAAGGC
The DNA here is from genome assembly GCA_013397175.1 of Platysteira castanea. Lineage (NCBI taxonomy): Eukaryota > Metazoa > Chordata > Aves > Passeriformes > Platysteira > Platysteira castanea. The sequence goes on along the minus strand of VYXC01002534.1, from coordinate 378,987 downwards.
AAGACCGCCAATGTACCTGTTTTTTCCAACACTACTACAGAATTTTTAGAACTCAACCATGAAGATTTATACTCCAAAAATATGTAACCACATGTTTAAATGTAAGCACAGGAAAATCAATCTCCCTGAAGCAAAGTGGACTAGCAGACCACATTGTTACTGATATCCCTTAAAATCATCACACAGATCTATCAGACTGGGTGATGTTACAGCCAGCCAGGGAACCATCTCTGTTTCCCTTCAGCTGCTTAGAGACAGAAACATGAACAGCTCCAAGTTTAGTTCTTCAGCACTTCTGATCAAATAAAAGTCCTCAGCAGGAACAGCCCAGAACAAAAAAAAATATATTAAATAAACAAAACCACCACCTTAAAAAAACCCAAAAGCCATTCTGAAGAATGTGACAACCTCTGACCTTCCCAAGGTTAAAAAAAATGAAATTAAGTACTGGTAATTTCGCTCATTACCTGCCAAAAAATGCCACTTTCATGTGCCTCCGTGAGAGCACCTCTCCAATGACTGCCAACTTGTTTTTATATGCTTGTATTTTTGCTAGTTCATCTTCTGTTGCTACATGTTGAAGCTCTGGATTCTTGTATGTGGCTATGCACAGAAATGAAAAACATAAAAGCAATCACATACAGAGAACATGCTCCATGATACAAGGTGTAAGTAATCAGTACTTAACAAGCCAATTTTAAACTACAAATTTTAATTACAGAGGTAAAACTAAACAAGCAAAACCTCACTACAGACGCTGATACCAGGCCTTATCATTTGACAGCTCTACCACAAGCACTGGTGAAATCATGACATAAATCACTTCAGATCAATCACCAATCCAACTGCTGATCCACTAACCCTGTGAATACAGCCTGCTGGGCTCACTTGCCCAGCTCCTTGGGACACCTGCTTCCTTCAGAAAGAGAGAAAGGATCTCTCCTGGGTACATCAGCTAAGCTGGGCTGTCTTCCCCCTGCAGAGCTCAGTGGGATGATGAGCAACCAACTCTGTGTGGCCACACACATTCCACGCTGCTAAAACCTCTGAGGGTGTGACGAGTGGTTCCTTGCATTGCATCACTGATGCACCCTTCTACTGTAAAATGGGAGAACCTGTTTGTCCTTCCTTCTATGCAAAAGAAACCACCACAGAACTATAAGGCCACAGAGGTTAAGCTTTCACCCTCATGGAAAGGAGGCCAGGCTGCCAATCCTAGTGACTTAATCAGCTTTTCAGGTATGCAGCCATGCCAGGCATTCCTTCCAGCAGAAGCTGAAAAAACCCCATGTCAAATGAAAAATGTGACTATTTATTTTATTTACATGTTTATACAAACAGCACAGTAACAGATAACATAAGGTACATTATGCTGCTGTAAAACATTCTCAAAACATAGGACAAGGCCCTTGTGTTTAAAGGGAAGGCTCACCTTCCACAAACGCTGCTCCCTCGGTGACATAGTCCAGCAGCTGGTCGAAGATGGCAGTGATGGTCTTTTTGGCCAGCACAAAGTGCTTCAGTGGAGAGACAGACGCTTCTGCCATGCTGCAGCTGCAAGAAAAGGTGCATAAAAGTGACCCAAGACTCGGTACACCCAGCTAATTAAAACTCATGCACTCCTCACACAGCCATTAAAAAAAAAACAACAACAAAACAACAACAACAACAAAAATCCCCAAAACAAAAGCCCCCAAAGCCCCAAACTCCAAAGGGCAGTAAGCTCAGTTTGCGCTGTTTACTCCGATCTCCTCCTCTCACCACAAGCGCCAAGAGCGGCTGGCGAAACTCGGGGACAGGTTCGAACCGATATGGTGCTATCTGTCCCGGAAACACGCGACTTTCCCCTCATCAGAGGCGGCTCCCGCCTCCCCACCGCCCGCGGGCCAGGGCTGTCCCGCCGGCCAGCCAGGACGGGCCCCGCTCCCTCACGGAGCCCCGGCTCGGCGGGGTCAGGCCGAGGGGCCGCGGTGGCCCCGGTCCCTTACGGAGCCTCACTCGGCCGTGCTCCCTCACGAAGCCTCGGCTCAGCAACGGTCCCGCATGGAGCCTCCCTCGGCCGTGCTCCCTCACGGAGCTCTGGCTCGGCCCCGGTCCCGCATGAAGCTCCGGCTCAGCCCTGGTCCCTCACGGAACCCCCACTCGCCCCGGTCTCTCACGGAGCCCCGGCATAGCCCCAGTCCCTCACTGAGCCCCGCTCGCCCCGGTCTCTCACAGAGCTGCCGGTCCCGGCCCCCGTCCCTCACGGGGCCCCGCTGGCCCCGGCCGTGCCCGTCACCGCCGCCGCCGGGACGGGAGGGGGCGTCACTTCCCTTTCCTCCACCTGTGACCCCGCTCGGCGCCCGCCGGGCACCGCCATGCTCAGTGCGGGCTGAGGGCGGCCGCCGCCATCTTGAGCGCGGGCAGGTCGCGAAATGGAGCCGGGCAGGGCCCGGGAAGCTCCGGGATCATCACCCAGGGCTTCACCCGCAGCACCACGGCCTAACCAAAGTCTGCCAACGTGACAACGCCGGGAGCTTTCAGGAGCTAAAGAGCACGGATACCTCATGCATTTGATACAGGAGCATTAGGAAATGAGAACCACGATGAAAATCGGCGACAACAGCATTCTCGAGAACACGTTGAGGATTACTAATCCACTGTATTTTAAGATCTTGCATTAATTTGTGGGATGTAAACTTTGTTTTGAAGTCAACAATCTTTCACATAAAAAGTTCTTTTTCTCAGTAAGAAACATGATCCAGGCATCTGACACACAGAGATTTGTTAAGGTTGGAAAATACCCCTAAAATCGAGTCACACATCGAAACTAAGGGTTCAAAAGTCCAAAAAAGCAAAGAATCAAATACAGATTTCTCACAAATACAAGACACTACCAAAACCAATCTCATGATTTTGCAGAGCTTCTGCTTGGAATGCTGTTCCTGAAACAGCTGAACCTCGCAGGTACCAGTGAACAACCAGGATTTGATACTTAACTGCCTCAGAGAAAAATAATAAATAGTGGCACAGCCCTGGTTCCTGCAGTTCATTTCTGCCATTCAGAGCGAGATGAGCTGCTCAGGCTGCAGGGTGACAGGTCTGTGGCAGCACCAGAGCAGCTGCTCCCGGGCCAGTGCACTCACCTTCCACTCACATGCTTTGCCCAAATAACCCAAATGTCTCCCCTATCCTTGGCATGCTCAGCCATGCCTTTCAGCCTTCCAGACTCCACACAGACTCATTACCTCTTTTTCCTACTACTTAGTAACGTTCTTGCTTTAAGGTGCAGATCATGTGGAAGCCAGCAGTGTACTTGTGTTCCCTTTTAAAATTTTCAAACAAGACATGCTACTCCTGTATGCTTCCATTTACTCCCTGATAGATATTAAAAAGAAAATACTAACATTAGTCCTTCATTTATAAAATCCAACCTAAGACGACCTTGGATATATTTCCTGTTTAGACACTGCATTTTAGTTTGGAATGATTTGGCTTCACAACATTCCTGTGGGGTATTGTTTTGATTCCCAGTTTAGACATTAGAAATAACTCAAAGACAGCCATGATATTATTCATGTCAACAAGCAAGTTTGTGGTGTCACAGGGCTCTGTGCCGGCACAGGACACCACCTTTCCTGCTGGGGACACAGTGCTGGTCTACACAAATATACACACTTCTTAAGACCCCTTATTTATTTTGGGAGTTTCTTTAATGCCTTTTTTCCACTTCTTGTGACTGTCTCCTGGAGCAGCTTTCTCTCCAGAGCTCAGCTCTGCCATTCCACCTCCGTGCCATCAGCAGGAGCAGACTTTTCAGTGAACCAGCATTCCCCCTTTCAGATATATGAGCAAAATTAAATTTCCATATAATAAAATAATTCATCTTAGTGTTTTGTTAACTATATTACTGCTACCATTTTAAGCCAGCCAGGAAGAATATGTTCAAAATAGGAAATCAGCAATTCTACCACAGATGCTGTCATTCTCTATACAAGGGACTAATACAGCAGGACACCCTTAGGTTGCCCTTTTTCAATGACAAAACACAAGATTTAGTAGTAAATCAGCATTTCAAAGTGACAGAAATGGTCTTGGCTCCTACAACAAAATAAACACTAACTCTTTCATAGATTTTCCAGAAATACTTCTCTGGAAATCAGAACTTCCATTAATTGATAACATTCAGCCAAGTTTTATCCTTAGCTTTAAAAATCAATTCCCAAGACCCTTGCATGCCTTGAAGCTGATAACAGCAAATCTCACTGATCAAGAAATGTTTGATACATTATACAAACATCTCTATACAAAGCTTGCATTAAACAATCTTACATTACAAATTTACAATAAATGCAGGAAGAAATGTAAACTCCACCAGTAATTTATGGGTATTTTCACTGTGATATCTAGCATAATCTAAGTGAAACTCTTGTTTTTATCTGTCCAAGTATCCACTCAGAAATAGAGCTACAGAATGAAACTGTAAAAATTCACTTCCAATGATTACAATGGCAGGACAGTGCTATATATAATATAAACAAATGTGTGAAGTAATTTGAGAGTCATTAGTAAAAATTTTGTAATGTACCAGTGTTTTAAGCCCGTATATAAAAGTTTAAAATTTACAGAGTTAAAATAACATTCCTCAAGTTACTAGTGGTGGAAAGCTAATTATAAATATACAGAATTATTACAATAATATAGGATACTAGAGGTTTGCTCTAGTCAGAGGTTGGTGACATACGTAATTTCAGTGAGATATAAATTAAGATTTTATGTAAGAAATTCATTTTGTACATTCTCAGCTGCATCACTACAAATTCCTTTTGCAATTACTCTTTAGTGCGTGATCCAATCTAAACCCAAGCAATGAGTGTCTCCTCAGCGCATTAAAAGACAAGAACTGAAGGTAAATAAAGGGAATATCATGTGGGAGTCATGTAGTACATGTGTGGAAGAGTCCGTTGTACATGTGCTGGACAGTCCCACAGATGGGATTTAAACATGGAACAAAGTGATCAATGAGATCAGAAAGGTACCCCAAGAGAAAAACAGGACAATTAAAAAAGTTTATCAGGAGTGTGAGGTGGGAAATAAAAGCTGGTATGAGAATTTGGAAATGTCCATGCCTGGGAACTTTTGGAACACCCTTATCTTTGGCAGGCCAGTGCTATTGCTAAACATCAGTGCAATGACCTGCTGCCAGAGGGTAACATGAGCTGGATCTGGAACTGAGACCAGTATTGGGTTATTTAAACACGGAATTAGGTATCTGCTTTGTTTTTGTGCCTTTTTAAACTCAAGAGAGCTGGTCCTGCACACTAGACATGAAAGAGTGGGATGACCATCAGAACTGGTATCACAACATGCAATTACTCCTACTGTGCCTCCCCCCCAAATCTGATCCATCACACTGTAAATGTGATTATTCCTACTGAAACCCCTACACAAGGAAATTCACACCACCAAGTGCTATACATGCTTTGCTGATATAAAGATGAAAACATTAGAAATGTACAATTGCTGTTAAAATTGTATTTAATATCACATTCCAGTGACTGGAAATTAATTCCATTTCTAACAAATTCATTACAGGGAAAGAAAGCAATCACACCGTCTCATGTATCTGAAGATGACTTAAAAGATCTTTTTCATTCCCAAACCTCATTAAACAATCAGTACATTTATGGGGCAAATCTGCTGAATGCCTGAAATCCAAATGAGTTTTAAGGTCTTCAATCTGTCCCGTTGAATATTCACAGTATTGACACAAGTAAATCCCTTCAGATAAATGAGAGCTTAGGTGCTTGCAATATTCCAACATACCTGAAAATCCCTTCCCACAGTCATCACAAACATGAGGGAATATTTTGGTGTGCTCAATAGCTACGTGCCTATTGACATTTGTATGCAGCCTGCTCCTAAAGCCGCACACCTGGCACACAAAGAAGTTTTTGCATTTGTCAAAACTGATTTTGTTGATGAGGCTGTACTGGCCACGCTCCTTGTTGTTGTAGCTGTCGCTCAGCTCGATGAGCCGGCATGCGTGCTCGTTCACCACGTGGCTGTGCAGATCCTCGGGGTCGTTTGTCTCGTGCTCACAGAACTGACACAGGTACTGCTCGTCACAGCTGTGCTCCTGGAAGTGCAGGTACAGCTCGCTGCTGGAGGAGAACTGCACATCACACTGCTCACACCAGTAAAGGTGGTCGTTGAAGTGAGTGTCTGCTATGTGCTGACTCAGATTCTCAAAAATCACCGTTTTGTAATCGCAGTATTTACAGATGTATGGATCTTCCTCATGTAGTTTGATGTGTTCAATGAGCTGCACTTTGCTGGAGAAGCTTTCTTTACAAACTTTACAGACGTGAGTATCTGTACATGTCTTATGCTTCAGGATCATGTGCTGCTTTAGATCAGAGAAGTACTTGCTGTTGAACTCACAGAGCTCACACTTGTACAAGCCGCTGCTGTTGGCTCTCAGCAAGGGCCATTTCTGTTGAGCTGTGATATTCAAAGCCTGGTTCTTCTCAAAGATTTTACAGGTCTCCAGAGGGATTTCCTCCAGGTCCTCAGCTTCCAGCTTTTCAGGTGACACAGTCTGTGTTTCTATATCGTGAACTTCTACAGCATTCACTTCTGTTGTAGAAATTTCTACAGTTTGGATATCTAGAGGTTTCTCTTCTTCTGTGGGGCTGTCACTGAATATAGGTGAGTCACATAAGTCTCTACACACTCCACTGTTAGTACCTTTATCTGCGGGAGGAAATACATAATAAAAGGTTTTAAAAAAACCACTACAAAACACCTGGGCCCATTTTTAACTTTTCAGTCAGCTGCAGCAGCTTTCAAATGCAAAAACCAGTTATTTTTCCCCTGCCAGACTATGCTGTATTTTCAGCTAACAAAGCAATACCAGAAATTATAAATCCTTCACCTCTTCTGTCAAAGCAAGGAAGTTACATGAAAAGGCAGCAGCAGCTGTGCTCTCCAACCTCCCAGCACCACAGCTGCAAACACACTGACCTTTACCTTTATCCTTCTTTTTAGGGTCTGTACAGTGCATCCCAGCATTTGAATGTGCCCCGCTCCAGTGAGAGCTCCCGGCATGCACCGGACTCCCGTCATCATCTGTGTCCAGGCTCTGCACAGGACTGTGGAATCTACCTGCAAAGGGAAGGGAAGCATTTCCTTGTCATCATTTGTCCATACTAGCATCATCCGGATTCCTTGATTTAGTCATAGATCTTATTTATTACTTATTTATTCTACCTGCATAAATTTATCTTTATATACTAAGCACACCATAACCTACATTTTAAAAAAAGTAAAAATAAATACCTTAAAAATTATTTCCATACATGCAGAGGAAAAAAAAAAGAATTCAAAAAGTAGCAACTCTGTCTTTAAGATATCAGCAGAAAATAGTCAGGTGATGATACTGAAAAAAACTTTAAATCCTTAAATGAAATGTTACATTTAAAAGACACAGCTTAAAAAATACTCTTCAGTATTTCTGGACATTGCATTTTAAAATATTATACTTTCTAAGACTTCTGCAGACTTATTGGTTAAGCTATTAAAGTGAAAAGAAAAATAAATAGACTAAAAATCCACTATCACATTTGCTCTTCTAACTTTCCACCCACTAGTGGATGTTTTATAAAAACGCATTTTGTTTTCCCACGTACAAGTACAATTTAATGCAACTGCTGGTAATTTCCATTTGAACTCATCAACTTTGTTACCTAGGTAGTGACTATTTGTAGTAGTTTAATCACCATTATATATATAAAATTGAAGGGTCTTTTTGTTGTCATCGTTTCTACTTTGAAAACTGTATTTCAATTGTAACAACTGAACAACCTTTCACCAGTCTAAGGCCCATCAGATCACAAGGACGCTCAGAAATCACCTGCTATATATTGTGTATTATATTTGCTTCTATGAATGGGAACATGACACATTAAAGAACTGCAGAACAAGACCCAAAACATAGTCTTACCTCTGTTTACATCTGGCTGTCTCATGGAACAGACACTATAGCAGTGGTCAGAAAAAATTCCACTGTTGTCTATGTATCTGCTTGCACCTGAAGAATCTAAACCAAAACACCAACAAAAAAAGTTTAAATACTAATGTCTTGGTGTAGCTACAGATGTATTTCATGTTCATCAAAATTCTTTTCACATTTCTACTTGTTGGTTTGGGATAGTTCCTGTTGTGATCTACACCTTCTAGCTGCTGCCCTGATGTTTGGAGTATCGGGTCTCTGCTCCCAAATGACAAGTGCATCATCCATTCAGTGCTGAACACTTCTGTCTACCCCCACCCTAACTTTTACAGAATTCCTCCCCTCTGTGGAAGCAGAATCACCTTCATTTGCAGCTTCAGCCAGTTCCCCCATGTGCAGGGAGTACAGAACAAACCGTTCAGGTGCATTGGCTCAAAGTGGCCCAACAAGGGAGGCCACAGAGTGGGTGCTGCCCATTCAAGCCAAGATTTCTTATCCCACCCTTTATGTCGCTGCTTTTCCACGTATTGGCACATGTGGTCCCTTCTTGCGAAGTTATTATTCTGAGAAAAAAGATTAACTTACTGAAGTGTACATAACTCAAGCTCTAGACTGACCTGAGTAACGAGAAGGATGCAGAGTCTTCCTTTTCCTCTTTTTAGGATGTTCATTCATTTTGAACAGTCTAAATGAACTGTAAAGTAAAAACATTACAGAATTAGACTTGTTGGTATCTAGTTTATCTTTCAGGACCTTATCAAACAATACAAGCATTTTGAAAACCTGCATATCAAATACAAAAGTTTTTTCTTACTTGCTCTTCTTGCCCCCCAACCCATTTTGATACAGTTAAGAATCCACTAAATGCAAACAACTGCTCAAGTCCAGTTTCGCATTCCTGCCCTGGAGCAAAAGAAGGTTTACCATAAAGACAGACAGCTCAGAACTCCAGTTACTCCAGCACTCAGGGTTATCTACAAGCCTGCTCTCCAGCACCCTTTTTGTCAGACAGGACATTCTGAGGCAGAGCCCTTCAGAAACAAGTTTTAATGTTTAAAATACTAACACAGTCATGTTTTCTTACCAAAAATCCTAGACTCTTCAGTATCAGGAAGCAGAGCAGCTAAGAAGCTGATGGCTGTACAGCTTCCAAACGTAGTGAAAGCATCAGCTCAAGAAGATTTTCACCTATAGAGTGACAGCATTTTAAACCACTTAAAACTTTAGCACAAAATAGAAAAAACACAGGATCGGATACAAGTGATACAAGTACTGCAAAGAAGAATCTATAGAAATTGAAGCTAGAAAGCAACATAAAAAGTTGATATTAATTTCGGTTTAGAGCATCAAAATTAGTAAGGTGGATGCACCAGTGTATTTCTTTCTCTTTTGTCTCAGGCTAGTTGGCTTTCATTGCACTTGGCAGCTCCTGAGAGCAGAAAAATATCCAAAAACAAAACAAAAACACTTGAGCTATATACGGGACGAACAGTCTCGAAGAAGAAAAGGCTGCAAACAACGAATGTGATGTGGGTTGCCATAATTGAAGAGCACTTGTGGGCCCAGGATCTTCTGCAGTCAGTGCCATGCACCAGAGGTGAAAGGAGGGGAAAAAGGGGCCCTGATCAAGTCAACTGTGTTCTCCTGAGATAAAGTATATTCTGAAGTAAAATTTTATTTCAAAGGATGGAAAAATCATTGATTTTAACGTTATATCACGATCTGGAAGGATCAGTACCCTCGCCGTTTTCTGTGATTGCAAGGGAAGAACCTACAGCGCACTGACACCGCAAGTCTCACTGAGGTAATGCGCTTGAAAAGCTCAACCTTTTCTCCACGGATCGGACCGCGGGGCAGCAAGGTGGGTTCTTCTATTCCAGCGGCTTTCGCTGGCCCTGAAAAGCGGGATCCCGGCCCCGAGAATCGCGATCCCGATCGGCCCCGGGGTGGCGCGGCCTGCGCGGAGGCCGCACGGGGAACCTCCGGCGGGAGCGCNGGCAAGGGGCGGGAAAGGGGCGAGCGGCGCCGTCCGCAGCGCCCCCTGCCGGCCACGGGCGCCGCCGCACCCCGCCCGTCGCCGTAGCAACGGCGAGGGGGGCCTAAATAAACCTTTAATCCATATTTCATCTGTACCCAATACCGTAGCACAGCGCGCGTTTTCATCTACAGGCCTCGTCCAGGGGTTGTAAGGCAGCTGGCAGCATGTAAGCCTGCTTCAGAGCAGTGTCAGCACACGGATGTTCAGATTTTACACAAAGCCAGAGCCTCATAAAGCTCAACTTTACATTTTGTGTCACTGTAGAAGCTGTCCCTTACAGCTACTGTATAGGAGAATCAATATAAAATGTATTATCACTATATACAATACAAGAAAGAAATACATACACACAAGAAAGACAAGGAGCTATTGGAGAGGGTCCAGCGGAGGTGCAAAGTGAGGAGGGGTCTGAAGCCTCTCTTGTGAGGAGAGACTGTGGGGCTGGGCCTGGTCAGTCTGGAGAGGAGAAGACTGACAGGGGATCTCATCAATGAACACAAATGTTTCAAAGGCAGGGGCCAGAAGATGGTGCCAGACTCTTTTCGGTGGTTCCCAGCAACAGCATAAGAAGCAAGGACCATAAACTAAAACACAAGAAGTTTCACCTCATTATGAGGAAAAACTTCTTCACACTGAGGGTGGCAGAGCACTGGAACAGCTGCCCAGGGAGGTCATGGATTCTCTCTCTCTGGAGACATTCCAAACCCACCTGGACTTGTTCCTGTGTTACTTACTCCAGGTGACCATGCCTTGGACTGGATGATCTCCAGAGGTGCCTTCAAAAACTAACAATTCCATGACTCTGTGAACATGTATAAATAAGGGTTTTTTTAAAATTAAAATAAGCAACTCTCCCTTTTCCAAATTTATCATCACATTCCTTTCATCTTCACTTTTTATCATGCCACAGGAAAAAGCACCAAGTTGTAATGGTTCACAAAGCAGAACATTCCAAACAGCATTTTACTATTTTGAAAAATTCCTCAATAATTTTGAAGACATAAGGGAGGCCACTACAGTCCCTCACTTCCATGACTTAAAACAGCTTACAGAATTTTGCTAAGCATTTCATTCATTGAATTGTTTTGCTCTGGCTTAGCCTGAATTTACCTAGTTCTGAGAAAAAGTTTTGAATTAGCAGAGAATCCACAATATCCCTAATGGTGTTGCTCCACTGATTAGTAAAAAACGAAATTACACCCTGCTTCTGGCGTTAGTTTTATTCATTAGCTGGCAGATGAAACTGGACTTACTCTGTCTATAAAATCCTACCTTTAGCCTTCGTCCTGAGGCTGGAAACATGCCTTTAGGGTAATGCGATTTGCTTAAAGCCAGATGGAAAGAGCTTCATCCTATGATCACACAGGAGTTTTGGTGGTAAGCAGCAAAACAGAACTAAACGTGTCCTTTTGCTGGCACACTGCTGAGCCCTCAGAAATTAAATATTGTATGTCTACCATCTCCTGCATTGAGTTACCAATCAAACAAGATCCTGGTCTCCCAGTTCATTTTGCTCTCTGCTTTTTATTCCAGCCATGGTTGCTGAGGTTTCCCCAGGACAGCTTGTGTTAAAGCTCTCATAAATTGGCTACAGCCACCCAAATGGGTGGATGCCCACATACTTCTCCCTCTATTCACCAAAATGTTTTCCATACAAGTGTTCCAGAAAAGCACTTTCCCTGTTTCCCAGCGGAGGGCAGTAAACGTAGATGAGAACGTAAAATCCATGCTTTGCCAAGGGAGAGAAAAAAAACCCAAACCCAAGCCCAAGCCGTTGCTTTGAATTCAGTCCTGCTTGTGAGGCAAACTCAGGCAGACCAAAGCATCTTCTGTACCTTTTGACTGATTTATTCTCCACCCAAAGCAGCACAGCCCAACACCACTTATGTCAGATAAAAGGACAAGGCTTTAAGCGAAAGAAAAACATCTGAGGAGGATCCCCTTTGAAGCTGCAGACTAGTTCAAAGTCACACGCATCAAACAGAGCTATCAATGCTTTAGACAGAAAAGCCCAAATGAGTCTTGTTTTCTAAACCACCATGTGCTTGGGATGTTGAGAGAGCTCTGGGTGAGGTTTCAATCACTCAGAACAGATTCCAGCTGGAAATACAGAAAAGCCCATGTGATATCCACATTCTTGTTTAAATGGGCAACATAGATGATGCTCATGTCAATTAGTGGGGATGCATCCTGACCAAAAGAAGCTTGGGCTAAACCCTTTCCTCAGTGAAAGCCGTTAGCATAGCCCATGAGGATAACCTTCACTGGAGGCAGATTCATTAGTGTTTAAAAGGACATGTAGGAGGTTACCTGAGATATCTTGTCTAGCATCAGGTTCTTTGCTCTTTTGTTACATGGGTTCAGACTAGATCGAGTCTTTCCAAGGCAGGCTGGAAAACAGACTGATTTCTGCATAAAATCAGGAGGGCTCACTAAGATTCCCACGCTAAAGCAAACTGCCCACATTGCAAATCTTTCTTCTGTTTCACCAGCATTATTTTGCAATTTTTCTGGGATTTTTTCATGTTTAGACTTAGAACTACCACAAAAATCACACACTGGCATTAAATGGCAGTAAAGTCTAAAATTTGTATTTGAACAAGACCTGATGATCCCCTTTTCCTGAACCATCCTGTGCAATTAACACACAGCTGTAGCCACTCACAACCATTTCATAGTTACTAGAAAAGGTAAAACTCATCTTATGTATCATAAACACAAGTTTAACCTGTTAGTTCAGGTTACTGAAGTAGCTACTTCCAAACCCCAGCCATACTTTTCAGACCAGAGCTCTGCTGAAGCTTCAAAATAAATGTAGGGATGATGATGTCCATCTTTTATTATGGAGTTGATCCAGCTCTGCTGGATCTTCAAAATAAATGTAGGGATGATGATGTCCATCTTTTATTATGGAGTTGATCCAGCACAGACTGAGCACCTGCTGGAACACAGCTCTTCTCAAAGCTGGGCAGTGTGACCTGAAACAGAACTGACCAGTGAACAAAGTTTAGAGCTGACTGGGAACGGAAGTGTTTAGAAGGGGCCTGATTAAAAACCCTGACACTTGCTTCATCACTCCAAAAAAAAAAGTGAAATCCTCAGAAAGAGAACTCAGATCCCTCCCAGTTTGTTAGCAACTGGAGTCCAAAGTAGGCCAGCATGTCCACAGACGGAATTCCTTTGCAGCCTCATGCTCTTATACTGCCCGTGAGTAATTTCCCCAAATATGTTTGTCACTCTTTCAAAACTAGTATTGAATACAAAAATATAACCTGTTTTGTTTGTTTTTTTAAATATAATTTTGGTAATGAAAGCATGAAGCATATTTTTCAAAACCAGATTGATTTAGCGGGGACTGTAAACCATCCAGCTGAAACATTTCAATTACATCATCTCTCTTGTCACAGCTTTTTACAGCCCACATCTAAAACTAAAATAAAATTACTTATTTTGAGGATCAGCATTTATAAGAATAAATGCCACATGCATCTTGGACTTTTCACCCAGAAATAATGCAAATTCTATTTCTGTTCCCCCCAAATTAACTGAGGTATGCGATTTCCATCTCCTTTCCTTTTGCTTTTTATGAAGGCAGACCTGCAACACAAAATCACAGACCAAGACTGAATATTCCTTAAATTCTCACTTCAGAATTCACAAGTGTACCAACCATATCATTTTAATTTAGTTGTTAGTATATACATTGACACTCAAAAGTGTGATAAAAACCAAACAAAAGTAGGTTTTTTTAATAAACAGCATGATACAGACCGCGAAGATAAATAAAAAGCAGACTTTTTACAGTTTCCCATGAACATGAACTACAATAAGTATCATAGGCCAAACTTTTGTTACTTAAGTAGCACAGCAGAAGGGTTAAAAAAGGGATTGTGTTTTTTTTTTTATTTAAAGTACTGCAAGACAATTCTCAGTATGACAACACATGCATCTTGCTGCATCTTAAATACTTTTTGGCCCATTATTACTAAAAATGTCTTGCTTTCTACCTACTTTACCACAGACCTTTATCACAGAATGACACACACATGGCAACATCCCCCCCTGCCCCAGCAGTGGTTATTTCAAAGGTAATTGTCTCATTTTTAAAAGATATTTGAAGTACTGGTGGGTGTTTATACTCTCCCTTTGATGCAGACATAGCTGCTCCCAGCTTCAATGAAGTTACACAGAGGCACCGAGAACTGACACCCTCCTGGGCTCTACCCAAAATGCCAACAGGATCCTGGGCTGCCTTAGGAAGAGCAGGTCAAGGCAGGTGAGCCTCCACCCTGCCCCTCTGCTCGGCCCTGGTGACGCCACACCTGGAGCACTGGGGTTCCCAGTAGGAACCTGACGTGGAGGTACTGGAATGAGTCCATGAAGGGCTATAAAGGTGATGGATAGGAGAGGAGGCTGAGAGAGCTAGGATTGGTATCCTGGTCAAAGAGAAAGCCCAGGGGGCATCTGGGTCAATGTACATAAATACTTGATAGGGAGGAATAAAAACAGGTAAGGCTTTTCTCAGTGCTGCCCACTGAAAGGACATCAAGCAGTGAAACAGAAGGTATTTCATATAAACACTATGAAAGAAAAAATTGACCGTGGATTCCTTTGTCTCAGACAGACTCTAAACCCAGCTGGACGATGTCCTGGGCATCCTGTTCTGTTGCTGATCCTGCTTTGAACAGGGTGTCTGGGCCAAATGATCTCCAAAGGTCTTTTCCAACCCCAACGGTTCTGTTAGAATTCTGCAGTTGTGTTGCCATTTACAATGACAGTACTTACAAAATTTCAAACCCGAGAATCCAGGACATCAGACTGCAACCATATATATTTAAAGCCCTTTTCTCCACCAGGGAAGTAGATTTTGATAGTGTAGTGGATATTCACAGCTAAAACTTGAAGAGGTGCAAGGGGGCAAAGAGAAAGGATGATACTCCCAGATAATGAATTACACATTTATCTTCACAAGAGAAAAGAATTTGGAACACAGCTGCTATAAGACAAGAAGATTAATCCATCCCTTTTCTTTTCCCAGCCCCAAATGAAACAGTAAGACAACTTTGGACAGCCTGGGGCAGTTGATAATTCAGGATATAGAACACTATTAATAAAGCTTGAAAATAGATTAAAAATAGTTAAAGAAACAAGGCAGAATGAGATTCCAACTATGAATATCCATATTTTGGCTCACAAGAATTAACTAAACTACAACAGACATAAAGATTCTTGAAAGAAACAGCTTCTGCCTCAATTAGGCTTTCAGTAACTTCAGCAATACAATTGTCAGGTTTAGCTGTGATTTATTTTATTACTGGAACAGGAGCCTAACAAAATGGATGCAGTTACATTGAACTGAATGGCTCCTGAAGCCATTTTGTAACTACTGGGAATCAGGCACCAGAATTTCAAGAAGAATCAAGACAGAATAGTGTATTTTTTGCCTTCCTTCTGCTGCAGGAATATTGCATCACATACAGAAGTGACAGTAAGGACACTTAAAACACACACAAACCAGTGGGGACACTAACTTCAAAGTACAGGCAGAACATTGCTTCAATTGATCTTCTCTTACAAATATTTTATGATGTTCTTATGCCCTGGGCATGTCCCAGAGGGGTGTTGGAGAGAGAAGAGAAGAGAGACAGGGATGCAGCTCTGGCCTAGCATCAGGAACACTAACACAGCAAGACCTCAGACTTTTCAGAGTCTATCCCATAAAGCTCAGAATTCCAGAATACTGTATGCCAAATGAAGAACAATGATTTTTCCTGAGTGTGGGTTCAACAAGTCTGTATGCTACAAAAGAGTAGGAAGAGGAAACATTTAAGCTAGCAATCAATGAAAGTATTGGAAGTCTCAAGAATGAAACAAACTGTAGACAAGATTACTGTACTTCTGGAGAGCTGAAAAGGTTACTTTGTTAATAAAGACTATTTCAAAGTAAAATTATTAATTGTTTAACTGAGCTGTTGGCAAACATTCCTCTCCTTATGAGAACCTTTCATACTGAATCATAGGAATAAATAATCTGGAACTTTTGATACACATATAGCCTAATTCTGATTTCATACACTTGTCATGAATCCAGAGCAATTCTGATGAAGTTACTGTTGTATCAGCATAAAGTGAAATCAGAATTTCTCAAAGAGCAGAGCACCTATAGGTTTGGTTAGTGTATGTAAATAGAGAACTTCTATAGCCAGTTTCCAGTTGGCTTCCCTTCATTAACACAGATGTAAAAAAAAGTAAAACTAAACGAAGAAAAACGCCAAACCAACACCAGCTGCAGGGGTGGTGAGCTACACATCATCTTGGACAGACAGAGCCTTACCTAAGCTGAGACAACTTCCAGCACAAAATAAAAAGATGCAAATTCATTATTTGTATGAAATATGTATTGCAAAATTAAATTGGGATTCAACAATCTGCAACAACATCCACAGCTATATAGTATTTTTAAAAAACAAGTGTGGTTCATCCATTCAAGTAAAACTAAAACAAGAGAAAGAAGTTAAAAAAAATCCTAGAAGCAGCGAGTTACAATTCTTTCTGTAATACCACACCATTTTCATTAACTTGAAGTATTTTCAAGATGTCAAAGACATCAACAAAAATCGTAATTTCAAGTGGCTTTTCTGATACTTGTTTTTTGAATGGGTCCAGCCCAGGTCTGCAACCTGTACAGACATGCAAAACAGGAGGAATTCATAATTACTATTAAGAACAGATGTTTGAACACGCCAGTTATATAATGACAAAGGAAAGACAATAGCTTCAAACTGTCAACAAACATGGGCTACTGACCACTGAAGGGCATTTAATACTTTACAGAAAAAGGAAAGTTGGCATAAAAACCCACAAACAACTCACCAAACCACCAACAGCAGGGTGATCACATACAAAGTTCTTACAAACCTGGTAATTTCTATATTGTTGTTAATATGCAGGCTCATATCTTTTCCATAAGATGCCAAACCACTTACAATTTTGGTTTTATTTAAAAGCCTTTTTAAAAAATTTTAAAACTTATACTGAAAGTCTGTTTCACCTATGAAGAAACTACTGATGCACCCTTTCAGACAGACAACTATGCATATATAAAGTCAGTACAGGTACTTTTTCTGCTACCTTTAGGAAAGCAATGAATGTAATTCTAAGTAAAACTAAGCAGCAGCAGCAGCCTGTTCTGTCATTAAATCCAACACAGTTATACAGTTGAAAAAGTTACTGGTTTTAAATTTTATTTCACTAAAACACCATTTCTTATTGCTTTGTGATAAAACACAGGGCCCCAGTCCTGGGCTCCTTGCTCTGGCAGTCTTACAAGTTGTTCTGCAGGAGCAAGGTGTCCAGATTCAATTCAAGCCCAAAATAAACTACTTTAGTATTTTGTGCAGCTGATTCCCAGAACAAAGGGAGCATTTTCCAATCTCCATGAAGTGGGAATAGTTAAAAATAAGCCAAATTCCAAGCTATTTCTGTAAAAATCTAGGACTCCGTTACAAGTGCTTTCATGGTCTGTAAGCAGATCTTCTTTCTGATACTGAGAGCAGATGACATCCTCTCATTTCCACCAGGGTAAGCAAACAGTGCCTCCACTATCCTCGGTGAAGTTACATCAGCACAGAACTGTCGTGACAGGATACAGTAATTAGGGTTCAACACTCTGAAGCTGAGAAAAGGATTTCTGTTTTTCGTGAAACACTGGCAGAATGTTTTTCAAATGCCCATCCTGGTTATGCAAAGAACTGCTTAAAGCCCAGGAGCTTCTCCTACTTTTAAAAAATTTTTGTTTAAAGGCTACAATTGCCCCAAACTGTATTACACCTGTACCACTCTGAAGTTTCCTTTCTTTTACTATTTGATTCTCATAATAGCTTCTACAGCTTATGCACAACATTTAATTGCAGTGACTTCTGGAAACAGAGCCTGATTCCTCATACTTCTGTTTGGGCAAAAAGGGTGCAGAACACTGTGCTTGAACTGAAAGACATACTCATATTTACAGAAGGGCTAGGAAGGGGCAAAGTACAAACAAATTTGGGCTTATAACATCCAATAAATTTGAGTTGATCTTTTCACCCAGGCTGGAAAAGGCTGACCATTTCTTGGATAAACGAGGTAAAGCATTGTTTCAACACCAGATAAATACGGATAATATAGCACCTAATGTGATGTCTGTGCAACAGTTTTACTCAGTTAAATTAAGAATTATAGCCAACAGGGTTTCAGATTTTGTGATCTAAACTTAAACTGAAACTAACCCATTTTAGGAGCTAAACCATTCGTGTGTGTTGACTGCAAAGTAATAGATACAAGGGTAACTTTGCTCTAGAAAGTACAACCAGGCTTAGCAGGAGTTAAAATATTCATATGAACAAAAAGGAATACGTAACAGTCAATAAAAAAGAGCAATGGGAAGTCTATTGGACTACTCCAAAATATTTCATAGAACTGAGGAAATAAAACTTCACATTTCCCGTAGTATTCTCAGAGCTTCTGTGGTGTTCACAAAACCAGGTTTCCCCCCACAACATCAAGTATCCATGCATGCAGTAATCAGCTGCAGGATCCTGACTTTGAAAGTGTCTTGAAACACCAAAGCCTTGGCTTTACAATCCCCAGAGTCTTTCACAACAGAATTGATTGCACATTTTTAATATATTACAATTTGCTAAATGAAGCCAACCACTCATTACCTCATCACTACAGCCTGCACGAAGTACAGTTTATTTATATGTTTATATTCTAATCTAACACCAACGGTCAGCATATTTTATATTACACGTGGTATTGCACTTTCTGAGTGGCACCTTGGTGCGTGTTTGCAAGTGAACAAGCTGAACCCCCAAAAGCCTCAAACCTTTGGAATTCAAGTGCTGCCAATCTAGCAAGTTTAAAACGTTAGGGTGAACATCACTCGCAGAACTATTATGGGCTTCACTAACTTAAAAAAACCTGCTTAGGAATTAGAAAAACAGTCCTACCTGAAGTTGTGCATAAGGGCAATCTGAAATCCTCGGTACTCTGAACAGTCTCAAAACATGGTGCCAATTTCATTGATTGCACACATTGTAATTGTGTTAAAGGACAACAACTAGATTTACAAATATATATTACATACACACACAAAACAGACAAAGTTATAAAATGTTTGGTAACTCCACATGCTTTGAGCTAGCCAACATATCTGTCTGTTGAACTGCTAATTATTGATCATATTGAAAATCTAAATTGCTATTTCTGATGTATCTTACTGGATTCAACAACCACTTCCAAAGGAGGAAGAAAGAGGAGAAATGGTAGACCCAAATTTTGAGGGTTTAAATGAGCATTCTTGGAATAGCCAGCATATCACTTCAGTAATGTGAAGAGCGATTCCCAAAATTTTTTTAGAGACCTAGGCCAAGTTCACCTCTGGCTTTAGTGGGTATATCTCCCACTACTACATTGGTACTTGTGTCCTCTTTCACTAGGGCTGAATTTGGTCCTAGGAGTATGTCTGGTCACCTTCAGTGACGTTAATGAAAATGGGAGTCTTGGACAGATAGAACTGGGTTGCAAAATTAAGAGAGTTAATATTGGACAAATCATGTAAATAAAGAATATATATTAATAATAGTTCCTATTATATAAATAGCCTTTATAAAAAAATAATCTTTCAATAATTTTAATAACTCACCTTTCTTTAGGTTCTGGAAAACATGTATGAAAAAAATCTATTCAGTTCAAGTTAGATTAAAGCAAACCTAAGATGAACACTACAGCTCTCTGTTGCACTAAACCCAATTCTGACCATTCAGTTTCCAGGTTAGTCAGTTTTTGGGGATGATAGGGAGTTTCTTTGTGAAAGTATGAATTGCACCCCTAGAAATACTGAGCAGAAGAAACACCATACTGAGTGGGCCTATTTCCTACTGCTTTCAGAAACTGTGCAGATGACAGACCCAGAAATCGAAGGGTCGCCCAAACCCCACATATGTTAATGCCTCCGAGCACATTTAAAAGGCACTGTCCTTTCACTATTGTTTTTAGATCTTTGAGGTTCAAGCTCCTTCCCCTTAAACTATGCTGCTGTTAAGTATTTGCTATCACTTGAATTCTCTTTCCACTCTTCACAATCCAGCATAGTGTCCACCTGCTGTACCAGATCTAAGGTAATATGTGATGGACTCTTCTGTTCATGCTAGCGCTATTTTCTTTTTCCCTCTAATTTATCCTAACAAATGAGAAAAGGAAACATTCTTCCAAGTTTACCTTTTTGAGCTTAAGGCATAACATGAATCATCAAATCATAGAACATGCTGAGTTGGAAGGGACCCACAAGGATCACAGAGTCCAACTCCTGGCCCTGCACAGGACACCCCAAGAACCACACCATGTGCCTGAGAGCCTTGTCCAAACACTCCTTGAACTCTGTTCACAGGCTTGGGGCTGTGACCACTTCCCTGGGAGCTTGTTCAGTGCCCAACCACCCTCTGGGTGAAGAACCTTTTAAGAACCTTTTATTGATATCCAACCTAAACCTCCCCTGACTCAGCTCCATACCATTTCCTTAAATCTTGTCACCGGCCACCAGAGAGAAGAGATCGGTACCTGCCCCTCCACTTCCCCTCATGAAGAAGCTGCAGACCCCAGTGAGGTCTGACTTCAGTCTCCTCTTCTGCAGGCTGAACAGACCAAGTGACCTCAGCTGCTCCTCATACGGCTTCCCCTCCAGACCCTTCACCACCCTCGTGGCCCTCCTTTGGACACTCTCTAATAGCTTAGTGGTTTTTTTATATTGTGGCACCCAAAGCTGCCCACAATATTCACGGTGAGGCCGCCCCAGTGCAGAGCAGAGCAGGACAATGCCCTCCCTTGCTTGGCTGGTGATGCTGTGCCTGATGCCCCCAGGACAGGGTTGGCCTTCCTGGCTGCAGGGCACTGCTGGCTCATGTTCAACTTGCCATCGACCAGGACCCCCAGGTCCCTTTCTGCAGCTGCTGTCCAGCCTCTCATTCCCCAGTCCATACACACAACCAGGATTGCCCCGTTCCAGGTGCAGAATCTGGCACTTGTCCTTGATAAACTTCATACACTTGGTGATTGCCCATCTCTCTAATTTGTCGAGGTCTCTCTGCATACATCGTACTAAAGCTTAATTTTTGAAGTGTATAATTTTAGTGCTATCTGAAACCCTGTTTTACATTATTTTCCAACAGTTGTCTGAACAATTCATCTCTTTTCTTGCCATAAATTCTAGTGTTGTTCATGGTTTGTGCAATTCCTATGCAACCAGTCTTTGCTGCTAACGGGTATTAACAGTGCAGTACCCACAAAGCAGGGTATCAGTTCTTGTTTTCTTTGCTGTCAGTTCAGTTCAAAGCATGTTGCTTTATTGTGTGGAAGATCCAGTCCATTTTTGTTGTCCAGCCACCATGGTGAGCATCATTCATTTGCTTCATGAAGTACTCAAGAGCCTCCTGCTCAGTTTTGTCCAATGCAAGGGTCTTTCGAATGTATGCAATATCATCAAAGGACTGCAGTTCTGGCATTCCTGAGCCAAGCATCATGGAGAAAAGATTGATGAAGAGATTGGCATGCTGCCGAATTGCTAGGTAAGCCTTATAACACATCTCCTGAAACCTGGAAAAGACCAGGGGAAAAAAGCTCAGTGCATTTCCCTACTGGATGCATATCACTGCTTCACCTCCAAAACAGTTTTACAGGTGACCAGACACTAAAAAAGTGGACAGTCTTAGTCTAGTAAGAACACCATAATGTTGCTGAGAAGATGCACTCATTTTCCTACTTAGTTTATCTTCACTGGTGTGAGAATTCATAGTGGTCAGACTAACACAACATCCAAAGACAAGCTTTCTAGTCTTAAACCCCATTTGCAGTTTATGCAACTGTTCAACACAAATTTATGTCAGTTCATAGAGCCATTTTTGTCACTGCTGCTGACATTTCAGATTTCAAAAGATATTTCCTGATACATTGCTAAAATCAGTGCTTTCCTGGTTATCATCAGAGTTGCATTTCTCCTGTAGTTTTATGAGGGCAGCAGCTGTTGCTCCTTAGATACTCTGAAGAATGCACTGAGAACACGGGCATTTGCTGTATTACACTGGATAAGAAATACCCAGGTTAATGGGAAAAAATGCAAAATAGTTTCACTGCAGCATTCAGACAGACACTACAATTCATAATGTCTTCCCTTGCCGTCAACATAAAGAAATTAAGATTAAAATTGAAACCTCTCAAAGACTGGATTGCTGGAAGGAGATATTAAGAATGACTACAGCAAGAGATTTATTTCTTTACAATTAAAAAATGGTTATTATTTTAAAGCTCTTTCTCAGCAGGTTCTGGCCATTGTCACAAACTACACAGGCCAGCTGAAGAGCTGATATCAGAGCAGCTATAGGAGAGAGAAGTATGGCTGTATGACCAGCATGCTCTGATGCACACAACACCCAACGTTTAAGAATTGTCAGTAGCTGCAGTTTTGCTGTCTCAAGAGGATTTTAAGCGCTAAATCAAAGAAATTTCAGATGTTTGAAAAATCACCATCTTTATTCACATGTAGGCTGACCCTGCAAATCTCAAGTGAGATTTCATGGACCAAAGGTCTTGTAAGTGCTAAGAGTCCCCACTGATTTACAAGTGCATGGCTGATCTTCAACTGAAGAACTAGAACATACCTACTGCAAGCCAATTGAAATACTACTTGTCAGTTAAAATGTCTAATTATTAAAGGTCACCAGTAGTAAAGTTCATTTTATGTACAAAACACTCTGGAGATTAAATGCTTAAAAGAAAACTCACCTTTCAAACTCCCTCGTTTTGGTACATTCTTGGGCTCCTTTACTAATCACTATTAAGAAGTCTTGTGTTAAGACAAATGGCACACGCTCTCTTTTGTAACCAAATTTTTTCTTCTTGTGATCGAGGAAGTGCCCGAAGTCAATGTGAAACAGCTTGGAAAGACAGAAAGGTATTTTAAGATTATTAGCTCCTTGTTTAAATGAAGTCACAGTAAAATTGACCATCTACTTATAGTTCCGATAGATTTTTTTTTTTCCAAAACAAACTTATACTAAAGTGAGAATGACCTTAGAGTATGGTTTTAGAAAAACATCTCTTACTTGTCCATCATCTTTGACCATGATGTTACTGTTGTGGCGATCACCAATGCCCAGGATAAAGGTGGCAACACAGTAGCCAGCACAAGAACGTGTAAACAGGTCAATAGCTGCATCATACCTATTCAAACAAAAAAGGAGACACTTTCCTCAGATATTTTAATAACACAGAAGTGCAAATTTTTCTTTAGCAAAAGAGCTACCAGGCAAACAAGGACAGGTAAAAAAGAAAACAAAAGCAAAACCAGGTGGACGTAACTATGGACATAATCTCTCAGTTGATGAACTTTAATTCTCTTGAAGTTTCCATCAAAAAGAAACACATGGACAAGAAAAACAGGCAACAGGAAATCTCACATGTCTCCTTTGTTCTTGTCCTTGAGCCACTGATGCAATGTATGGCTGTTGAACTGCAGTGCTCCTTTTAAGCCTCCTTTGCACTGAATCTGCATGATGGTGTGAGAGCTCCTCACGACCTCGATGAGCCCCACACAGTCACCAATAGACAAACAACCATAAGGCAACATCCTGAAAGACAAAGGGACATTGTTTTCTTCTTCTTCCTTTATAGAGAATGGTGGCAAGAGGTGGGAGAGGATGTATTTTTGCAGATCCCTGTATCTGGCCACTCTTTAAGACATGGGCAACTGTAACTCTGCAAACCATTCTTGGCCAAAGGCATAATTCTGCCACTCATTACAGTATTGGAGACAAAGCCGTGACCCATGAAAGACACCATAAACCAAGAGGTCCTTTTGTCTAGATTAGGAAATGAAAACTGGGGGCTTTTTGGCAGTGCAGTGGCAGCTCCTTTGTCCCCACCTAAAAATGTACCACACAGCAAACACAAATTAGAAGGTGTAACCTGTCTAGGATCTGAAGCAGAACAGTTTATCCTGAATGCTCTGCAGAAGCTGCTGCACCCACAGACTGCCTGGAGGTGGAGAAGCTCATGCAGAATAGGCACTACTTACTGTGTGGACTGAAGTGAAGATACCAACTACAAAGGGTCACTGCTCAGCAGGGCTGAGGGCTTGGCACCTTGTTCAAAGCCAAACCTACAGACACAATCACTTGGCTATAGTGTGGCTACTGCACCTGAGCTCTTGTATCCATTGCTGGTACATAGCTGACTCAGACACACTTGAATGAGACTTAAGTATTTTTCAAATACGATCTTATGTTTATAAAATCCAGTAGTTTAGTTAACGGAAAAAATTAAATATTGCTTTAACATGCACACAAATGTCTATTTATAGCATTTCATTTATTACCCTTGGGAAAACAGAAGCAATCTCTGGGAACAAACCAATGCCAAAACCATTAAGATCAGCATTGCTTGGGAATGACCTCTACTGCTTACCGAAGATCAAGACCCTGATTTTGCCAGATGTTTTCCATAATTCGAATTATCTGAAGTGTCAGCATGTCCTGACGCAAGTCTGAAACAGTCAAATACATAAAGATTGCAAATTTCCTAACACTAGAACCCTTGGTTAGACCTTACTTTACTTTTCCCCCACAAAACTATGTGTAAATACATCTAAATGTAATGAGGTTTGCACAGTTTACTGCAAGTTTTGTTCCGTCAGTAGAGAAAAGCAGGTTTTAAATAGTTAAAAATGAATAGAAACTTGTGGTGGCAATTTTAAAAACATACAGTAAAATCAGGACAATGGAATCACTGTTTACACATCTGTAATACCTTGAAGACATTTTCAAGTAAAAAGAACAAATATTAAATAGTATCATGTTCCACCATGACAGACTGAGCATCTTAGAACATATAAAATTTGTACTTGACTGAGATAAATATTTATTTGTCTGTGCTTAATTTTTCTGGAAAAGAAAATGGCTCTGCTCAGCTGATTTTTTTTTTAAGTATGTATTTTATATGCTTATAAAAACATGAAGTAATAGGTTAGGAAAATAAACAGGTATGTAGCTTTTGATTAACACTTATCTTTCCTTACCATCTCCATTTTTAAATATTATCTCATTGTTCTGAAATAACAATTCAGACATAATATCTGGATTTTCCCAGTTCAACCACAGCGGTCTTTTTGCAGATGACATTATCCTGCACTCCTCAAGCCTAAAAGAGATAAGATTTCTATGAAAAAAGCATAATTTGATTCTTATATCATGTTTCTTTAATATTGCTAAGTTCTCCCTGTTTTGGTCAAACTCCAAACTAGCACCAAATTAAAGGTGCAAAGTTAACTAACAACCCACCATTTTTACTTCCAGACTCAAATTTTAATTAGTAAGTGCTATGTTAACCATTTGCTAAGACCAACAGAAGAGCTGTGCTTAAGGGAATATTGTAAATATTCCTTTGGCAGTATGAGCTCCTGACAACTGGAAAAAGGACTGCAGTTCCTGGCACCTCAAAGGAACAGCTAAAGGTCATGTTGTCCCCTGATTTGTTAAACCACTAGATTGAAATGACTGTACTCTTTAGGGATTACTCTGCTACAAATTCTATTTGGTGAACTTTGAAGATACTAACATTTAATAAGTTAACACTCAACCTCAACACTGTTATTGTTAGCACTACTAAACATTTACTTAAGTATCTAGACAAACTTCAACACTGGATACAATACCGAAGGTTTCCCAGTTGATGTGCAGGATTAAGAGGAGAAATAAAACCTTGCAAGGCATCCATAAAATCTGGCCGTCTCATTTGTTCAACAAGAAACTTCATCTGTACCTGATAAATACACACATTCAGGTCTTGAGAACACTATTTACTTGTAAATTAAGGTATCAGATTTTAGCTTTGGTTTTCAAGCATGGTTTTGCACAGTTCTAATGTAAGTAACTTTGCTCATATTACACAAATTGAAACCTTTAACTTTAGTTCTATTGCCTTGAGAGTTAGATAATGGCATTGCACAGAGAACACTGCAGGTCCTAGGACAACACACCACCCACTGAAATTAGCATTAACACTTCCCTAGTTAATTAGATAGGACAGTTCTAAGTAATTCCTGTGACTCAAGAGCAACAGTTTTGACATAAGGACAGCTTTGGATACCTTCTGTGTCTCATCCTTTTTTTCCTGCTTGAGAATATCTGTGAGGTTAATCAACTTCTCCATAGCCTCCACCTGCCTGCTCAGATGCTTCAGGTACATTCCACACGCTCGACAGTAGGACTCCAGAAGTAAACCAAACCTCTGACTGACAGTTTTGTTGTGCATTTCAGACCTACAGAGGGAGGGAGAACAGTTACATCTTAGAGACAAGACCACTTAGAGGTGCCAAAAATGAAGCTATACTTGTGACACCTTCATACAGTCCTAAAATACATCCCCTCAAACAATCCCTTCCCTTATCCTTGATGACACCAAGGCAAGCAGAAAACAGAGCACAACAAAGATGCTTTGCTTCTATTTCTGTGTCTGATTACACCAGCTCAGAACAGAATTTTTCGGTGACCTCTAGTTACAACCCAATATGTTGTAGACTGAGCTATCAAGCTCTATTACAAGCCTTTAATAAGGAACTAAAAATAAAGTTTTTACTAGTCTTTTTCAAAGCTTTACCTTGTTGAATTGGGTGGCTTTCTTTAGGCCTCACATATTTGTAAAGTTTTAGGAAAACTTGATGGGGAATTGGGCAGCTAACAATATGGGAGACTTTCAGCACTCTCAGACAATCCTGTTTTTAGAATAATCATCATTAGACAAAAAGAAGTAACATTCTTAGTACTATTAAGTAGCTTTTGAAACTGCAGGACATGATTTCTATCACCAAACTATGTGTTCAAACTCTTAACCAATATAACCCAATCTTTATTTTAAGTGGTAAAATTTTTCTGAAAAAGGACATTTAGTATGTCAAACCTCTAGAACAACTAATTGTTTACAGCTAACAGGAAACCCACCATCCCTTAACATGATGTTAAACTTACTTTAAATGCCAAAAGAAGAAGTGTCCTATCCTTTGATTGGTCAGTGCCTTCTTGAGCAAAAATCTCACAAGCTGATTATCTAAATACTGCTCGTATTTCAGAACCTAGTTAAGGATAAAGAGAAATTTTTTAAAAATCAGATGCAGTTATTATTTCTATGAACAATATACACATTAAAAGCAGTTAAATAAAAAGCCATCTATGTTTTACATTATTTTTTTCCAGAATTACTCATCTTGGTATTAATACTTGCATGTGTTAGGCTTTGAACAATATATGCCAACTGTGCACTGGCTGCCTCTATTTCAGGAATTTACCATCTGATGCTTGCTTTACTGTTACCAAATATTTTAGCCTCAACTTGCTCAAAATTTTGAGAAGATGCTTCTGCTTATCCTTTCCCATATGTTAGGACAGCTGAAATAGCTGCCTGTTCCAGTTGGTAGAACAGTTTTGCATCTCTGCAGAATCCTGGCGTTTAATACCAACAAGCAAAACCTCAGCATTACAGAAAAAGTAACATTTCATCTCCTCCTAAATAATCCACAAGGCAAACATTCTTTTGATGACCTCTTTTTCACAACAACTTAACTTTTGCTGTATTTTAAGCCTCTGTGATCACCGAATATATGCAAGACAACAAACATGCGAAAATATGTTCTGTACCTGTACCAGCTGGATTAGATACTGAGACAGTTTGTCATCTGTCAAGGACTTCTCCAGACACCGAACTGCAAAAGCTCGCACCGTTGGGTCTGGGTAATTGCAGTCCAGGAGCTCCATGGCTTGCTCTGGCTTGATCGAGGGCCAATCCTTTACCAAGCAGTACAGCTGTGGGCGAGAGGTCCAAGCACGTTACACCTCGGCACTGGTTAGGAAGCGGCTGTAACACACAGCCATTAGAAGGCATTGTCAGACACAAACTACATCTGAGCAGAAGCTCTTTACTTGCTGGTCCTCTCAATCAACAATGTGATATTAGCTGCCAGTTGACTTTGTTGTTTTATCCACTCTAAAAAGAATGGAAAGAAAACCTCACGTTTAACTGTAATTGACAAGTTGGCAACATAAGAGGGATTCAAATAATGCCAGCAAGAGGAAATCTTAAGACCCAGACTGAGGTAAAGAACAAGAACTATGGACCAGAGACACCTGTCAATCATAGCAGCAACTCCAAGTACTCAATCAATGTATTGTGTACACACACATAACATGTTTTTAACTTCCAGAAGTTTTCTTTAAGATAGCACATTTTAAAGTTTCTTCAAAACTTAGAAGTTCTTCAGTGCTTTATGTTACCTGGGCCACTTCATCTCTAGAATTCCACTTGACAGACAGAAGTAATTTGGGTAGAATTTCTGGAGTATTCACGCAATAGTGTCTGCAAAAGAGGAAGAAGTTACATGTTCAAAACATCACTTTTGCTTTGATAACCATCAACAACATCCCCACAGCCTTGCACCTTTTTCTTCCTTTGTCAGGAAGGTGCTGTCAGGATCCATCCATGCAGGTAAAACTGCAGTAATAGGGAAAATGGGAACTCAATCAACAACTTACTTTTCTCCACAGGATTATAACCAAACCACACGATGCAAAATGCTTTACAAACCCTGTCCAAAATACCAACTCCACAACATGGAAGAAGCGGGAGCAAAACCCATGACAGATTTGGAGTGAATTTGGTGAAGGGCGCCAAGAAGGGTTTTCCTTTGGTTTGGTTTTGGATGTGCAGTACCTGTGTCTCCAGAGGAAGTCCTTCTCTTGCTCAGTGATTTCAGACAAAGGGTCTCGGGTACATATGGCTCGCAGTTGCTCCTTGTCGCTCTCTGTTAATTCACTATCCCGAGCTATTCTGTTACTCTGCAGAGACAGTGGCACATTAGCCCTCCACACAACTCCTTCTATGGCCAAACCACACACATTAAATGCACTATTTTAACAGCACAGCAACCACTACAAACCACTCCAGCCTGTGTCATGCAATATTATCTTGTTGTATCCACTTGTTATAGCTGAAAGCTTAAAATTTGGAAAGAGAGATGAAAGACTAGGCCTTTGATCTCTACAACTGATTTTAGTCACTACTGGGACAAGAATACATTTCAAATAAATCAGCAGTGTGGAGAAATAGCAGCAGTTGACATCTGATAAATGACATAATGCAGCACAAAGTGAGACTGGTCATTTCTGACCCCAGCATGAGACCGCTGAGAGCTGCTGAAAAGAGTGAGAAAGATTCAGAACTGAAAAAGCAGAACATGGGGGATAAAAATAGGTAAATAAGGGGCAGAATGCTGTAGGAAAGCCTGAGTAACAGGAAGACTGGAAGATATTAAATCACAAGTAGTGTAACGACATTCCCCAAAGAGCACAGAAAACAGAACTGCTACAAGCAAAAATTAATTTTGTTTAAGATTTCATTTACTAAAGACAGTTTAGAACAATGGTAGAGGCATTGAAACAACTTCTACTCGATTTCTATTCTGTAATGCTTTTTGAGAGTAATAACAAGTTATGTTCTTTGTATCATAACAAAAACATTATATCAAAACTGTATCTCTGTGACAGCTTTGCTGATTTTGACCATTTCGGACAAGGAATTTTTAACTCTTTCAGACATGGGGAATGATACACAGCAAACTGGTATCCAATTTTTGAATGAATAAAAACACATTGCCTTTTAACTCCCTAGATACAGCTAATATTACAAGCACTTATAAATATGCGTGGTACCAAATATAGAAAGTTTGGCTTCAGACCTGAACATATCCCACAGTGACAGACAAGGGGAACAAATATAATACTAAGAGATAACTAGTGATGTTCAAACTGACCACACGTTTAATGAACTATGATTTACAAAAGGGTAAGTAACAAGAGGATTTTGGTAGACAACAAGGCAGGGCTGAAAGAAAAGCAGCATGAACAATGAGAGAGTGAGACCAAAGCAGCGATATATAGTTTGTTTCCCTGCCAGCATCATCACTGATGTAAATAGGCTTTTCCATATTTAACTACTTTGACTTTATTCTAAAAAAATGACAAGACAATAATTTGAGACTTTATTCTAACTCTGCTATTTTTTTAAAAATTAAATTGTAAAGATCACTGCGTTGCCAGAGAAGTGAGTTTATCTCCTCACCATTTTTTATTTTTACCAGATGGAACAAAACAATGAGCTGAGCATACAGAAGCCCAGGTAAGAGGCTGGGGAATGTTATTTACCAAGAAGACAGCTGTCTTAAGCATTTATTAAGAGCCCTGCTCAGTCACAGCATAAACATCAGAAATGCTACTCTATGATGGACTTCCTGCTGAGTGTCAAATCGAATGCCCACAAGCCGTTGTTCAGGACACAGTGGGACAGGACTGCTATAAATAACCCCAGAATTCCCAAACTGGAAGCTCACTGCCACCTACACGCTCCCCGGCACAGCCAAACTCCCACCACAAGGCTCCTCTTCACACAGACCACGGAGCTCTCTTGGGCAAACCCAAGGCTTTGAACCAGCCTCCAGAGGAAAATGTAAAACACACCTACCAATTTCACAGCCTTGGCTTTAAATATAGAGCATTCTTAGCTTTACTGCTTTTCTGTTTTTACTTCTTTTGATCATCCAACCAAGTGCTTTGAAGAAAGCTCCAAGCCTCACCAAAATGCCAATTGTAATGCACAAGTTCTGTTGTGGAAAAAGGGAGATAAAGGACTACACCTATGTGTATGTCCATCAATTCCCTTAAAATTCCCTGTACTTGTGGTCATAACTAGCCCATAAAACAGACAGGAAAGAGTCCTAAGAACCTTTGGGTTACACAGGAGAGCCTAACTATAAACATGAAACTGCAACAAAGGAAAACAGTATCACTGAAGGAGAATTACAAGTTTTGAAAAGTTAAACTAAGTAGGTTAACACCCGAGTTAGTGATACAAAATGTCAAAAACACAGTTAAACAGTTTCTCTTTGGAGTGTTTTGGTTGGTCAGTGAAGTATGAGGTCACTTCACTGGTAATATAAAGAAAGCAGAACGAATATATTGCCCATTTTACTAAACACACAACAAAACACTAATTTCTTGATTTTACAATACATGTGGATGTAAAAAAGAAGTTTTGTCACTGACACACTGAGTAAAATAAAGTAGTATATAATACTTTCATATTTGAATAGCTAAGCCTGGAGGGGGAGTTTGCCTTACCTGCCCTGCATAGGTGTAGTTGAATCCCAGTTCCCGTGAAATTGTCCAGTTTGCATGTTCTTCAATCACTGTCATATCTGGAAACTTTACAGGGTTGCTAAACCAATCAAATTCCAGCTCTAAGCATGGCGTTTCCTAGGTAAACGGAACTCAATTTACTTTTTCTGCTGAATGAAAGCAACCAGAATACAGCATATTTTGAAAAGGTACTCTTAAGGGGGAATCTGGCATGCAAATACCTTATTTGGATTTGATCCAGTAACACCAATAGGATTCAACAAATCCTCCAGCCCATGAGGTACTGCCCAAAGATTCAAAGCCATTTTCCCAGATACAAGAGTGTCTTTGTAATCGAACATGTTTATATTTCCCCAAGCCAGTGGACAGTGCTCCTTAAAGAGATTAAAATATGATTTTTTCAGTGTCATCTGTGGATTACCGAAGAGCAAGTCAGAAGAAATAACATTTTCACTCCAGATCAAGTTGTTACACTCCCAGATTAGCAGAAAGCAGGTTGTGGAAGCTGTACCATATTTTTTTTTGAATGGTTGTCGTGGCAGTCCTTTTACAAAATAATACCAAAAGACTTGTAAACACATGCACACATCTTCTTCACACCAGGGTAAGTCAAGATGATGGAAAAAGTTTTTTTGACAAAGAGATTTTTTACCAAGGCCGGTAGTGACAGAACAAGGGCCAACAGTTTTAAACTTAAAGACAATATTTTTAGATTGGACAAAAGAATTAGGTTTTTTTTTACAATAAGGGTAGTCAGACACTAGCACAGGATGCTCAGAGAAGCTGTGGCTGCTCCATCCCTGGAAGTGTTCAAGGCCAGGGTGGATGGGGCTTGGAGCAGCCTGGGATAGCAGAAGGGAGGTGGAACTGGATGATCTTTAAAGATCCCTTCTAACTCAAATGATTCTGTAAATCATAAACCTGCTTGTAGACAAACCACCCTATGTATTACCTGTGACATACACTCAAACCCAGAATGTAATGATGCTCCTGGCTAAAATTAAATGTTGCATGTAGATTCTTAAAAATTACTGTTTGCGATCTTGCATCAAATGCTAAAGGAATACAGATTTTCTTTACTTGAAAAATCAACTCCAAAGGTAAAAATATTGCCCTTTAAAAAGAATAGGTTAATAATATGGGTTTAGAAAATTAATTTTAAAAGCATTTCAACCTCAAAACACTAACACAGGTCTTCGTGTCTGGCACTGCAGCATAGACATGATTTAAAGTGCTGAACTGATAAGCTTTTTTCTGTGTTGTTTAATTTCCAAGCACAAAAAGAAGACCCATAAGAAAAGAAAGGCTCCTATTTTAATCAGACTCAAATCAAACATTGCACTAAGACTCATTGTCAGGACAGCATTTACCAAATATCTTCCCAAACTTGATTTAAGCAGCTTTGGCTCATTAGTGCAATAAATCCATGAGGTGTTTTACCTCCTTAGCACCCTTCCGGCCTTTAACGGAGCAGATGGAAAGGCAGAGCCGAGCAGCACGTGGGAGATCAGGAATGTAGATGTCATACAACAGCCATTCATTCCACCTGAAAGATTCAAAAGGCAGAATTAAACCAGGTTAAAGGAGAGCATGGAGACAACCAAACTCAACCAAAAGGCATTTGTTATATTCCTAAATGGTGTATTTGCACACAGAGCACACTTTCTTACTGAAAAAGAGTTTCCAGACATGCATTTGGCTACATCCACTGCTTTTTGGGATGGAAACTTCCCCAACAGCCTTCTAGCCCCAGCACTGTATAAAAAGTCATGTTAGGTTCAATTCCTGCAACCCAAAGATAATGGATTTGCATATATGCTACACTGATGTAAGGTTTAGCTTGTGAAACACTTTTCCCTTCAGGGGAAAAGAGCAACTGGGAAAAAGCTTTCAAAACCAAACTTAGTCTGAACTGTTGGAACATAAAAAGATAGCTGCAAGATGGGGATAGAATGTGGAAATCCAAAGCAATATTCCTAACTCAAATATTTCACTATTTACTATAGTAAAAATAGCACAGATTGGTTCTACAGGAATATTTTGATTTTGTTTTCATGAACTTCTCTAAGTGGAATTTAGCTCTCAGTTGGTAGAACTGTGCTTTGAAGAGGAACTTCTGAATCCAGTTTCTTCCCCTAAGCGGATTGTCATACAGAATTTTCTCAGTTGAAAGCGACAGCAGCTTCCAAGGACAGCATTAATTTTTCAGTATCTGTAGCTACTGAAAGCAATTTTACAAAGAAATAACTGTGAAAGCCCTTCTCTAAGAATAAAAGAATTGGCAGATAAACTTTAATGCACTTTTCTTATGCGTTCATTTCATATAAAACAGATCTGTATGATTGTATCCATGATTTCAAGGCATAACCTTCACCACCTTTCCAAGATTTTCTCTCTAAAATAGTTTAAACTATCAGTTCAAGTACAGCTATATTCGGGGCAACTCAGAAGGAGAGCCTATTTTTCACCAACTATGTATATTATTAGTCCTTTAATTATAAAACCTAATCATATTCATAGAAAATGTACAGATAAAAATAAGAGTTTCAAAAATTACTATTAAAGACATGAAGTCAGAAATGCAAGCAAAGAATTACTTCTGCACACATACTCTGCATCTAATCTTAGCAGGTGCTGAAATTTCACACCTCTTCCTTAGCTAAAGTTACAAGAACAGGTGGCTAGAATGTTTATATATGCTCATATAAAACTTCTTTTTTGCACTTGTAAGTTCAGGTGGTTTATTTTTCCAGGTAATATTGATGGTTTGTCAAACATCCTGAAAATAATCAGCCCAGATCTGGCAGTCATTTCCATGTTAGCAGGTGAGACCCTCTCTCCACATTCAGTGATTCTCCTTTAGAAGGAATCCCACCAAAACCAATCTGCAGGTTCCAGGACATCACAGTGCCTGATGCTGAAACTGAAATCCGGACCTGCAACTGGAGCAACTGATGTTGCTTCACAGTCAAAACCAGAGCTCACCTGCTGATTTCCCAGTATTAATGTGTAAATGATGAATTATATTTATATATACATATGTATTATATTGGTGTTTCAGCAATGTAAATGCACATGTAGAACAGATCTGTTCAGTAAAGAAATGATACTACTATGTGCAAGACAAAATGCTTGTGTTTGAATTAAATTAATGCTAATTTTATATATAGGATTATGTAATATATTTTTTACAAAACTTAAGATAAAGGATTCCCAGCAAGCAGCTCTACCTAAGGAATGGCTAATTTGAGCTTTTACTCCTTCAGTGCTATCATTTATGATGCCCTGAAAGTCAGGTTCTCTACAGCCACTCAGGTATTCGTCTCACCTGGGATTAGAACAAGGTACCCTCTGAGTATTCACATCGCCACACAAAGGATCCCCTCCATGGTAGATACCTGTTCTAACATAGATCTGAAAACAATATCCAGATTAGTCTTTGAAATGTTACTATAAACAAATTTTTTCATTGCAATCAACCCATACCATGATTACAACACATTATCCTTTCATTTTCAGCAAGTGAGAAACAAAACCAAAACTGAAAACTGAACAGCCCCGGCACTCCCCAGTGCAAATTAATTCACGCTCTGGCAGGTGTGAAGCACAGTTTATAAGCATATCCTTCTAGAGGAAGTGTTTTGGTCTTTCTCCTCATTAATTGCAAAACTAGTTCTTAAAAAATACAGTAACAAACTTGAAATGAACACTAAAACCCGCCCCGGAATTTAGTCTTGATTTCCTGTGCCAAGGTATTGTGAAAGAATTTCTGAGGAAAGACAGCCAGGGTTGTAGGTGTGTCTTCAATGAGATTGAACCCTACACCTGCCTTTTGCCCACATCACCCCGCACCTTTATTTTCATAAACAAAGACAGCATCCCCTCATCAAAAGCACTCTCAATTACTGTAATACACTCCTAAACATAATCACTTAGAAGACAGATAACAACACAGGTTTTCTTTTTCTATCCATGACATACTCTGCTGAAGTGCAATGCAAACTGAGTCCTGCTCCTACCAGGCAGAATATTTAGCTAATCACCACTACTCACACTTTTTAAGCAGTATACCAAAGTTTCCAGATGCTAAAACATGGCTATGTTCTTTAGAATTAAACACTCCAATTGAAGTAAAAGAGTGGTATCATTTTCGAACGTGTTAAATAACAATTCTTTTCCAATGGAAACACAGAACAGAACACTCAGGAGGGAAACCATGAGCTGCTGAAAAGCCTCGTGTGATGCCGTACCTTGTCTATGTCTCTAATGTTCACATTTACATAGGTGGCACAGAGGATCCTTATTCTGAGAGCACTGTTGATGGTCCAGAGGGATTTGGTTGTAGCCTCTCCATTCATGTAGGGCGTGGCTGTGGAGATGCGCCTGGAGTAGGATGGCATGGTGAAGGTGTCCAGGGGCAGCTGGGTGTACAGGCTCTCCTTTGCCATCAGCATCAGGTTGGGCATGCGGCCAAGCATGATACAGCTCCTTATGTACTGCAAGGAAACACAACCAAGATGCTGTGTCTTTTCAAAGCCTGCACTCTTGGGAATGTAAACCTAGAGATACTCAGGAAAATAGAAAAGTGAAAGCATAACGAAAGAGCTTATCATGTCCTGCGTGCACACCCTGTACAGTGTTTACAGGTACAGCACCCAGCAGTTTGAACAAATTGTTGGGTAGGGTCACACAGCCACACTCACACAGATTTTGAGGGAGGCTGAACTGGAAAAAGAGAAGGAAGCTGACAAAAGCACCAGTCAGGTTTCTTGCAGAGCTCCTTAGCCCCAGCACAGCACAGCACAGAGCAGATGGATTTGAGCTGTTCCTGGAAGCAATTGAGCTGTTTTGGAACAGCAAGGGCTGTACCAGCCTGCAGTGCAGCACAGGTGACTGATACTGCCAGTCCCAGGCAGGGAGCACAAGGTAAGCAGCACTCACACCCATTTTTGGTTCAGTTGTGCTCATTACCTTACGCTCAGCACTGATCCTGACACACTTCACCTGTCCATTCAGGTCTGAGTGCTGAGAGCATTTAGTCTGGCAACACTACCACAAAATACAATGGGTTAGGACAGGTCCAGCCCTGGAATTAATGAGCAAGCTCTGCTGGGGCACAGCAAAGACAGGCCAGATGCTTCTGAAGAAACCAAGCTAGATCAAATAGGTCTGGTGTTTGATCTTCAGATGACTCTGCAAAGTTATTAATGTATGCCTGCACTTGTTCCCCAGCTCTCAGAGTATAGAGATACTTTTCCCATTATTCAGGATCCCCCACCCCTCCTTCTCTCCTCCACTGCTCTGAAGATCAGATTGTCAACCATCTTAGCCAAAGGAATGGGAGCAGTTTATTACAACAATACATTCCTCCAAGAGGAAGCAGCAGCAGGCTGTCAGGAAATATTATAATGGTAAAGCTGTCTGCTCCAGAGAGGGCTCTCAGATGCTCTTTTGTCCCATCATGTTCTGTCTCACACTTCCAGCACTAACAAACCCAGGCAGTGAAGGACAGACAGACACGAAGAAGGCCCAGCAACGATTTCTGTAGTGCTGGAAGTCTACATTTTTAATCTTATTAAAGTAACGATAAAGGCGTAACAGGAAAACAGTTTTTGCTTTTACCACCCCTTTAGAACAGGATTTACAGCAGCAATGGCTGTTTCATAATTTACAATCTGATCAAATTTCCTGTTTTATTACATCAGCACCATTCAAACATAGCTCATCTCTTGCTATCAAAAACCTAGGATATTTCTGAAAGTCCCTACCTCTGATTTAGCACTAATGTTAGAGGGAAACATTCAAAGGAGAAAAATGACACTAGTGATACAAATTCTAGTTCAAACTTCCTTTTCTCCCTCCTCTCTCCTTTGAAGCACAAGGATTAGCCAATTTGTTTAAAGGTACACACACTGTCACTTCCTATGTTTTGGATTAATTTAAAGAAAAAGCCAGACCTAATCCTGATTGTTTTTCTCACCCACAAATTTAGATTATTTTAGTGCAGTTCAAAAGAAATACTTTATGTTACTCACCTTATACTGGCTCAGGGGACATTTTTCTAGCAAGTATTCATCACAGCCACAGACTTTTAAAATATATTTGCCCTGGTACTCCAAGACACAAAGTTTCAGTTGTTCAGATGACAGCAACATACTTCGAGTTTTCTTCCTAATTGCTTCAGCAATAACTTGCTCAGGCACACAGTCATGATTGATTTTTAGGGTGTATTTTTGCTTATCGTTGTTTGGTGAGACTATTACCCAGATCACCACTATAATTTGCCCTGCAATACATGTAAAATAGTGTTAGGCCTTCCCTTTCCAATGCAGTTTCCAAACAAAAAGCACAAACCCAAAATAACCCCCACACCAAAAAACTCCCACGCCTACCCAACACAGAGATTTGCTTTTAGTATTAAAAGAAGATGTGAACAAGATTCATTGCCCAAACAGAGAGGGATTATAACTTCTGTAAGGAACTAGATCCATTAAGTTTATTTTTGCCTCTAGTGTAAATTCAAACTTTCAGCCCTGAGGTTAAGAATATTTTTATTAACTGAATACTACTGACTATTTGGCCTTCAGGAAAACAGCAGTAACTTTTTCATATTTGAGGACTGCAAGGTAATTCAGTGATTCAGCATCATTTAATTCCAGGTATCTGAATGCCATAAAAAACTGCAAAGCCAACAAGCTGTTCCCACCCACTAAAAAAGTCACCTCTATTTACTGAGTTATAGTTTAAGATTCAGTTAGAACAGTACAATTTTAAATATCCTTTTGAACGTACAGTCCATCAAGAAAATTATTCTGAATAATTTAAGGTGTAAGATACTGCCGGAGTTTACTAAATACAGCACATAAAACAGTGATTTGCCTAAGCCAACAGCTGTACTCTTTGATTTCAAACACTGGAAATATGTTTCTGCTGTAAATATTGCCCTTACCTTTGTCTAGTTTGTTGTATATGTGTTTGGGGAGTTCAGCTGAGGACTCTACATTTGGAGGATAGACATACAGTGCTCTGCTGTGGGGTGCATTGGCATCTCGCAGATCCACGGCCTCTTTACAGACATTCAGAATGTTTCTCCTGAAGTCTTGTACTTCTGGATCCTTGACTATGTCAAACTCACAGACAGGCATGCCAATAGCAAAACCTACAGCATCGGAGCAGCATGAGGAAATAATTGTAACTGACAAGTAGAGCTAAAGATTCCTTCAGTCAGTCACAAAAAAAGCCGGCTTAAAGCAAAACACAGCCTAAAACATTTGCTGGCTTCTACTTGCATACGTAATTGTTTTATATCATTCAAGAACTACACATTTCTAAAGTTAAGTGCACTCAGCAGACACAGAGGTTAGAAAACAGGTGTACATTCTCTGAAGATGCTGGAAGCCTTAAATCACCACTCTCACAGACAACATTCCCCCTGGAGGAAAGGGACCAGGACTAAACTTCCTTTGAAGTCAGGACAGTTTCCTAAGGGGACCAGAGGAGCTGTGAAATCTGATTTTTTCTCAAACCCTGGCAGGATTATTGGTAGCTATTAGGACCATAATCAACTTTGCTTACAACTGAACGACAGCTATTAATTTTTTTTTTTTAATGACCTACATTATTTAAGAACTGCAACGAGCACTCCAAGAGACACTGAACTTAAGCTCTTTGACACAGATTCATATAATAACAGCACATTTCTTTCAGGTCCTCAGTCTCAGATGTAATTCCATTTACTTTAATGAGATTACTTGGATAAATCATCATTTATACATGAGTGTTCAAATGGAAACTTTCAATTGTTGTGTTGCATGGTTACCTAACCACTGCTCTCCCCACGTCCTGAACACGTTGAGCTTTACAAAACAGAAGTAATTTACTTATGATGCATTCGTCACAATTAAATCATTTAACAATTAGTAGTACCTCAGAACAAGTATTTCCAGTTGACAAGTCTCTGCCACTGCAGTACACGTTTATTAACAGTGAAACAGGAGTGGGTATGTTTGTACTGCCTCAATTTAAACCAAGATGTTGGAAAAAATGCCAGATTCCCTGTGCTTCCTCAATGGATCATGGAAAATGATAAGCAACTTCCAAGATAATTCAAAACATCAGAATTTGTCTCCCCTCCACACCTCCAAACCCCCAACCTCAGGTGTTTTTTCTCCCTCGTCTCCCTATGCTTTTTTGTCAGAAGGGGAAAGGGAACAGGTGAAAAAACCTTATTTCTGAAATCTGACTTTCTAAGCAAAATAGAGCAGTATTAAAGTGCGTGTCCACAAATATGGTTTAAAATTTGTAGTTAGAACTAGAATTTACAATTCTATAAACTTCAAAATAAATTATAACTGATTTCCCAAACAATGTAAGAGGTGTTGCTCTGTAATAATATGAAATCTTGCTAATAAGAGATGAGTGAAAAGATACCCTCTAACCCACAGGGAAATACAAATACATTTTACAAAGCCAAGGCGAACGAAACAGACCAGGAAAAAGAAGTTTAACTCACTGTTTATAAATATTGGCTTTACTATGATCAGCGTCTTTGGACGTTTGATGCAACAACTGGCAGTTATGAAACATGACAGACACAGGTGACAAACACGACCCATTTCAATTCTTTATATTTTGAAGAGGATAATCAGTTAAACAGATTATGTTTAAAAAAAAAAGATAATCTCACCTATTTCTCTATTAAGAATCTTTTCTTCTCTGTTACCTACTGGTTCAATAACTTTCAGGAAAGGCTGAAACAGTCGCAGGTCACAAAGTCTCCGTGTTTCATCAAAAAACTCTTCTCTTTCTGCTTCTTGTGTGACACTTACAAAAATGTAAGAAGATTCATCTTGAAGGAGCTGGTACAGAGGGTACTTCCTTGCTTCTTTAAAGAGTTCATGTTTAATAGTCAGTAAGGTGGCCTCACGGAGGCATTCTAGAGTCACTATCATTCCATTCGGGAGGAGACACTCCACCAGGATCCTGGGGGGCATCAAGTGGATGCCCCATAGTTCACCAGATGACGGCCGCGGAGGCATTTTTAAATCTTGGGATAACTTTGTACTTCAAGCTTTTTGAGCAGTGATTCGTATGTGTAAACCTGAGTAAAAATCAGAAATTTAAATGTCAAAATTTAAAATACAAACATCACCAGGAATTTCAGATATAATGGTTCAAACGTCGCTTATAATTGTAGATGAGTATTCATGGATATGTTTTATATTCACAAAAAAAACTTGATAAAACTAAGCCTGAGAACTTGCATTTGAATCTAAATATCTACTCAAATAAAACAGTTAATAGAATCACACTAGCTTGGCAAAATGTCAATATACATACAGTCTTAAAAACAGAGGATTTTTATTATTGTGAACTTTTAATTCATGAATCGAACACTTCAGTAGAGGGGGGATGAAAATCCCTAATACTCAATTTATTATACAAGTTTTTAACCAAATCTCAAGCCACGTTCTCCACAGTTTTAATTTGGAAAGTGAAGCATTTATCATTGGGATGATACAAATCATCAGCTCTTTTAAGTTTTGCTAAACCAGTGCTTCCAAAATTTAGTGGTTTTTTTTCATCTCAAATCTCTAAAGTATTCAAACAAACAACACTTACATAATACTTAAAAATGTTTACTAAAACCTGTAAACTTGATTTTAAGAATCTATGTACACAAAAGACTTGGCCGTAGCTGTTTCAGATCAGTATAAGCTACTTACACCAACAACAAACCCTTTTGTCCATGAACGGGACAGAAGAATTGAGCCCCACTAACACTTTGCAGTTGGGCTTGTTTTATTTAGTGCCAATGCCCTGCTCCAGTTCCCTTTGGCAGCTGCATGAATGTCTCTGCCAAGCCAAAGGAAAGGAGAGGAACACGTGTGACCTTCTATCTGTGCTGCCCATGCCATCTTAGAGCAGAGGAAATGAGTATGAGAAAGAGAGAAAATGAGAATGGCACAGAGTATGAGAAAACCAGAATCTGAACAGAGCAGAGATGTTTTATAGCCCAGTGGGAGAGGGGAGATGCCAAAAAGAGAGCAGAACTACATGGCAGTCACAGAGTGATACTTCACCAATAAACACTCCTAATCCCTACCTATTTTTAATTTCCTTAACCAGAGGCAATATTTGTGCACTTGCAAAAGAAACCCAGTTTGTTCAGAATGTTTTCACACACAAATTGCTGGCATCCTATGACAACACTGAAGAACACTTCATGTTACAAAATATTTAGTCTTCTTTTACTGGAAGCCTGATACTTTCACCCAGTATCCTGGATTTTTTTGTAATGAAACGAAGTTGCTTATCTTTGCATTCATTGTTCCCTATTTCGGAGAGATCTATCACAGAATCACAGAATGTTAAGGGTTGGAAGTGACCTTAAAGACCATTTCATTCCACCCCTCTGCCATGGGCAGGGACACCTTCCACTACCTCAGGCTGCTCCAAGCCCCGTCCAACCCGGCCTTGGACACTTCCAGGGATAGGGCAGCCACAGCTTCTCTGGGCAACCTGTGCCAGGGTCTCACCTCACCTCACAGGGAAGAATTTCTTCCTAACGTCTACCTAGCCTAAATTTACTCTCATTCAGGTGTCGTGGCGTGGGTTGGTGGTGAGGGCCTCAGCCTTCCAGAAGGGTCCCCAGCCAGGAGAAGCCACTTCAGCACGGAGGGCGAGACAGAGGCACAGCCGCACACGCCCCGATGGAGCGGGGCACACGCACACGAAGAATGGACCACAGCACGAGACAAAGGAGGCAGGAAGGGTATGGGTTCCACCAACAATGTTTATCCAGGGATGAAGAGCAATATGGAGGGCAGGGAACAGGTTGTTATATGGAGAAGAGGGGGCAGGCAGAGCACCAAGGCCAGTAGGTTGAGGGCCAGGGGATGGAGTAAAGGTAAGGACGCGAATGGGGGTACAGAAAAGGGGGGACTAAGGGGCAAGAGCCAACGAGGGGTATAATCAAAAATAAATTCCTAGAGGTGATACAAACATGGAGGAAAGGGGTGGAGAACAGTGAACCAATCTCAAACACAGAAGATCCATGGATTATAATACTCAAGGCAAGGTCTCCCGGGAGTTCACCCTATCTTGGGGGGATGTTCCTGGCTGGGGGCCATCCCACCAACGAACCCTCTTCGCTGTGGGTTTTGGTGGCCCATTCTCAGCATCCTCACGGGACNTTCATATATAACATTTTATATAGAAGTAAAAAAAAAAAGTGATCCTTCCTTATGCATTAGCATTTCTTTTCTGAAAAGTTTTCTTCCAAGTACATCCAGTACCTGCTCTTGCCACACTTCAGTTCTTATAAAGAAACATTAGAACAAAAATGATGTTTTCCCAAATCCACTGCTTCCTAAGCAACTCTGAGTAGCAATAGGGTTGTCTTTTTTAATCTCTCCTTTGTAGTTGTAATTTGGGGCTTTTAAAAATACCCATGAAAGTACTAAAGTGCCACTGCAGATTTAGAAAAATGCTTTTCCACTAACACTTCATGCATATTTAGAAACGCTTTGCAACTGACTTCTTTTTAAGAAAGAGCTTAAAGAAGCTGTTTTATTTCCCTCATCATTGTAACAGCCTCTGCAAGCGGATGCTGAAATGGAAAGTTCTCAGCACACACAGTGTATTTACAGAGCCAAACTTGGGAAGCTTACCAATTACAAAACATTACCAGTGAACCCAAATAACACCATTTAGAGTAACTTGGAGAGTTCCAAACCACTGGTAACTGTCCTCAGCTCACAGATAAAAAGAAATACACAAGTTAAATGGCATCTTTTTGATCAGGCAAAGCATGAACGAGGCTCCCTCTCCATATCACTGAATCACATGCCTATTTACATTTCTTAACTGCAAACACAGGCAGAAGCACATCACTGTTGTGGCACAAACCAGCACAAAGCCCCCAAACAAACAAGAATATGCAGTCATATGAGCTTCCTGTCCACACACACACAATGATAGTATAGATGGACCACAACCAAATTAAATATTCACAACACAGACTGAAATTAAACCAGCAGCCTTTTAATTTCAGTTCCACCATCCTGCTGAGGCTNTACTCCTTGTCCTATCACTAGAGTCACAAACCCTCTTAGGACTGCCCCTGTATCTCAGTTTTCTTAGTAACAGAAAGGAAGGGAAACCCACAAACCAACAGCGTCACATCTCTTCTGTTGGATCAACTTTCTGAAAGCTCTCACTGTGGAAAAGCAATGGGTGCTATGCTTT